>CM076570.1:921658170-922018297 GCA_034641835.2 Pinus albicaulis
CTCTTTGAAAACATTCATAGAATATGACCTTAACTTTTTCCCTAGAAACCAAAACATTCTTGCTAATGGTTTATCATTTGCTACTAGTTGATGCAGGGTCAACCCTGCAATACCCAGAATCTCACCTTTACATGCATATACAAAATGCATCTCAAATAATTGCCCAGATAAAACTCAGAAAGTCTGGCAATCTCAACATTATCACATGCGGAAGCTTCTTTGTTACAAAATAAAACAATGGTTATAAAATCATTTCACTTCCTATTTCATAAAATCACCAATCCAATCTTTAATTAACACCCCTCAAACTTTATAATCAAGCTCAAGGCTTATCATAATATTGAGCCTGCTAGCATTCAATTTACATTTCATGTCCAAAGGTATTTGATTGCCACCACTAGAATTTCTTTCCATTTTATGCATGTTATAAAACTATGATTGAAATCCACATTGAATGTTCGGCCTTCACGCAAGTCTCAGTATATAATGTTTTACCAACATCCATACAATTCTTTCTCAAACAAACTTGATTTCAAATGGCACTAGCGACCAAGATTGCCTTAAATTGAATCACGCTCATTCAGATCTTGTTCAATCAAAACTCAACTGGCCAAACAAACAATTGAACCTTTCGACTCATGGCAATGGAAATCCATATAAAACTTAGATTTGACTAGAAATCGAATGCCAATATTTCATACCTATCTAATGCTCAAACTGTAGCGATCTGCAAACATGACTTCTGAACATATTGGAGCTGGTTACAACAAACCTCATTCCAACGCATTCTCTCTTCGGCTTTCATAATGCTAATAGCATTATTTCTAAAATGTTGTACGCTTCCACACATTCCAACGCTCACATCCTTGTTCTATAATGATCTGCAAGATAATTCTGGAGCGAAAACATCCACGAGTTACTGCACCTTTTCTTTAGTCGACTTTAAACACAACGTCTTCACTCAAATTCCCCAATGCTGCAATTGCGACTTTTCCAGATTGTAATTCTTCAGCGCTTACAATTCAATGACTTTGCCAGGCTCAAGAATAAATTGACTTGTGTTCCTTCTCTGCAATTTCAAGTGTCAATTCACTGTTTATTGACTCATATACAGAAATCAAATTATTGAAACTTGTCACCTCCGTATGGATTATTGTGAAATCACCCAACAGATTAATGTTTAACCAACCGGTTGATGTCACCTAGCGTTTCCTCATCGAATTTCTTAAATGCATATTGAACTCTTTTGCGCATGGTACTAGTGCCTTCAGCATTCAACGATTCAGGATTTATATTTGTATTAATAGCAAATGGGATTCCAAAATATTAAAACCTCATTCACTCAGAAATCATTTCCACTATACGCATTCAATCAAGGCAGTGTATATATAATCTAATTCTTTGTCAAAACATAAATCGATTCAATCGATTTTTCCTTCAAACGGACTCGGCACTTATTTATTCTTGCTCTCATTCACACGATTACAAATACCACATGTCGATATCGACTTACAAAATTGATACCACTCCACATCACCGAGCAGTTAATAACAGTTGCATTCTTAAAAAAAAACCGAAATTCTAAATAGAGAGAGCTTCATCGAAGATATGCTAAACAGAAGGATAATGCACAATGGATTCACAATACGATTCCTCCATAGCACAATAATCTCAGAAAGAAGGATCGAACCTTCCACACATCGAACACATAAATTCGATTATATACAAACTCAATAATGACTTCATTTATAGAAATCAAATTATGTATTAAATACATACAAAACTTACATAAATCTCCTTCCTTGGCCTGATTTCCAATCATTGGCCCTTTACAGTTGCCCGAAGGCTTGCAAGTAGAAACCTTCTCTCTACTCACACTCTCACTCCCCTCAGTTCTTCAACTATTCAAGTGTATTTTCCTCACAAAAACCACTCATATTTATACATAGAAATGAATTTAATTCACTCCAAAAATCTCTCCACCTAATCCTCAACTAAATCTATTTTAAATATATTTTAGGTGTGGACTCAACAAAGTCCCATACATAGAATTCCTACTCCCTAATTTTGCTCCTAATTCTATTTCTCCCATATCCTTTTAATTAATAAAAGAATATTTACAAAATCCTCACTTTTATAATTTATCTCCTATTTTATTTAAAAATAACAAATTAATTAATAAAATAATAAAAATGTCACACCCCCCCTTTATTACATGAAAATTGGCCTTGATGCTCCTGCATCACTAGTACATGTCTAAAACCCTATGAAAGCAAACAATACACAGTCCAAGTTAAATATAGACCAGCAGTCCTTGATAATATCAAATATTGGCAAGTCTTTGAAGGAGATAAAGATATAGAGGATTTCCTACAGTCCAAAAATGGGTTTGAAATGATCAATTCAGACTCAGAGTATGAAGAAGACTGTCCTACTAAGGAAAAATCTTATAAAGAAGAAACTCCAAACATTGATGATATAAATCTGTTAACTAGAGAACACCCATAGAAAACAGAGCTGAGCACTAATTTAGAACAAGAAGATTTTGAAGTGTTGCAGTCTCACACTGATAACTTTCCAAAGGGAGTGGTGCCTCTAGAAGAATTGTTTGAATTTAACGATGTTTCCAAAAATCCAAAGATGGAACCCACTAAACTGTTCAAAGGACAAGGACTTGCAAAACTTATGGTTGAATCCCCCTTTTTCCCCTCTAAAAACCCCTAAAAAAACCTCCCTCATTCACCATTTTCTACTAAAAAGCCTTAAGACAATGTAAAGTCATTTTTACATTATTTTAGCCTAACCTTTTAGCCTATCGGACCCTCTAAAAACTTATAAATACTTTGTTTTTATAATGTAACCACCCTTTTTGTAAAATAAGCCTTAAGCCCCTCTTCACTTAAGCCCTAGCCCCTTCACTCCTCATAAGACCTTTTCCATCCTCCTATTTCTAAGCCCTTTCCCTACTTTTACCCCTCCACCCCTTTCGCTTTGTTAAACACCCTCGCAACCTTATAAATCCCCCTTAACCTTTGAAAAATTACAAACAAGACCCCCATTTCCTTACCCCGCCTCTTTATTTTTCTAGGCTGCATCCACTGTTTATTTGAATCCCTAAGCCAAATCCAATGGTAATCGCCTCTCCTCCCCTTATCCCATGTTAAATCAGCCCCGCGCTACTCGACAAACATGTATATGTAACCAAGCCAGGCCCCACCTTCCACTCCATCCCTAGACCTGCACCCTGGTCCCGAAACCCTCTGCAATGTCGATCTCATCCTTGGAGATCTCACGGCCCAGATCCCATATCATTCGGAAATTGGCATTGAGTGTTAATACACCTAACCTACGCGATAAAAGAAGTTTTTCCCTGCCACGTGGCAAACGATAAATGGAATCGTGCAGCCTCGGGTCAATACCACTTACCACCTTTCACCTACACAATAAACCGTCGTGGTTTTCCAAAACTACCTTTCACCTCCATGCCAAAATTCAAAGTTCTTCCCCTCTGCTTGATTTTCCCCATGGTTCTGCCTACAAAACCTTCCTTCTGCACCCTCTCTTCCTCTGCAAATCGCCCCCGATGCCTAAGAAACCCCAAAAAATGCATTTTTTCCACTCCCGCAGGTTTTAAATTAACGTTGTTTTATGTTTTTGCAGCTTTTTAATGGCGGAAATAGGCCAGATGCCCTCCCACTGTTGTTTTTTGAATAAAACCCTTTGGTGACGACTCAGGGGTCTTAAAAACAAATTATGAAGATCAGAGAGTTTTTTATCAGGGTTCGATTAATGATGAATCATGATCAACGATCAATCAATGACCCTCCAACGCAATGAAGAAACCCTCCCTGTACACAGAAAATCACAGTTATGGGAAGCAATGTAGAAACAAAGAATATAAGGATTAAGGACTAATCCTCCATCACAGGATAAACACAGAGTATTAGCCCTTAAAAACAATGATTAAATATGAAAGTCAAAGGCTTAAAGGCCAAGGATGAATGAACAAAATAGTCACGAAAGAAAAATGAAAGATAAAGACAGTGAGGCAGATTATAAAGAAAAATCAGAGATTAGAGGCCTAATACAGAAGTTTTATGATTAAAACAAAGACAGATAACCGAAAGACATCTTTTAATAACTCATCAAAGAAGCAATTACTTCTCCAAAGACATATTTGCCACCTATAGCATGTTTTCTTTCAATAAAGGCATCAGGCAGTTATTGCACAGTAAGAGATATTTTAAAGTAGCTCAACAGTTATTACAAAGCCTTTAAAGTCAAATATTTCAACTAAAATAACTCAAAAGTTATTATTTTAGAGTAACTCTTTCAGATATTTTTTCCTTGGGCCTTGCATGCTCTCAAAGGTAAAAAAACATTAACTTTGTAATAAATAACATTTAAACACCCTAGTTTGGAAGCACCTCCTCATTTTGCATATAAATATTGCATATGAGCCTCATTTTAAATGTTGGTTACTTGATGGTTATTGGACTGATTTCTACTGCTAAGCTAGTTGAGGAATGCTATACTGAACTGAAGAAAGCAATTGTACATGGAGTATTGTAACTGGTTTGATCATCAATAATAAAAGCATGTTCATAGGATCCTTGAGCTATATCAATGGTGAAGTTTTCCTGAATTGTCATTGTTTCCCTTATGTTTTCCATTATTTCCATCTTTCTCTGATAAAGGAACAAAATTTTTAGATTAGGATTTGCTGTTTCAACACCCTATTTCTGTCTGTATTTCCTTATGTTTATGTTTTCTTCTGGAAGGTCTGATTGGAATATTCTTAATTTCCTTCTAGTTACATTTGGCTTGTTGCCTTGGAAATAATTCAATAGAGTGAAAAAAGAGCACAAAGATATATTAATTAAAAACACCTTTATAGAGATATCCCTCTCTGAATCCAGGAAGCCTAGGTCCTAGGGTTCCAAAGTGGTTCTGATGTGGCCCCTGTAGTGTTTGTTCTTGCCACTCTTGCAAATTACAGGGAGCCAACAGATTGGAATATATATTTCCTATAGAATGCAAAATCCCTTCACTTAAGTTAGCAGTTGAGATTCTTCCTGACACTTCCAGTCTCAAAGAATGCCTTATCCATATAGAACACCTCGATGAGAAGTGTCGAGATGAAACTACGATGAATGAGGCACATAAGAAATGGGTGAAGGTTTAGTATGATAAGGCGGTCAAACCTAGGGTTTTCTTTGAAGGTGACCTTGTCTTAGTTTATGCCCAAGAGAAGGATGCCTTGGGGGCAGGCAAGTTCAAATCTATGTGGTATGGCCCCTTTATCGTCAAAAAGGTCCCAAGGAAAGGAGCTTATGCCTTGGTTGAATTTGATGGGAATGAGTTGGTAGAGCCAAGAAATGGGCTCTATTTGAAAAAGTACTATGCTTAGGCTTAGGCCTAGCATATTCTTTGTTGTATATATTGAATTTTTGTACATATCTGTGTTTCAATTTTTGGTGTGGTTTTGATGAGTTTGATATGCTTTGGCAGGCAATATTGGATGAAATGAGTCACTTTGGCTTTGGCGATGGTGCTAGTAGACATACCCAGAACCTGGCTTCCACAGCTTGGGTTCAAAATATAAAAAATCTGGACCATCATGTCCTACAAAATTGGGGCTTATGCATGATCATGTCTATCATCAAAAAATATTATAGTCATCCGATCAAATCTAAGTCTACTCTTGAGGTCCCTACCCAATATTTGTGTTCCTATAGAACACAATGGTAGTTGTTACACAATAGAATAAATGCACCCAGTCTCATGGTACCCATACCGCTCGCCTTTGTATAGCCTCCGATAGGTCCTCTATAGCGGTCATAAGCACTTAGAGAGTCAAACTCTCCAATTTTCTCTGTACTTCATAGAGGGTCCTTCCGAGGTCTTCAAAATCTGCCTCACCTTTATGGCTCTTGTTCCTTAGGTAGCCCTTTGGCCTCATTGGTCCCATGTCTGCATCATGATCATTAAACTTTTGTAAGTCATATTGTCCTATCAAAAAAAAAATTCCATTTTCCATATAAGTTGAAAAAATAAAAAAATCATATAATCAAAAATCAAAAAATGAAATCTTACCAATTGTACCCCATGATGCTCCAGGTGGAAGAACTAAATCAGGATCTACTCGAAAGTCCATCCCAGCATAGGGATATTCCTCCATTGTGGTGACTTGTTCTTCCCACCACTGGAAGAACTCATCATCCCAGGTGGTTCAGGGAACTTCACTTCCCCCCAGTTTCTTCATCAGATCTGCCCATCGGTTTATTCTTGGATCTCTTGGGCTACTGATAGTCGAGATGACCTTGGGCCGAAGCCCTGGGACTCTCTCAAAGAAGAATGTTAGCAAGATTGTACCGTATCCAAAGTGTTTAGTCTTTTTCTTCTAGATTGAAGTCAATTTTTTTTTTAGATTTTCCAGCAAGGCTATGCACCAATCAAAAATATGAATCAAGCATTCCACTGCTATACTCATGTGTGTGCGTGAATCTAATGTAGAGAAGTCGATCCTGCTACTCTACCAATGGTAAAGAGAAGGATTTTCATGTACAAATCCTTCATATCTCTGATGGGAATCTGAGTTCCCACCTTCTTTGCATCATCTACGCAATAGACTTGGACAAAATCCTCTATGTTAAGCCCTCCAATGGGCTTGCCATGAAAATCTACTAGGTCTCCCCTTCTGGAAAGTCCATTAATAAAGTATATGTCTTCCACCTCTATTCGTAGTGGCATCTAATAAATTATAAAGCAATCTTCTTCGGGTTCCCAATGATCAACCAACATCTGAAGGAAATGAACATTGCTTTTCATATTCAGCATTTTAAAAAATTTGAGTAACCCACAATTTCGAAGAATATCTAAGGATGTTTTCTCCTCCATCACTTCATTATAAATTGCACTATTCTCACGTTCTCTCCAACTGATCGACATCCTTGGCAAAATCATCAATTGACTGCCTAGATACAAGTATTTAATTTTTCTCTGCGCATACGCGACCCTTTTTGTACACAATCGCGTATCATACGCAGGTTCCTTCTCACGAACTCACGTATGCACAGAGCGTTTCAATGAAAATCTATTTCATATGGTCAAAAATCCAAAGTTTTTCTTAAAATAGGAACAAAATTGATAACTAGGATGAGTTTAAGGATTACCTACTTGACTTGACATGATTTGGTGGCCGGTTGCTCCATATTTACGAAGAGGAATTTTTGCCCTGCAGCTCCTTTTTCCACTTCTGCAATGCACAACTGATCAAAATGTGAGTCAAAATGTTTATTTATGCCCATAATTTGAATTTTTTTCACAAATTTCATTTGTGTTTATTTTTTGAAATTGATTAAGGTTGTTTAACCTTTTGGCTCTTAAGCATTGGGAAAAGTATTTTTAAGGTAAATTTTGTTGAATTTGGGATATTCCCAGATTTCCTTCGGATCCATGACCGCTGACCTGTCGTGGCAGTTATTTGATTTCAAGCTGGCATATAGGTTAGGGAATTCACTTTCTGTTGCATCTTTGCATACTAGCCTCCATTCTGATCACTTTCCATGGGGTCGTTCCCATCATGTCATGAGTATTTAACCCATTTCACTCGCCGAATTTTTAATCATGACTTGGTGGTAGAGCCATCCTTTACATGGGCTTCCTAGTTGGTTCCTCGCTATCATTTGTCGCCCATGTTGCAATTTATGTAGGCTCGAGAGTCCCCTTTAGTCCCGCCATGACTTATGTGTTGAAGCTTCATTCTTCTTCTTCACTATCTTTATTCTAGCCATTTACCCTAGAGGCTCCCATATGTTGTCGAGTTATATTACTGCATTGCATATTGACCACTTGTTTATCCTGGCATTTAGCCAACTTCATTTGGACTCATATTTAAGCCCTTTTTTGACCATGTCTTTCTATACAAGTTAACCATGCAATCACTTAGCTTTTGCGACTTGACACCTTTACCCATGGATGGAACATTCCTTCAAGTGTCACTTACCAGTTTTCGCCACCTTGCATTGAGCATAGGATTGTTCCTATCCTAGGAACTAGTGCATCTGTTTCTTGACACTCATTATATCCATTGTACTATAGGCATTCTTTTATTATTTTTCAGGCTTTGAAATATGAAAAATATAAACAAATTAAATATTTGAAAAAGAGCGGGAATGGGATATTACTTCCATACATGATGGCAGCTACAATGTCAGTTGTGTCACCCTTCAACAAAGCACAAAAAAGCTAAGTATTTTCTCCATTTGGGATGGTTTTATTTTTTGACTTAGGAGAAGCCATAACCTTGTTTTTTGAGTCAGTACTCCCCCGGTTGGTTATCTCTTCCAATCATATGGAGGGTTTTTTTATGCCTTCTGCATGAAAAACTTATACAAAGTTATCATTTGCTGCCATAGTCAACATGAATTGTGCTTTTGTTCAAGGGAAGTT
Source organism: Pinus albicaulis (assembly GCA_034641835.2). NCBI lineage: Eukaryota > Viridiplantae > Streptophyta > Pinopsida > Pinales > Pinaceae > Pinus > Pinus albicaulis. Next base: position 921,666,625 of record CM076570.1, read on the forward strand.
AACCTGAGTCGGCCTTTCTACAATGTCTCTTGACTCATGTTTTAGTCTGCCTTCCTGGTCTTTTCAGTATCTTGTTCTATCACATCAGTTATTTTGGTCCTTTGCTCGTGCCGATATGAGAAGGTTTCCACTGACTTCTTGCTGGCGGGTTTGTCTCTTATCGACCATGACATATTTCTTTGAGAGTAAACCTAGAGATGCACCCTGGCCCTATTTACATCATTGATAGGTGACCTTGTGATCAAAATTTGATCAACACCATGGTTATTTGACTGAGTGGTTTCCCTTGTGTTCGACTTCAGCTTACATTATCACACCTTGGATTCATGTGGTAACTTGATTTCCATTTGACCCTATCGGTGGATATCTCGCCTCTTTGTCAAATTTCATTATTTTTTGGTTCAGAGGGTTTCTGCTATGCATTAGATTCATATTGTGCATGCCAGAAACTTACTTCGAGTTGGTTACTTCACTTTAATTCGTCTGATTCCTTCAAAATCTTGGCCTGCGGGTTACACTCACGCTGGAATGATGTGGGATGCCTTAATGCCTTCCTTCCAATAGATATTTTTCCATTGACTCCAACTCATTTCTCTGGGAATAGGGTCTACAGTCCTTTTGTCACTACCTTAGGTTTTGCATTCATCAGTGGCAGAATCTTTGCTATCGACAATGAGAATACATCATTGTCTCTTGATTGATAGATTATTTCAAGTGTTTGGCTTCAACTCATTCATTCACACTTGCTATATTGTACTGGGGCACCTTGACACTCATTATCATTATCGGTGGGTTGTCTCACATTTTCTAATGGTATACATCAATGACTGGTAATCAAACGATTTCTCACATGGTTGACCTCAGCTCATTTATTCCCATTGTGTAGAATTGTGCCATGGTGATTGGTGAAGACCTCGGGTTTGCATCATCATGCTTTGGTTCACTTTGACATATCCTTTATTTTTCTTCCAGTGACACCATCCACCCTTATATGTTCCAGTTTCATCACAAAAAAATCTTATATGTTGGCTCCCGAGTTGCGTGTGGTAGCATTTGTTCCACCACTTATGATTTGGTACTTGTAGATTCAACTATGACTTTCGTGATCAGATATCTTTGCAGCATCATTGATAAGTCTTGTATATGTGATACTTGGACATGATTTTGACTTATACTTCTGGGCACTGGTCATATGATTCACTATGTACTTTACATTTGAGCTATACTTGTATACATATTGGATCCACTCCACACTTCATATGCGGACATGCTTTTCTTTCACTGAGCATGGGTATGCCTGCCTTAGACATGAGCTATCTTTCTGGTTTCTCTCGCTAGTTTTTTGGTAGGGTGAAATCTTGTGAAGTCCTCTCTAGTCGTCGCAAGGTTCTTTATATGCATATAATACATTTCGGCCATTATGTACTCCTTTTGACCTCATATATTAGGGGGCATCTATTATAGCATCATTTATCACCATTATATACTTGATGACTTATGCATTGGCCTTGGGCAACCCTTCCATTCAGACTTGTTCATATTTCTCAAAAAACAGTATTTCAAAACCCATACGTGACTCTGCCCAGGATTTTCCACGTATACACGGGAGTCCATACATATAGAACCTACGTATGTTATTTAAAATATTAAAAAATATAAAATTTTCCTACTTTTGAGGCAGGGTTTACAGTTGTAAATGTAACTTAACTACCCCAACCCGTGGCCTAACTGTTCCCCAACTGAAAAAAACTAATTTGAGGGAGTATAAAAACCCCTCAAGGGAATGGCCTAAGGGAGGAGGAGAGAGAATTATAGATATTATACCCTGTTATAGCCCTATCCAAGTCTGATATTTCCCCTGTGCCTCCTACACTTCCCATATTTTCAAGAAACCCTTGTTTCCTTGAGATGTTCACTCATCCTATGTGACATCCATTGTGCACTATTCTTGGAAGAAGTTTTGCAAGGCTAGGGCTAGATGGATCCAAAGGACGGTATGCTTGAAGCCGTGGCAGATTTCAGGTGATCTCTCCACATTTATTTACTATACATGTTATCAATAAAAGAATTTCCATCTTGTTAATGATGTTCACATATCATTTATCTCTTATACATGCTTAATGATCTTAAATAGTTCATTTATTGTTATTTTTATGAGATTATGCATGCTTTTTTCTAACATATAGAACATATATATGTCGTACAAATAGGTTTTTGTTCTTTTTATTTGCTGATTTGCAGGTTCCGGAGCATAAGGAGTTGCAGGGGGTTTGAACCCCACAGGATCTACTACAACCGAAGGATAAACGGGTAAGATTTGCAATCCTTATTCCCTAGTTTAAAGCATAGAAGTTGGTTAATTAAGTCCTTCTTGTGACTACAGGCCCTTGATATATGAAGGTTTATCAATCCAAGACCTTAGGGTAACATTGCCCATAACAGACACGACATAAACATTAATTTTTGATCATATTGTGTCTCGGCTTGGTTGTCCAAAAATTTTGATGAGCGACTGAGGAATGCATTTCTTGAATAGCACTATCGAAGCCTTGACTGAAGAATTCCAAGTCGGTCACTACAAAAGTATGTCATACCACCCCTAGGCGAATGGCACAGTAGAATATTTCAATAAAATATTGGAGAATGTGCTAACAAAAGTCTACAACGTTAATAGAAATGACTAGGATCTACACATTCCTATTGTATTATGGGCCTACTAAACTCCCTGTAAGAAGTTGATAAGCCAAGCCCCCTTTTGACTATTGTATGGCCAGGAAGCAGTGATTACAATGGAGCATATCGTCCCTAGTCTTCACATCGCAATAGTAATGAATATGGCGGACATCGGTATTATGGAGCAGATATTGGCGCAACTGCTCGAGTTAGAAGAAGATCGGTTCATCGCTGGATTTCATCGGTAGGTTCTGAAAAAACAAGAGAAGGCAGGGCATGATCAGAATATTAAGAAAAAGACGTTCAAAGATGAGGATCTAGTTTTTGTATGACAATAAGTTTTCAAAATTCCCAGGAAATATGAAAATGCACTAGCTAGGCCCATATATTGTTCACGAGGTTACAAAAGGAGGCACAGTCTAGCTCGCTAAGCTGAATGGTGAATTATTCCCTATTTGTATTAATGGTCGCTGCTTAAATTTATACAAGGATTACTCCATACCTGGTAGTTCAAAATGACTATATGGATGGCATAGAGTCTTGATGCTCTACGCAACTGGTCAGGGGCTTGAGACTTTATTTGAGTTGCAAACATAAGCGAGTGTGTCTCAAGCAAGCAAGGTTCCAGAATATGGTAGAAAAGTAGTAAACCAAAGCATTTCCCCAGTTGAAGGATGTCTTGAGCGACACTAGAGCAAAGATCAATGGCGCACCACCATTGTGACTCAGGACGAGTCACATTTTTGTATTGGAGGCCTGTTAGAGCTAGGATTCCTTCGAATTAAAGACTCTGCAGATCAAGGATCAAAGCGCACTACGTGAAGTATATTTTTGGTCTTAGGGGCTTTGGTGTGGGTCAAAACCCCTTATTATGTAACAGGATGGGATATTTTGTGAATGTTGGACTCCACCCATGGTTTTGGACCATGGTATCTGTTGGCTCGAGGGGTCCTGACTCAGGTTTGAAGGTTAAGGTTTGCCAATAAACCCCTATACTATTGGCCCTTTCAGCAGTGACCTTCTTGTGCAGGTCAAAGTCTCACTCGAAGCAGTATGGGTGGGTGTTGGAACCAGGTTTCCACACCCTGAGAGAGTATAGGTAAGCCAAGTAGAGCTGCGTCCAGCTTTATAATGACCAGACCGCCTATCTCAGAACTGGATCTATAGATCTCCTTCGCATCCACATGCACAAGGTCAATTGTGCTCAACAAATAATATACTTCTAAAATAGTAGTGCAACATTAAAGTTATTCTCATAAAACATAACAGAACAGACCTAGATGCATAAGAAATACTTAACACAGTACTTTGACACAAAATAGTACAAATACATTCAGCTATGCAACAACCTTTCTCATTCATTAATCCTTAGTTCCTTCTTACAATACCCAACCCAACCTCGGCACACAGCAGCAGGGTCCGCACACAGCAGGACTTGGGATCTCCGCGCACACAGCCAGCAGTAGTCCTTTCCCCAAAAACCCAAATAGATCTATTAAGCCATAATTCGCATCAAGATCTCGTCATCTTCTTGCCTTACAATTCAAAATGTCCCTCTATTTATAACAATCTAGCCTAATATTTCCTATGGTTCGCAAACCACGGTTTGCAGATTCTAGGTCTACCCTTTGACCCATTATAATGCTTTCGGGGCTTTGACCCACCCAAAAACCCCTGCGCTAGACTAAATATAATAAAAAATATACAAATTTGGACGAATTTTGCAGCTTGCAGGAGACCCTGTTCCAAAAGTCCCACAACACAATCTTGTGACTCGTCCCAAGTTACTGTGGCCGCGGGTCCGCCAATTGTCCCTGGAGCTTCTTGATTATCATGACCAACGTGCGTATCTTGTTCGTGCCTCACTACCCCATCCCTGGTGGACCGATTCTTCCTGAGACAATTATTTTGGCCATATAGTCATTTAACCCTGTATGGCTTGAGCCGACTGCCATTGACATATCCTCGTAACACATCACCGTGTAGGGTATCTAACCTGACTGATCCACCATCTGTGATTTCCTTAACGGTGTAGGGACTAAGCTAGTGCTGTTGGAATTTCCCGGGGTGTTTCACAAACTGGCTATCATATAAGAGCACTAGGTTGCCTTCTACAAATGTCTTTTGGCGAATATCTTGATCATGCCATGCTTTATCGCGAGGCTTCTGAACCTGCTGATGAAAGTTAGCAATGAACCAATCTTCTTCCAACACCAAAAGCTGCGCAAGGCATTCTTCCATTATGTCAGGTTCTGCCATATTTGTAAATGTTGCGATACGTAGACTAGGAACAATGTATTCTATTAGCATAATGGCCTCCTTGCCGTAGACCATGCTAAAGGGGGTCCTTCCTGTTAGCTTCTTGTAGGTCGTCCGATAGGCCCACAGAACCGAGGGGATGTGTACGTCCCAATCACTACAATCGGCATCGCAGACCTTGGTCAATGCCTGCTCTAAGATTTTGTTGAAAGCCTCAACCACCGTGTTTTCCCGTGGATGATACAGTGTACCTTTTGCGTGATGGATCCAGAATTCCTCATTCAGGGCTTGTATCATTTCATTAACAAAGTGCGTACCTCTATCGCTCATCAGGATCTTTGGTCATCCAAATCTAGTCAGGATTTGCTCAAAGATGAAATTCGCAGCAGTATCTGCAGTAAAATCCTTCACCGCTTGTGCTTCAGCCCATCGAGTGACATAGTCAGTGGCAGTAATAATGTAGCGCGCACCTGTCTTCTTTCCTGGAGGATTGATTGGTCCTACAAAATCAATGGCCCATTTGTCAAAGGCCTACAAAGCTATTTGAGGTTGCAATGGCATTTCATCTCTTCATGAGGATCGTTCTATCCACTGGCACGTATCGCATGATTTACAATAGTCGTGAGAATCATGATGTAGGGTAGGCCACCATAACCTAGCTCTCAAGATCTTTTGTGCTATTGCCTTTCCTACATAGTGGCCTCCTGCGATGCCTTCGTGCGCCTCCACCAAAACAGAATGTCGTTCATGTTCCAGCATGTACCTATGTAGTACTTCATCAATGCCTAGTTTTTATAATTTGCCGGTGATGATAGTAAAGTCCATCACCCGAGTAACCAACTCCTTCTTCTATTGTACCGAATATTCTACGGGGGCTACGCCTGTAGTCAGGAACTGAATGATATCAGCGAAGTGTGCATCAACAACCTTAATGGCGAACAGTTGCGCATCTGGTAATCTTTCCTCCAAGTTCGTAGGTTCTTCGCTCGTCTCAATGCGGGACAGATGATTCAGACCCGCATTTATCTTTCCTGGCTTGACTATGATTTCAAAATCATATTCCTAAAATAGCAACAACCATATGCAAATCTTCCCCCCCAACACAGGCTTGTTCACAAGGTATTTTAAAGCCGAATGATCGGTAAACATCTTAAAGTGTCCTTCCAACATATAATGTCTGTATTTCTGTAATGCATATACCATAGCCAGTCCTTCTCGTTCGATGGTGGAGTAGTTACGCTCCGCGCCAGAGAGTTTTCAACTATCAAAGGAAATCGGGTGATCAATATCTTCCTCCCCAGGCTGAGTTAGGAAAACACCCAAGGCGATTCCTGATGCATCCACATGTACATGAAATTCCTTTGACCAATCAGGAAATATAAGTATGGGTGTAGAGACCATATTCTCTTTGAGTAGCTCAAAACTCTTCTAACATTCATCATTCCAAAAAAAGGAAACATCCTTTTTAAGCAGTTTTTCCCTGGGTGCTGTGATTAGTGCCTACCCCTGAATGAATTTTCTGTAATAGCCCGTGTGTCCGAGAATTGAATGCAGTTATTTCTCCGTTGTTGGGACTGAAAGGTTTATAATTACTGCTACCTTTGCAGGATCAACCATCAGCCCTTGTCGGCATACTATGTGTCCAAGAAAAATTCCAAAAGGCACACAGAAGATACACTTCTTGATATTCAAGGAAATTTGGTGCTTGTGACAGGCATCCAACATCATGCGCAGGTTGGAGACATGCTCCTTTACCAAGCCGAATATCGTCCAGTCGTCAAAATAAACTTCCAGAAACTTATGGATGAACTCCTTGAATACGGCAACTGCTACAATTAAGAAGATAGCAGGTGCATTATTTAGACCAAAGGGCATGACTGTATACTAAAAGGATCCCCATTCTGTTGCGAATGTAGTCTTGATGCGATCTTTAGGTGCGATTCGGATATGGTGGTACCCTGAGAACCCATCGGTGAAGGAATATGATTCCTGTCTGCCCACGCTATCAAGGATTTCGTCTGAGAAAAGCGTAGGGAAGGGGTCATGTACAGGCATCGTTTAACTTGCATAGGTCTACACAGATTCGTATCTCCCCCTTTGTTTTCTTCTCCTGGACGACCATCAAAATTACCCAATCTGACTGTTCAACTGGTTCAATGATACCTGCAACAAGCATTTTGTTCAGTTCTTCTTTGACCTTTTGCTTATATTTAGGGTTTAGCTGGTAAGGCCACTACTTTACGAGACATCCTTCTGGTTTCAGAGTAATGTGCATAATGCCTAGGTTCCCCGTGATTCCTTTGAGCTCGAAAAAATTTATTGGGAATAAGTCCTGATATTCCGTAAGCAGCTCTGCAATTTTTCCTACGGTTCCTTCATCCCAATAGTACCCAATTTTGGCCAACTTAGGATGTTCTTCCGTCTCGATATTAATTTCACGTAGCTTGTGAGGTTGGGTAACATCTTTATTCTGCAACGGGGTCCAGTAACTGTATGTCCCCCCTGGAATTATGGGACAGAGACGTTCTAAGGATTATCTTCCTCTTCTTCTATCACCAAGCTCCGGCAGTCGACTATGTCTTGCATCTGCGATTCCCATGTCAAGACTTTCGATGCAACATGATGGCGTGAGTCATTAAATACAAAATCATCGATGTCCTACTGAGCTTCGTCGAGCACCACCATCCCCCCAATTAGCCTGAACGTTCCTATAAAGTCATCTTTTAGTGTTCCCAGTGGCGGGTGCACTGATGGAGCTCTGCATCTAAATACCATGCGATAGGGATAGACCCCAAGGCATGAATAAATAGATGAACCCACTCTTCTGTAGTCCGGTTGGACCATTTGTCCATCTAGGTGAGCAAATGCTTGTGGGGATCTCCTGGTCCGAGGAACTTCTTGGTACTTATGTCAACCAAGGGTGTGAACCCTAGGATCATAATATCCCAAAATTCCTCCCAATATTGGAATGCTTCCTTGTGGGTGTCCCACCATCATACAGGTGTTCCTTGCATAGCTAGATTAAGGGCCCATAGCCTTCATTCTCTTGGAACCGTAGCTTCCAGTTTCCTTAGGAACTCTTTTATGCTACCAGACTCATCAAAATGGGGTAGTTCTCTTACCTCTCGGGAAATGCAGCAGAAGTCCCTTGTGACTCGAAGACATCATAGCGCCGAGAAATCTTGCAACCAGTTTTGCCAATTCTCCATCTCCTCATTAGAGTCATAGAAGCATTCACTGTCTGCCTCCCAACAGAGTACCCCGTTCACCGTGGGATTGATCTGATCTTCGTTCCGCGCTGTCAATTTGTAAATGTGATCCACCTCTTCTTCACTGCGTACTGGCTCTGTGTAGCACTCACCTTCCATAGGATCTAATGGTACTATCACCCTTGTTCCATTATTTTCAAACATCATGCTTCTCTTTTTGAGGTTGATGATACCACCCATATCTATGGCTCAGTCCAGTCCTAAGAGCGCAGGGTATGGGTATACATCATCTACAATCTGAATTACTTCGAAATTAGCCTAGACCTTGACCCCAGCGATATCTACCATGATTTATGATAGTCTCCCCAAAGGTATAATCTTCTGCTGGTTGGCCATATGCAGCTGGATATTGGACCACTCCAATTTGGGTTCTCCCATTTGTTGCCAAGTTTGCTTAGGTAGCACGTTTGCATCTGACCCCAAGTCTAAGACAACCTGATCTGTTTCATAGTTACCGACCTGAGCAATTAATTTCATCTCCCTACCAATGTGTTTCCTATATCCGCCTAGCTTGTGCATGCCTTGGACTTTTGGAGATAGGTGGGACTACGCTACACAGCTATATATCAATGCCTGAAGGTTTTATTCAGTTCGTTGGTTACGTAATAGCTTCATACGCGCCTGCAGGAATGGTCTCATCTCATCACCCACCTTGAGGTGCGCAGGTGTCTGCACAATAGACTCCCTTGTCTTAGCAATGTCCTGGTGGACTGTGATAATTGTTTTTTGTCCCGGTTTTCGGTCCAGCCCTTCTTCGTTGATAGGTGCCTGTTGGATTAGAGGACCCTTCATATCTTCCTTTTGAGGCTCCCTAGTGGCCATCCCATTGCGTGTTACAACATTTTCACTCAGATTTCTATCCCATAGTTCAGCCTTAACTCTTTGTACATTCTGCGTTGGTGTTCGCTGCTTTTCTTGCATTTTTTCTATTAAGATTGGACAATCTTCAATCACATGGTCCAGCTGTCTGCAATATTTGTAGGATTACCTTGTAGGATTTGGGAAGTCCCTTGCAAAGTGTCCTACTTCCCTGCAGTTATAATAGATTAGTTGTCCGCGTCCTTGACCTACGCATCCTCCCAGACCTCCCCTGCCCCTGACTGGGGAGCCACCAAATTTTGTAGGAGATCTGGGTGATGCAGGGTCTGATTGCACCCTATACAAGTTTCCTCGATCTATCATTAGATCATAATTTTGACAGTTCTTCTCATCATGTCCTACCAACCGGAAAAATCTGCACCATTTTTGCTTCAATTCTGAGACGTACGCACCTAGCTGGGGGCAATGGTTCATATCATGTAGCCCTGCTACACGACAGTCATTGCACCACAACGCAGATCCGCTTGAGCCTGGATGCGATAGGTTGGGTTCTCCACTTGCTCCTAGACGCACTAGACTAGGTCCTATTGCCTGCATGTAATCTGCCAGTAGTGGGCATTGATCCTTCGTATATCCAGATGCCTAAAATCGTATGCACCATAGGTCTGCACTGGCTCCTTTTCCCTATTCCTTCTGTAGGTTTGAATCTCCATGTGCATAGCTTCGATCTGGTCATGAATTTGCTATACTCCTATTGAAGTATCTTCTTTGGGCACAACTTCTAGCTTCATGGTGGTTTCCAAAGCTTTTTCCTGTGATTCGAAGGTTGGTGGCCCATAGGTACATGCAGGTGAGGTAGCAGCATAGCGATGAACCATTACGTATGCTATCTATCATCATACTTAAATCCTCCTTCTCTGATTGCTTTCTTTAGTCTTTGATCATCTTCCCATACAGACTCAGTTGTTCCTTTCTTGAAATATTTCATGTCTGCTACAATCTAAGAGTAGGAATTATGTTTTCAGAACTGTTGTTTCAGAGCGTCCTTAATATCTTGAATGGATGCGCTTCCGTTTTGAGATATGTATCGCATATAACAATCCAGAGCTCTCTCTTTGAAGGTGAGGGATAGCTGCGCCCTTTTCACAGTATCACTTTCCACACCTTGCACAGTCCATACTGAGTCAGTAGCAAACCAAAATCGGTCCATGTCCTCATCTCCCGCACCTTTGAAGGTAGCTAATTTCAAGTGCGCTACCATATCTTCTTCTGGCGGGGTTTCAAGCGATGTTTTATCCTTACGTGATTCTAAAGGTGGTGTAGCTGGCAGGCTTTGCGTAGCTGCTCCTCTCAACGGGCTATAGAAACATCTATCCCCTTCTCGATTGGTTCGATAGTACTTACCGCTCCACGTTGTACTTTTGTCCAGATTGGAGATCATTCAACCGTACCTGCTATTCTTCTTTCTCTAGCCTCCAATACTTCTCTTGGAATTACCCAATACCTTTCTAAAAATGCTCCCGGTCCCAAAAATGGAACCATTTGTTGGCTCGAGGGGTCCTGACCCAGGTTCGGAGGTTAAGGTTTGCCAAAAAACCCCTATACTACTGGCCCTTTCGGCAGTGACCTGCTTGCGAAGTTCAAAGTATCACTCGAAGCAGTATGGGTGGGTGCTGGAACCAGGTTTCTACACCCTGAGAGAGGATAAGTAAGCCAAGCAGAGCTGCATCCGGCTTTATAATGACTAGATCGCCTATCTCAGAACTGCATCTATATATCTCCTTCGCATCCACATGCGCAAGGTCAACTGTGCTCAACAAATCATATACTTCTAAAAAAGTAGTGCAAAATTACAGTTATTCTCATAAGACATAACATAACAGACCCAAATGCAGAAGAAATACTTAACACAGTATTTTAACACAAAATATGCATAACACAGCAGCTATCAAAGATTCACATCAATAGTACAAATACATTTAGCTACGCAGCAACCTTTCTCATTCATTAATCCTCAGTTCCTTCATACAATACCCAAACCAACCTATGCACACAGCAACAAGGTCCCCACACATCCAGCAGGAGTCCTTTCCCCAAAAACCCAAACGGATCTACTAAGCCACAATTCACATCAAGATCTCATCATCTTCTTGCCTTACAATTCAAAATGTCCCTCTATTTATAACAATCTAGCCTAATCTTTCCTATGATCCGAAAACTGTGGTTTTCAGACTCTAGGTCTACCCTTTGACCCATTACAATGCTTTCGGGACTTTTACCCACCCCAAAACCCCTATGCTAGACTAAATATAATAAAAAATATACAAAATCGAACCAATTTTGCAACTTGCAGGAGACCCTGTTCCAATAGTATTATAAATGCAAAACCTATATAAGGAGTCTAGATAGAAATCATAGGAGGGAAAGTAGAATTTGAATGATGCATTTAGATGTAAGATTTCTTTGAGTCAGAGTATGTTTTGGGTTAGAGGAAAGGCTCTTGCGGCTGTGTACGCAGAGACCTTAGGAAATCTGCAATTATGTGCGCATGCCCCTGTAGCTGTGTACACAGGGTGGAAAGTGGATGTATGAGAAGGATCTTGTTGTTAATGAAAGAACTATTGATAAATATCTGATTATATTGATGTGTTTTCTTTTATTTACTGTTTCTTGATATTTATGCGTGAAAAAGGATTTTATCTATAACTGAGTAGCATAGTCATGTGTATGATTATTTAATTTTTTTAATGTACAAATAATTAAGCCAGTGTAGCCTGTGAGTAAGTTGAATAGATGTGTTGAACCTCATCATTATTACTGATATATCTGGCCTGCGAAGTTTTGTTAAGGATGAAAAGCCCTAAATCCATAGTCCAATGTGCCTCTGGATGTAGAACCCTGGTTCTAATACCCCCCTATATTGCCTCAGGTGAGACTTCAGTCTTAACAAGCAGATCATTGCTGAAAGGGCCTGTAATAGTGGGTTTTGTTGGACTGCGTAGTCACTTCGAACCTGGGTCTAGGATCCATCAAGACAACACTAGGGGTTAGGGTTTAAGGGATTAAGGGTTAATATATAATTGATTTGGTACTTATGGGTTAGGGAGTTTAATGGTTCATGATTGGGATTTTTCAAGTTTGGATGGTCTGTCAAAGCTTACTGTTATAATATTACATTTTAGTTTTTTTACTAATTTGGATTAATTAAGGTTACAAGAGCTGTTGTTTTTACACAAATAGTTTCTTAAGCAGGTGTTGAATTTCCTAATCAGAAATGATCTAGGAAATCCAATTATTTGTCCAATTAATACATACCACACCCTGACATAATACTACATGATTATATCATTCTGACACCATTACATTTTACAATTAAACTGATGTAACTTATGCCATTAGTAACAATACTCCATCGTTATTATTATTTTTTCTTTATTATTCGTGTTGTTACATCTGGATATTAGTGCAATCATTCAAAAACTCCTTTTGATTTAAAAGTTTCAAATTGGTAATAAGAAGGAGTAACTACCTATAATTCAAACACCTTGACATTATCCCCTGAGCAAGCACCTGTGTGCGCTTAAGAAACTTTGTAATAGGTTCCTATAATTTTTGAGTAGTGTGCTTGCGAGCATCTATGACTGGAGCAACGGTCAGACACGAACCTGACTCTGTTAATGTTATGTTACAACATCCAAAAGAATTTGAAATTTTTCGAAGGGTTAGTTGGCTGAGTTATTTTGAAATATTATAGGGTTCAGTGAATTGGTCACTTTATATTTTTCCCAAGCCTTAGTTGAACAACACTATGTGGTCAGGGGCTTCAGGATTGTTGTTACAAAATAATTTATCGCAAAAGTGACAGGGCTACCTAGGTCAGGAGAATAGTGGTTCTCAAGGAAAATGGAAAATCCTAAATATAATTCCATATTATTATAGGAGGGAGAAGAATTGACACCCAAATACAGGGGTTTAAATAGAACATATCTTCCTCACCCTTGGGAAGATGTAGCTCTCTTCATCTAAAAATTCATTACATGTGAGGGTCATTTTGGGATTATTTTCATTTATCACTTTCAATTTTTGGCACACCTGAGGATATAGCGATTGATTAATTTACCACACTACTTGTTGAAGTCATTACAACACATGGCAGAGGTTGTGAAAGTGGCTAAATATCCAGAAAATTGTGTCACTAACCATGCACTCATTAAATTAATCTCATGCATTCATTACAGAGATAAGGGAGCTTGTGGCATGCTTTGATAGTGAGAAATTGTGCTAGTGAGAAGGAGGAGCATGAAGAGAGTGTTGAAGCATCACCTAGTGCTGAAGAAACACCCAGTGCTAAAGAAACACCCAGTGCTAAAACAACACCAAGTACTGAAGCAACACCCAACACTAAAAAAACACATGTTGTTGAAACTGCTACATCTTCCAACAAAAATATAAATAGGTTCTAAGGGAAGTAGGGTTGATAAACCTCCTATGACTGGTTGACGAAACCCTAAGAGGTGGAGTTCCATTAGAACGACCCCTAGTTCATCCTCATGATCCGAATTTATGCAGGAACACAACAGAATACATAAATAACCATAAACATAGAAATACAGCGGAAATAAGGCTTCATTTCATTAATATCAAATCACAGAAATATGCTTACAAACATGATGGAAATAAAATAGCTAGGGTGCTAGTAGCGAATCTATGAGAAGAGATGTGGCGACTACAGACCTCTGAACTATGTTACAATGAGGCTTGAGGGCCTATTTATTATGGAGAAACAATGGAGAACTCTAAACATCCAAAAACCTAACCCTAGGAGATGAAGCACCAAAACTATGGGCCCTGTTTAGGTAAATTGGTGTTTCAACTTCCCGGGGACGCAAATTCAGCATACTATCTCCGTTTGGGACCTCAAAATGGCTCCAGAAATTCAGGACCTGAAAAACTACTAAAAATAGTAAGTTGTGAAAAAAAACTGAAAGAGACAATGGTGGGGCCCCAAGTGGAATAGGTGGGTGGCCACCAATATCCACCTAGATCATTCCTCCCCCCTTAGGAAGCAATGGTCCCCATTGCATTGAGTTCCTCCATGAGATGAGGAAATTTCTGCTGAACTTGGTCCCTGGTGAACCACTTTCCTTGGTGCAGGAGTTGGCCAGCTTTGACAACCCGACATAGTTGGATCTTCTGCTGGCGAGTGTTCTTGATTTGCATGTCCATGATGCAATCTGTGGTGGCCTGTTCCATGCAGTCTGGATTTAACTCAGTTGGTGTGAGTTGTTCTGCAATGTCCGAGGTGTCCAGTAGAGGTGGGAAGTAAGGACGAAGGCGATCCACATTGAAGACTGGGTGCAGACCAAGGAATGGTGGAATACTGAGCTTGAAGGCATTGTTCCCTACAGCCTTGGTGATGGTGTACGGACCATATTGGAGCGGGCGAATCTTGCAGTGGGGTCCAGTGAGGCACTCCTTCTGCAAATGTATCCACACTTTTTCACCCACATGTAAGTTGTGTGGCACCCGATGTTGATCATGTCGTTGCTTGTACTTAGCATTGGCTTTGTCCAATATGTCATGAACCTATTGGTGGATGTGCTGAATGCGTTCAATGAAGTTGTTTGCTTTGTCAGCTTTAGACTAGACATGATCCGAATCGGCCTAAGTCGCTGCAAATGGCATGGCTACGTCAATGGGACATAGTGGCTGGAATCCCAAGCCCACCTGAAAGGGGTTGTGGCTGGTTGAGTTGTGGAGAGCCCGGTTATAATTGTGTTGTACATAGGGAAGGCTCTCATCCCATGTGTGTGGATGCTTTGAATTGTACATGCGTAGAATGTGTACAATCATCCTTTTGACGACCTCTGTCTGGCCATTAGTTTGGGGATGGAAAGTTGTGGAATTGGTGAGCTTGGTGTCCAACATTGACCAGAGGCTAGACCAAAATGTGTTGAGGAACTTGTTGTCGGGATCTGATATGATAGACTGTGGGATCCAAAAGTGCACCCAAACTCGTTCAAAGAAGAGTTTAGTAGTGGATTCTGCTGTGATATTCTTCTTGCAGGCTGCCATAATGGCCATCTTTGAGAATCTGTCGATGACCACGAAAACACAGTCGTTCCCATGCTTAATAGAAGGAAGGCATGACATGTAATCCATGGAGATGGATTCCCAAGGTCAACTAGGGGCAGGTAGTGGAGTATAGAGCCCTTTCTTTTTGATGGTCAGTTTGGCAATGGCACAAGCAGTGCAGGATCTGATGTACTTACCGACATCCTGTCAAAGGTTCGGCCAATAGAAATACTTATGCAGTACTGCCACTGTTTTCTCAACCCCAAAATTCTCAACGACTCGACTGTAGTGTGCTTCCCATATATCTTGGCATGCTCGCTTGAAGGAACACAAAGGTGTCCCAGGTGACATAATAGTGCATCTTGGAGGTGAAAATTTGGAACTTGTGTACCCCCTAAGAGTGCCTTCTATGTGTAGCTGAATTATAGATTTCTCTTGTAGAGAAGAGGCCAATCAGAAGTCTCATGCCCACAAGAGTTGAGAACAGTGGTTATGGCCATGATTGGTGGTCAGTTGAGGCAGTCTGCAACATTATTGGTGCTACCCTTCTTGTACTTGATGTTGAAATGAAATTGTTGCAGATATGTGGACCATTTCTGATGGCGAAGTTTTGTAACTTCCCTTGTGTCTATATGAACTGCAGGGGTCAATGTTCTGTGTGGATGATTGTCTCCTTCCCCAAAATGTAATGCTTCCATTGTCGACAAGCCTGCACAATGGAATACATTTCTTTGTCATAAGTTGGATACTTTCGAACTATGTCGGACAATGTCTCACTGTGATATGCCACTGGATGCCCCTGTTGAGTAAGAACTTCCCCAATAGCATAGTCAGAGACATATGTCTCGATCTCAAATGGTTGTTGCAAGTTTGGTAATGTGAGCACTGGGGCAAAACAGAGGTGATGTTTCAATTATATGAATGCCTTCTGTTGAGATTTCGACCAACATAATTTTGCTTTGGCTCCTCCCTTGGTGACTTGACTCAAGGGCCAAGTGATATGAGAGAATCCCAACACGAACCTATAGTAGGAATTAGCAAGACCCAGAAAGCTGCGAAGCTCTGTTAGGGTGGTTGGGGCTGGCCAATCCCGAATGACTTGGATCTCGGCTGGATCCACATGCACCCCCATTTCATCAATAATGTATCCCAGATATTGAACCTGGGTCATGCCAAAAGTGAACTTCTCCAAATTGGCACACAACTTGTGTTGCCGCAGTGTTTGGAGGACTTCTCGGATGTGGTGGAGGTGCTCTTCCCAAGTCTGACTAAAGATTAGAATGTCATCCAAGTATAACACTATAAATGAGTTGGTGAATGGATGCAAGATGTCATCCATCAACATCATGAAGGTTGTGGGAGCATTTGTCAATCTAAAAGGCATGACGAGCCATTCGAAAAGGCCCTCTTTGGCTTTGAAGGCGGTCTTCCACACATCAGATGCTTCGATTGGTACCTGGTGATACCCAGACTTCAAGTCGATATTGCTGAAATGTTTTTCCCCTTTGAGTTGGTCCAAAAGGTCATCAATCCAAGGGATCAGGTACCTATTCCGGACACTGATCTTTTTCAGTGCCCGATAATCAATACAAAGTCTCCAAGTCCCATTCTTCTTCTGTACCAACGCAATCGGGCTCCCACAGGGGGATGAACTTGGCCTAATGTGACCTTTCTGCAGCAGCTCCTAAATCTACCTCTTGATTTCATCATTCTCCAGGAAGGGGCACCTACAAATTGGTCCATTGGGTAGCGGCGCACCTGGGGTCAGGTCAATGGGGTGCTTGACCCGACAGTGTAGAGGCACCATTGTGGGTGAGATGAAGATGTTCCCATACTCCTCGACAACCTTATCCATTTGTTGTTGTCGTGCAGAGGAGCCATGTCTGGAGGTCGTGGCCATAGTCTTATTCTTGCCCTGGGGGGAGATCATCAAGAAAAAAAAATTCTTGGTTTGGGAAATGAGCTTACTGCATTTTTTTGTTGTAACCAAAGAGATAGTGGGAGGTGGTGGTACCTCTGGTATCCTGTAAAATTTATCTCCCAAAGTAACAATAACAGCGCGAGGCTAGGACTCATACACAACATGTTGCTTCCACAAGTATGGTTGGCCTAATAATACATCAGAAACATCAATAGGAGCAATTTCACACAATACCTCATCCGTGAAGGGCTTGATGCTATAGGGAAGGCAGCACTGCTGACTGACGCGGAGATCCCGTCCTTGGTGAAGCCACCCAATGGTGTATGGTTGTGGGTGTGTTGTGGTCGGCAAGCCCAACCGCTTCATGACATCTACTGAAATGAGGTTCTTTTGGCTCCCATTGTCGACAATGAACCATAATGGGGAACCCTTTACCCACACCTTGGAGTGGAAGAGATGCTCTACGTCCTCTGGATCTTCTAGTTCCTCCTTCTGGATCTTCGTAGTGGCAACAGTGGTGTTGGGCTCCGCATCAATAATCTGCTTCCCTTTGTCATTCACCTTGTCAGGTTCTGATTCAGAGTCAGAGCATGCATCTGATTCAGAAGCCCTCATCTCGGCCACTAGCTACTGCTTGGCCCGACACTCACTTGTGCTATGAGTGGAGCTCTTATGGAACTCACACCACTTTCCCGTGTCCTTCTTTGGCTTCGTGGTGTTGTTATTTGCTTGTGTCTTTGGCAGGTTTTCTAGGGCCGCCATGCCTTGGCTTTTTCATTTGTTCTGTGGTTTGGGGGCACCTTTCCCTTGCTTTTGATTCGCAGATCCAAAGTCTCACTTCTTCTGTTTTAATTTCTGCTCAATATTGGCAGCATACCAGTATGCCGTACCAAGCCAGGAGATGTCGAGGAACTCCATTTGCTCCTAAATGTATCTGTGCAGACAACTGCGATACTTTAGCACCAAATTTTTCTCTCAATATTTGATACCCAACTTTGTGCACAGGGTATAGAACAGATTCGTTAGCTCATGCACATCTTCATCCCTTTGTTGCCGCAGCATGGTCCATTGTATGTACTTGTCCTCATATCTCCCCACGGGATAGTATTGTTCCTTGATGGCATCTTGGAAATAATTCCAAGTGGGTATGGATGAGAATAGAGAGGGTTATGTCTCATCCTTTTTCTCATAGTTGGTTTCCCACTAGTCCTTGACATGGGGGGTATCTTTGAGGAGTGCAAAAATAATCTTCTCCCAGCCGGAAAAGTCATGAATTGAGAAATATCCTTCTAATAGATTCAACCATCTATCTATGACATCTGCATGTATTTGACCCTCAAATATGGGAATGTCAAAGTTTAGTTGTACCTTAAAGGGAGTCGCGCCTCCAGAGTGGCTGCTGGATGCAGATGCACCGCCGGTGGGAAATCGTTGAAGGATCCAAGCAAAGTTATCCATCATCACATTCCTTTGTTTTTCGAGGTTCTCCTCGAGCAATATTTTGATAGGATCTCCTGCTCCTTCATCTTTCTTTTCATCCCCCATGGGTGTCCGTCAGGGTTTGCGAGGCTGATCTTGCAAAGGTTCCACCAGATCTAGCCCTAACTCCTTATACCCCAACCTCGTTGGGGACATGCAAGAAGGATCGAGAAAAAAGTAGACCACTTTGATACCACTGATCCAAATTTATGCAGGAACACAACAGAATACAAAAATAACCTTAAACATAGAAATATATCAGAAATAAATCTTCATTTCATTAATATAAAATCACAGAAATATTCTTACAAACATGATGGAAATAAAATAGATAGGGTGCTGGTAGCGAATCTCTGATAAGAGATGTGGCGACTACAGACCTTTGAACTGTGTTACAATGAGGCTCGAGGGCCTATTTATTATGGAGAAACAATGGAGAACTCTAAACATCCAAAAACCTAACCCTAGGAGATGAAGCGCCAAAATTATAGGCCTCATTTGGTTAAATTGGTGTTTCAACTTCCCGGGGATGTAACTTCAGCATACTATCTCCGTTTGGGACCGCAAAATGGCTCCGGAAGTTCAAGACCCGAAAAACTGCTAAAAGTAATAAGTTGTGAAAAAAAATTGAAAGAGACAATGGTGGGGCCCCAAGTGGAATAGGCGGGTGGCCACCAATATCCACCTGGATCACCTCACGAGGAAATGAGACACGGATAGAAGAACCTGTGGTGGTGTCTAGTGACTCATTAGAGGAAAGATAAGGTGGGTGACCAATTGTAGAAGAAGTACTGGAGGAAGAAACTGCTTGAACAACAGTTGTGCCTGAAACTGGAGCTAAGTGAAGACACATCAAGAGACTAGGCCTGGAGTATCAATGAAGGTAAGAAAAAATAAAGTGAAAATTCCAATTGGTGGAAGAAACCTTGAGAAAAGGGTGTAGGTAGTTGTTATACTAAAAGAGACTAAAAAACCTACTACTACAACTGAGGGGGAATATGATGATATAGCTGGAACTGATGGGTTTGAGGAGTAACATGACAAAGAAAAGCAGGAGAATTATATAGAGGAAGGCCCGTCGACATATGAAATCTCAGCTATTACATTGGAGCCTAAACAAGAACTAGAGAAACAAGTGGTGATAAAAGGACCAATAATAGAAGAGTAGATAGAAGAACAAGGGGTTTTTACTTCACCGGGTAAGAAAAAAAATTGACCCTCTCATTCAAATTGAAAATTCGAGAAAGGAAAATGAGGAGTTAAATAAAAAGATTTCCTTGGTTAAATAACATCATCATTTTAAGAATGAAATTGGATTGGATATGTTGAAAGAGGCTATAGAAATGGCATCATCTACTTTCTTAGAATTCTTTTATAAGGGCCGCCAAAAAATCCTTGAGGAGGCTAAAATCATGGAGAATGTTACTATTTCAGTTGGAGTACAATTGGGGGAATGAGAAAAATAATTTAACCTACTATTCCATAAGAACTTATTGATGATGCTATTGTTACACAAGAACCAACATTCAAAGAAAATCATGAAGAAGAAAAACAATTGGCTAGTCCATAAGAACATGTTTATGATGTTGTTGTCACACAAGAACCAACAATTGAAATAGAGCTGACTAAAAATAAAAATAATGTTGTACCACAAGAGCCTATAGATGATGTTGTTGTTATATAGGAACCAAAAATTGAGATATAGAAAGAGGAGGAGAAAATGGATTAGAAGAAGCATGTTGAAATAACATTTGAAAAAAAACACGTTAAATCTGAATATTTGATGAGGGTACTAGAGTAGTGGGAGAAATTAGAGCTCCTTCCCAAAGATGAAGTCATCTTCCTAAAGAAACATGAGGAAATGGTCAATAAGCTTAAGAAGGAGTGGGATAAAAAATTAAGAATTTCAAAATTTGTGAAAATTCAGAAAGAGAGGAATCAAACAGGTGAAGGAATTGTAAGGGGAGTTTAAATCGTTACAGTAAGAAAAGGAGCACATTTATGAGATAATTAATGGCTTATTGTGCAATAGGATTCCTTCTCCTTCCTATCCTTTATATTTTCAATAAAAAGAATTATATTTTACAATAAACAACCCTGAAGGAAAAGTGACCATATAAAGAAAAGGAGATACACGACTTCCTAGAAACATTTCAAAGTGCCAATTTCTCATTAAAAAAAAATGTTGTGTGAGTTATACCTACATGATATTGCTTTATTTTGGGACAAATCATTCAATTTGACACCCTATGTGGGAGATGTACAACTCAGGTATTTTGTTTCTTTGATGTAAAATTAAATAGGCTGGAAGGTTTCCCATGGTACTATAACAGGTAATGAAGAACAGGTAGAATTGTTTATTAGAGAAGAACATAGTTTCACTAATATTGTTGCACATTAATACAAAAAAATATGGTAGTTTCCACCCACTAAGACAATACTAATGGACCATTGAGGATAATTTCTACAGATATGCGAGATAAATATACAAGGAATGAGAACTGGTGCCTTAGAAGGAAGCAAGTTGAGATGGGATCTTTCCTGACGAGAATTGAAGAAGGGAGACCCCTATTGTTATCAAAAGTTTAAGCAAGAAATTTCTAGAGTTCATCAGTATGTTGATTGTATTAGGAGGAGTGGTGTAGGCTAGATAGGACTTAGAATCAAGTTCCCTCTTGTTTTTTTACCCACATAGTAGTATCAATATCCATATAGTATTAATAATAAGTTTTGGGAGACATAATTGATTTGTTTTCGAGGATACAGGGTTAGAGGTGAAGACATGGTAGGAAATTAAAACCTCACACAACTTCATTCTCATCATGTCAGGCATCGATGAGATGAGTCTGCATGAGGACATGCAAAATATTAAGCTAGGGGGAGATGTTGGGTCATGGAATTTTCATATTTTTCCTACTTATTTTCCTATTTCTTTTATCCCTTTCTTACCAACAGGACCATGTATTATTACTGTAGCAACCCTTATTCACCTAAGTATGTCCTTTTTCACTTGTTGCTTTATTAGTCCAATTCTACTTATAAATAGACATTAGAACTACTTTCTTAGACTTCTTTTTATCATAAAACTAATGTATGGGTAGTTTCAGGTTTGGATGGTTTGTTGAAGATTGTTGTTATAGGATTACATTTAAAATCCTTTACCGATTTGGATTAATTAAGGTTCCGAGAGTTGTTCTTGTTACACAAACAAATTCTTAAGAAAATGATGCATTTCCTAATCAAACTGGATCTAGGAGCACATAAAAGTCAAAAGAAACAGCTCAT
This sequence comes from Pinus albicaulis, assembly GCA_034641835.2. NCBI lineage: Eukaryota > Viridiplantae > Streptophyta > Pinopsida > Pinales > Pinaceae > Pinus > Pinus albicaulis. Next base: position 921,688,405 of record CM076570.1, read on the forward strand.
CACTTGGATATAGTTGTGGAGAATACACATAATTTGGTTGAGATATTTTGTATTTCTATTTGTAATTAAGTTGTTATAGTTTTACCCCTTCCATGGAAATAATCGTGTAATTTTTAATATATCATTTTATTTTAATATCACATGAGAATCAGAAGATTTTCATGATTATCTTCTCATTTTAATTAATATCTTGAAAATAGAAGATTGTTTTCCCACGAGAGCTAGATTAAAGAATTGGAGTATAGGATTGGAAAGGGGAAATACCAGAGCTTAGTAATTCTGATACTTTTATTAATAAAAATCTCATCTTTGTGGTTCAATAATTTCCTCTAATTAGTTTGTGTGTTTTTCAGTACACCAACCCCTTCTGAGGAGGAAGGTACCTCCTTCTTAGCAGGGATCAATGGTTAGTTAGAGTGGAATACATAATTTCATAATATTTCTCAGTTATTTGATTGATGTTACTGTTGTTGTTACCCTTAATTCTATTTGTAATTTAATTAATTGCAGTAATATTTGGATGGTGTGACAACTTAAGTCCTGGACTGGTCCCTTAGTTTAGTGTGGCAGTGAATTATTTTATTTGTTGTTACAGTTTGGATTGCACTTCTTTTTATGTGTGTAGATTGAATGAGTGATGGTTTTCAAGAGAGATGTGAGAGTGATAATGTGGTAGTGAATTATTTTCTTTGTTTTTACACTTTGGATTACAATTCCTTTTATGTGTGTACATTGAATGAGTGATGGTTTTCAAGAGTTCTATGGGTGGTTGAATGACATATTTCATAAATATTTCTCAATTATGTGATTTTTGTTACTGTTGCTATTATAGTTAATTTTGTCTGCAATTTAATTAATTTTTGTAAGCTTTGGATGGTCTGACAACTTAAGCCATAGATCGCTCCCTCAGTTTAGTGTGGCAATAAATTATTTGCTTTGTTGTTATATTTCGGATTGCACTTCCTTTTATGTGTGCAAATTGAATGAGTGATGGTTTTTAGGAGTGTTATGAGAGTGGTTGAATGACATAGTAGCTTATTCTGCAGTATTTATTTGAATTGAATATGTGTGGAGTGTGTAACAACTTTGTTGATTGCTGAGAGTGTGTGAGCAATGGCTTTGGGTTGAGATTATTTTATACTAGTCACCATCTACCTTAACATAGACTTTGCGCAACAGTATTGTAAAAATTAAAGCCTACTTGGACTGATAATTAAATGTAAGAGCGGTTTGACCAACATTAAAATGAAAACAATATAAAAATAATGAATTTAACAATTTTTATTATTCAAATAATTTTGATAATGAGCATTAATATTTTATTAATTTTTATTAAATTTTATGTCTTCACGAACATATGTTGATACAAAATGAATGGAAGAAGCATTAAAGTAATACTATTTTTTTTCCGCCAACAAATAATACCATTTCTTGAACACTTTAATGATATTGCAATAGTTAATTTGTATTGACACAAATAATACGGAAGAATTTCAAAGTTTAGGCTATAAGAATCATCATTTTTTAAACATAGGTTGCAAATAATTCTGAAATTCTAGAAGTCTTGGTCATTAACATCATTTCTTGCAACAATGTCATCTAGTTTATCATTGTTAATGTCCATATGATATTTCAAGTAGTTAATATTATCATAATCCTTGTCTTGACTTGCATCATCTTCATCATCATTGAAATATGACTGTAGACCATCCATATCGTTAACATATGTATTTGGATAATAATTTTCTATACCATCCATATTGTTGTCTTCCATAACATCATGTAACTCTGTAATAATGTTGTCTTCTTGTGCATGAACATGACCATATTCAACATCATCATGGATGTCAATTTATTTGATGTTCTCAAATTCCTCTCTCATTTTTTTGTCCATCTTTGTTTTTCTCAATATCCACTAATGCATCATCAAATACATGCCTGAAAATTGGATCATAATGTGTGAAAAATATGCATTTCGGGTCCAAAATATCTTCATAGAAAAATACGTGCACATTAATGAGTACATACATATATTAGATGTATGTTATAACAATTTTATTGATTAATAAACACATGTATATATTCACAATAAACAATGTATTAATATATTATTGATCAATGCCACTTCTAATTCATTGAGTTAAAGAAATACCTGCTCACAATGAATTGGTAGAACATAAGGCTCCTTATCCTCCAGTAGGAACTTTGAGGAATCTATAGAAAACAATCCACCATGGGTATCATGTCTTTGTGTCCTCTCAAATGCTTCATACCATATACACTTTAAAATACAACATTTAAAAGAGAGGTAACCCAACCCAATAATTTCTTGTATTTTCCAAAAACATTGTAGATTTCCTTCAATAATATTCTTATATTTTGAGCTTGATTGACTGGATTGCTTGAAGTCGACCAAGATGCCACAATAAAAGGATTACCTCTTTACATTTACACATTCTACACAATAATTTTTACCATACAACCACATTGTTGGATATTTCCTTACCCGTGAAAGACCATTTATTTTGGTTAAAACATATATATTATTTTAAGGAAACGACATTTTGTAAACTTCCAATTGTACCTTTCTTTCACATCCTTTAGAAATGTTGATTTCATATTATGTTATGTTTGAATCTATACCTGCATCTTCTATTTGATTTTGAATTTGTTTAGTAATCCATTATAGTGTGCGACCTTTGGCACATTCCCCTTTTATATCAATAGGAAATGGGGTATTCTTTTGGTTCTATCTCTTAAATTGTCTCCTTGCTTCTAAAACTTCTCTCTTTTTATCATACAAATAAATCCATTTTTTTATAAAGTCCATGTGGTACATAATTAACTTATCGAGCATAGCACTTTTGTCTACACCTATTACGTGTAAACATGCTTATTTCAAAATCCAAAGACCATGTTGTTAATTTGACAAACAAATTACAGAGTAAATTAATAATCACAATAAAAACAACCACAATGATAATGATTTTACTTACTATTTCTATTTGAACACCATTATATTGTGTTTTTTCTCCATCAATAATATCTAATGCTAGTTCTTCATCCTATAAGCATGGCCCATATTCAAAATCCTTAACAAGGAATTAACATAGGAAGAAAAATGATTCATTCAATACATACCCTTCAACCATGCAACCATCTGGACATGCCTTTTTTCAGACATATATTTTTAGATTTTTCATATACCTATCAAAGAAAAACATCCACCTCTTCTATACGAAACCCACCAATTCAATGTCACCGACTAGGTGTATAAGTAAATGGACTTGTAGGTCCATGAAAATTGTATGGATATCCTTCTCAAATACACATACAACTTCTGAAATTTCCTTCTTCCATTTTGGCGCTTCACATTCACAGATCTCCTTGGATGTCTCCAACCTAATATAATAATATTAAATTAGTATGAACCTTTAGGAAAAAATTAAAATGCAATACAATATATTTATTTCTCTCACGTATGAACATTCCATACCACATACCTTAAAAATGTTGGCAATCAACATATGATATTACTCAAGTCAATGGTAAGACATGGATCCCCCTAATTGCCAATGACATGATATGATGACAAACACATTTATCAAAGATCAACATTAGTTTATTTTTTCACATAATAAAATATCTGAATATATTAAGTACCTAATCAGTCTTACCAATAAATGCTAAATGGTGATATATAATACCTTCATAAAATTATGAAAATTATGTGTTTTAAATCCTGTGATATGTCCATCAATTATAAAATCTTTATTTAATGATGAAGCATAACCAATATGTGTCCTTATTTAACATATGAAATTTCTTAGTTGGTCAAGCACTTTTGTTTTCAAAATCCATGGAGCTTATGAATATTTTTCATTTTACCTATCTAGCCACAAATGTTTTCTATCAAACTTGGTAAGCGAAAGAGAAATATCTTTCCTCGAAGACAAGGTGTCCTTCTCTTTTCCTGCTATATGTCGAAAAATTCAATATGGGAAATTTTTGAAGATGTGCATGAGATCTAATATGTGAGATATTAATAGATCCTTTTGTTAGTATGAATCTTAATTGCAAGTGTACGAAAAAAGATCACTTTAGCTATGCATAACAAAAAGCCCTAACAGCAAAAGATGGCTGCCAATATCTTCAGATCTGCAATTAGTTGATCAAGATAAATGCTGCAAAAATCTAGATCTATGCATCAAAAGACATTAAGAAGTAAATAAAACGAGATTTAATCCATGCATCCTATAGACAAGACAAGAACGTGTTGAATGAATTTTATATTAAGGGCACCTGGGAGAAAAAAAAGAAGGATGTTGCCAGTTCTCCTCAATGGGATGGGTTCTTGTAAGTCCTCAACACTTCAAATCTAAAATTCCTCTCTCTTGATGGTGTAGAAAACCCAGACAAAAAAGGAACTCAAAGGGAGCTCACAAGCAAAAGAATAGAAAAATATGACAATGATGGTGGATCAAAGTCAGACCAAAAGTATAGATCATATGACAATGATGGTGGGTCAAAGTCAGACCAAAAGTATAGATCCAGAGTGATATTAGGCAACAAAATGTGATGAATGAATGGAAAAACCCTTCTATTTATAACAAAATATTGAGTTAGTCTAGATATTGGTGCATACTTAAAATATTATTAACCAAATCAAGATCCAACTTTTATGGAATATTTTATTATTTTTGTTGGAGGGAAAAGGAATTTGACTTGGGTCAAATCCCTTTATTTGTAAATAATAAATAAATAAATGACTTATTTATCTTTTTAAGGATATGGTTGAGTAATAATTAAATAAATAATGATTTATTTAACTATTTATGAGTGATTTAGTCAAATTTAACAAGGAATATTATTTAAATAAGGTTTAAATAATTATTCCTAGAAAATAATAAGATAAATAATAATTTATCTAATTAATTTTCCTGTTTTGGGTTAAATATGACCAGGAATATTAATTAAACTATTTTTTAACTAATTATTCCTTGATGAAAATCAAATAAATGTGGATTTATTTAATATTTCCTCATGAGGTTTCCCGTTTAGACCATAAACAACTTAATAAAGGTGTTTTACTAAGTTATTTTTCATAGTGAAAGCAATTTTACTTAGGGTAAAATTGGTCTTACATGGTGTAATTAGGTCCATCTAATAGTAATAGGTTAGATGACCAAAAAATGGTGTAACAGATTTCCCCTAGCGTGCGAGCGTTAGGAGCTAATCGTATGACCGAAGTACGTTGTAAGAACTCAATCACTAGACACTGAAGGGGAAGTCAAAGAGAGAGAAATGTAAGGTAGACCGAAGTGCTAAAGGACTAGACCCTGAGGAGGCGAGACTTACAGGTGCGACAAGTCTCTTTTATGAGTGAGTACTTGTGCTATAGTGTTGGGAAAAATACTGAGAGGGGGGGGGGTGAATCAGTATTTACTGCATATTAAAAACTTTTACTTTTTCATGCTCTAAAACCCATATGCTACTTTGTTGAAGCCAACTAGCGTATATACGCGGATATCCTTCATAAAACTCGTGTATACACAGAGATCTAATTATGCCATTAGTTCTTCACTTATATCATTCCATCATTCATTCATTAGATGTTCTATAAACAGTAAACATGTGCAGTAAGAACAGAATAAACCATCACACAAAGCATCACACATGAACACCAGGATTTTTAGGTGGAAACCCAAGCCGGGAGAAAACCACCGCTGCAGTTGCTCAGCCTTCAATATTTTATTATAGAGAAAACATCTTACAACATATGTGCTGGCGCAGACTTGACCAGCACGCAGGCACCCACCTGCGCTCGTTTACCAGCCTCTCCTGGAAGGGAGCTCCAACCCCATGACTCGTTTACCAGCCTCTCCTGGAAGGGAGCTACGACCCCCTGATCTCGTTTACCAGCCTCACCTGGAAGGGAGCTACGACCCCCTGATCTCGTTTACCAGCCTCACCTGGAAGGGAGCTACAACCCCCTGACCGAAGGCTACAACCTTCAGCACCACCTTGGACCACGTTTCATCAATTTTCACACTGGATCCAACAACTTCAATAGAACACCACTTGCAGGCCACATTTCATCATATTTTCATACTGGACCCTTTCTATACTTTTAAGCACAAACATACATCACCAACAGATACATATCAACAATCGTATAGCGTGCGACTGCACGTACGATATTTCATACCTCGTCTGAAGAACCCTAGTTTGCATACGCGCTTTTCTCATCGATGTCGCGCGTATATACGCGCCCGTTCACACGGTCCTTACCTCTCGTATATTTCTTCATTGCGCACACGCGCTTTCTTCATCGAAGCCGCGTATATATTACCGCGACGAAGTAGCGTATAGATCTTCAATCATTCCAGAGCAGCAGACTTCATCAGATCAGATCTTCAGTTCAGATTTACCCTTTTACTTCAGACAGAAGTTCGCCTAGATGTTTGCCTCATCACAGATCTAAGCCTTCCATAATCAGATCTAGCAAATACAAGAGCTATTCAGATCTAGATCCCCTTCTTCATTATTGGTGCATCATACATTATCATTCAAGTGTAACCCTTTCCATTCAGATATACTTCAGAGAGAAGTATTCATTCAAGCTCAGACATCTTGCACCCACGCTCATGATTTGCACAATGAATTTCTTCTCCTTATATAGGTTTACCCTTTTCAATACCATGAGCCCCCTTTTTCAATACCATGGACCAAAACTACATTACTTCCGATGGTATTCCTGGACGGGGTCATTTAGGCGAATCATTACCCAATACAATGGGTCAATACCATGGTGGTTACCCCTAGTTTTGCACTTTTTGAGCGCTTTTATCCATACGCGACTTGGCACGTTCTTTTCCACGTGCATACGTGACTTCCCCTAGACAGATCCACGTATTCCTTGAAACATACTCTTTTCATCATATATTTAGCACATGCTGAATTTCTTTCTTCATTGCCTTCTGTACTCACTGTAGATACATCAGATTTAGATCATCAAGACATATTCTATCAAGCACAACTTCATCAAGTAAGTTTCCATCATCTTTATCAAGTGGGTTGCCATTCAAGGACAACACTCAGCACCATATTGCTAACAAACATCATATCACATTAGATTTACATCATTTACCAAGTTCATCAGGTCAAGACTAACTTCATCAGGTGGTTTGCCATCAAGGACAACACATGTCAACAGTCGCATGTCTTTATCTTCAATCAGTGGGTTGCCATCAAGGACAACACTCTGCATCATATTTCCAACAATCTCCCCCTTTGGACTTGATGGCAACCACAATGGTGTTTGGTTACCACAACAGATAGGTACATTATGAATACAATGACACCATGTCACTTTCTTCATTTTTGACACCATTCTTTCTCTTCATTCAAACACCATGTCACTCTCCCCCTTTGACATCAAGGGCAAAGGGTGGATTAAAACCAACATACTCTCCCCCTTTTCTCTCACACAGGGAAGAAGTTTTCCTTCGCAGATTCGATATATACACCGAAGTACCAAGCTCCCCTCCGAATTTATGTCGAATCTTCTCACTTATTTTCGAATGAAGTACATGACACCAAATTTTCTTCCTATCACCAAAGACTCATACTTACATCAAATATCCAACCAAGTGGATTTATATATGAGACTCAACTACCCAAATCAAGTGGGTTTCCTACATTTCAGTTCAACTACCCAACCAAGTGGGTTTTACAAATTTGACTCAGCTACCCAACCAAGTGGGTTTACAAAATTTGACTAGTCCTTACATGACTGAATATTTCAATTTACATCATGGGTCTCAACAAGACCTTTTCATCAAATTACAAATATGAATTTTATGACCAATACCAAAAAGACCTCAAGAATATATTTTAGAACCATCATAATGCCAACAATGCATTATACTCAGCAACGCTAATGCTCCCCCTGAATCTGTGCATCCAAGCAACCTTTCCATATGACTAAGTCTCCCCCTTAGTTTGTGCATCCTGAACACTTTCACCAACAAATCATCAAGGCATATTTATCAAAGTATTAGAAATAGAATTATGAGAACTGGAACATCACCAGAGATACCAAACAGTATTAGAGATACCAAAAAGCACTGCAGCTGTGCTGAAGAGAGCTGACTCCAAACAGAAAAATGTCAGCAATCAGACATACGTGGTTTTTTGTGAATGAACTCGCGTATGTACGCGACTGTGTTTCAGGAAACCCGCGTATCCAATACCATCTTCTAAATTTTAACCAGATCTGATCCTCTGTGAGAAAAAGACAGTGTTCAACTTCTTTCTGAGATATTTGAATGCTTCCCTGGACTACAGATAGATGGAACAGTGTAGTTGTGTCTTCAAGCGTCATCCAACGGTTGTAGCATAAGCACATTAGTAACGAAGCCTTCAGATTCTTTGCAGCATCAATACAATCTTTCCAAGAGAGATTATCATACCAGAACAACATTTTCAACTATGTTTCAATCATTCATGTGGTCCAATATCACCATGATATTCAAGATTTAACATGAATTAACATATGTAGGCAAAAGGTCTCAACCATAGTAACAAACTCTGCATGATCTATTTCCTCAATCAAACGATTTGAATCTTCCATCCATGTGTACGCACAAAAGATACTTTTTAGTAAACAGATCAAAATCTCATCATCATAAACCATATACCAAGTCATCATCATTTAAGCATGAGTATCACAATAACCAAGAATAAGCAGTCATGTTGCCAACAATGCAATCATTAGTATTCAACCTGTTGCTCCCCCTGAACCAGTGCTCTTCCTTAACTTGTGCAACCTAAATCCGTTCATCGGCAAGTCATCAGCAACAATCTCTGCTTGAACTGTCCTTATCTCTGAATTATATGACTTTCATCTCAGCAATGAATACTCTTCATCAACAAGCAAACAGGACTTATCCATAATCTCCAACATAAGTAACCAAGTATCATATCAACATTATTTAAAACTGAGAAATTAAGCTGATACAGAGTCAATAATACAGTTATTAACAATCAGACTGATACTCCCCCTGAACCTCTGCTCCAAATATTCAGCTATCATATAAATTCTCTTATCATCAATGCATACGCGACTGTGTCTACTGGAACTCGCGTGTATACGCGACTTTTTTTAATAGAACCCGCGTATGGAAAGTGAAGCATATAAATTTTTCACATTCCTTCATCTCCCCCTGAACTTGTACTTCCTGTACCTGTCTTCTTCACGATGATTTATTTAAAATACATATAACCCGTAATAATCAACCAACCATGAGAGACATCATACATTTCTCCCCCTGTGACGATACATTAGCTAAATCTCATAATGTATCCCACATCATTCCCGCAACACAAGAAAAGCGCCCTCTCGTATGGATGACCGCAAGAGGGCCGACCCCTACGTTCGACTTCCGTCCATCTTTTTCCAGATTTGTTTGAACTTTCTATTTGTGTGCTGGAAGTTATCCAATTTCTCATCTCTGTTCAATCTGCATTCTTTTTCTACATGACCATACTTGTTACAAGAATAACATCTCATGTGTCCAGATAAATAAGCATAAAAATCATAATGAGTATTTCTACTCTTCCTCCTGTTACAATCAACTGCTTTATGTCCATACTTGTTACATGAAAAACAATATCCCTTGAAGCTACTAGAGTACCTTTCTGAGTAGAACCTGTTTTTTTGTGGCTGAATTGTTCTGCTTCTGCAATTGGCTGCAACATGCCCATAATTATGACATTTAAAACATTCAACGTTCTTGAATGAATTCCTTTGAGAATTCATGATTGTTGGTCGATCTTTTGTTTCTTTCAACACTTCAAGTTTTGCATTGACATCCGAATTTTTAGCACTTCCTTGCGAGCTTCATTCTCCTTGGGTCAGCTTGCTGAAAACCAAGACCAAATTTGATAGCAAGAGACCTTGATTACTCGAATATTGTCCAAAATATTAGTACTATCTTGAAACCTCAAAAGTTTAACCTTTTTCTTCTAATTTACCTTTTAGAATGTTTACCTCAACCTCCAGGGCTTGACATTGCTTTGTCATGCTTTCTTCTTTCCTTCTTCCATCTTCTACTTGATCCTTCAGATTTAGAATCTCTTCTTTCATCCAATTTTCGTTTTCTTCACATGTTTGTTGCAGCTCTTCATTCTTCTTATTTGATTTTTCCAGATCTTCTTTGGATGTGATAGCGATTTCTGCTTCAAGGCCTTCCTTTTCAAATGGTTGTAGTGGTTCCTCATTCTTCTTACTTGATGCTTCAAGATCTGCTTGTAGAGAGATGATTGCAGCTTCAAGTCCTTCATTCTTCTTGCTTTATTTTTCGAGATCTGCATTTAGATCGTTGATTTCTACTTCTAGTTCTTTAATTCGATTGGATGCATAAGTATGAAACCTTTGATACTTGTCCACCTGTCCATTCAGCATTTCTATTTGTTCTTTCATTTGAGAGATCATTTCTTTGTAGATAGAATCTTTCTTATCAATTTCCTTTTGTTGTTCTTCAACTTTGATCTTGATAGCTTCTTCTAGATCCACAACTTTACTTTCACTGTCTTCACTATTGTTTGCACAGAGAAGAGTATTACAAGTGGCCTTCTTCTTTTCCTTCTTTGCCATGAGTACTTGGAGAGCTTCGTCAGAAACTTTTGGATCCATACTGTCACTTTCACTATCATAATATTTGCACATGCGCTAAGCAAGAAACAAGAACAACGATTAATACCTGGTTCATCTTCTTCAATTTTTGCTATACAATATTTCTGAGGTATCTTCTTGTTTCGACTAGCCTTCTTCTTTTGCTTCTTAGCCATGAGTACTTTCAGATCTTGGTCATAATCTTCTTCATCCTCATCATTCTCTTCATTTGTATAATAACTCTTTCTCTTTTCAAATTGTTTCCCTTTTTCATGATTTTCTTCATAAGGACATTTAGCAGCATAATGCCCAACTCTCCCACAAGTAAAACACTTGAAGGTTAGCTTACCTTTGAATCTTCCACATCTACCGAGCTTTCTCACCCAAATTTGCTTCTTCTTCACCTGGACATATAATGGATTTCACAACTTCTTTCTTTCCTTTGTAGATGCCCTTTAAAAGCAGCCTTTCTCTTTATTTGAGAAGGACCTCCTTGTCTCATTTCAAAAGCATCAGAGTACCATGTAATCGAAGAATCGAACGATAGTAAGAGTAAGCGCATCTTTCCTTTTCTTCAATAAATTAAACTTTAGAGTCAAATTTTTGAAGTCAAGGATCTTAAGACCTTTTCCACTATAGTATCATTATGGTTTCCAACCAAATTTCTCATTCGATTTACAATATCATCCGCACGAAGAAAGAACCCAGCAACACTCTCATCACTATGCATCTTCAAATTTTCATATTCAATTCTAAGAGTTTGGAGTTTTGGTAATTTCACTCGTGTCTCCTTCATAGCTTTCGTAACGATTTTGTCCCATATTTCTTTTGCTGAATTTAGCTGCATCACTTTAGCAAATTCTGGTTCAGACATGCTTCCTAATAAGACATTCACTGCTTTGGCATTGATTTCATACTTCTTTCTTTCAGCCGCATCAGTAGGAATACTTGCCAGATATTGATAGCCTTCTTCCACGATTGCCCATACTTCTGCACCAAGACTTTGCAGATATGCTTTTGTTCGTACCTTCCAGAATATCAGATTGCTTCCATTGAATAGAGGTGGCTTTAGAGACATTACTCCTTCAAGACTTCCCATTGCGATGGATCTCCTTCAAGCGATCAAGCTTCTGCAGAAAGACCTGCTCTGACACCAATTGTTGGGAAAAATACTGAGAGGGGGGGGTGAATCGTACGCATCGCATATTCAAAAACTCCGATGTTTTCATGCTCGAACCCATACTTACTGGTTAACTAGCGTATATACGTTTTATTATCCTTCATAAAACTCGCGTATACAGAGATCTAATTATGCCATTAATTATTCACTTATATCATTCCATCATTCATTCATTAGATGTTCAATAAACAGTAAACATGTGCAGTAAAAACAGAATAAACCATCACACATAAGCATCACACATGAACACCCCCAAACCCCCAGATTTTTAGGTGGAAACCCAAGTTTGAGAAAACCAATTACCATAGCTTGCTCAGCCTTCAATATTTTATTATAGAGAAAAACATATTACAACATAAGGCCGGTGCGTACTCTACCGCACGCAGCACCCACCGCGCTCGTTTACCAAATGCCCTCTCCCCGGAAGGGAGCTCCAACCCCGACTGCTTACCAGCCTCTCCTAGAAGGGAGCACCAACCCCCTACTCTCGTTTACCAGCCTCACCTCGAAGGGAGCTACGACCCCCTGATCTCGTTTACCAGCCTCTCCTGGAAGGGAGCTACAACCCCCTGACTGAAGGCTACAACCCTCAGCACCTCCTTGGACCACGTTTCATCAATTTTCACATTGGATCCAACCACTTCAATAGAACACAATTTGCAGGCCACAATTCATCATATTTCCAGACCGGACCCTTTCCATACTTTTAAGCACAAACATACATCATCAACAGATACATATCAACACAGATCAGATAGCAGAACAGATCAGATATTTCATACCCCTTGCTTCAGCAAACCCTAGTTTGCATACGCGCTTTTACTTCACTGATGTCGCGTATATACGCGCTTCCGTTCACACAAACCAGCGTATACCTCAGTGTATATTTTATTGCGCATACGCGCTTTCTCTTCGCTGAAGCTGCGTATATACGCGCTTCCTCCGCGGCGAAGTAGCGTATAGATCTTCAATCATTACAGAGCAACATACTTCATCAGATCAGATATTCAGTTCAGATCTACCCTTTTGCTTCAGACAGATGTTCGCCTAGATGCTCGCCTCATCACAGATCTAAGCCTTCCATAATCAGATCTAGCAAATACAAGAGCAATTCAGATCTAGATCCCCTTTTTCATCATTGGTGCATCATACATTCAGATTTATCATTCAAGTGTAACCCTTTCCATTCAGATATACTTCAGAGAGAAGTATTCATTCAAGCTCAGACATCTTGCACCCACACTCATGATTTGCACAATGAATTTCTTCTCCTTATATAGGTTTATCCTTTTCAATACCATGAGCCCCTTTTTTCAATACCATGGGCCAAAACAATACCATGAGCCCAAAACTACCTGGACGGGGTTAATTAGGTGGATCATTACCCAATACAATGGGTCAATACCATGGTGGTTACCCCTGGTTTTGCACTTTTTGAGCGCTTTTGCCCATACGCGACTTGGAACGTTTATTACCGCGTGCATACGCGACTTCCCCTAGGCAGATCCGCGTATGCCTAGAGACATACTCTTTTCATCATATATTTAGCACATGCTGAATTCCTTTCTTCATTGCCTTCTGTACTCACTGTAGATACATCAGATTTTCATCTTTAAACAGGTTCATCAAGACATATTCTATCAAGCACAACTTCATCAAGTAAGTTTCCATCATCTTCATCAGGTAGGTTGCCATTCAAGAACAACTCTCTACATCATATTGTCAACAAACATCATATCACATCAGATTTACATCATTTACCAAGTCCATCAAGTCAAGAATAACTTCATCAGGTGGTTTGCCATCAAGGACAACACATGTCAACTGTCTCAAGTCTTCATCTTCATTCATTGGGTTGCCATCAAGGACAACATTCTGCATCATATTGCCAACATATAGGTGGCGGGGGGAGGCATACCTATGCCCGCCGAGACAAAGTAAAAAGAATAATGTGTCCAGTAAACAAGGGACTGAACAATATAGTACATGCTGGCATAAACATGAGCCAGGTAAAAACATGATAATGAATCCCACATACAATAATATCTAAGTACATGAGATACAAATACAACCCAAATGTCCCTGTAAACAGGAAAGGGCTCTGAAAATCTGACTGATACATGCAAACAAAAAGGCACTGCAAGCGGTTGAGGCCGACATCATCAAATATATGGAGCTGCATCAAAGGCTGTAATGGAGAGGCCATCCAGGCATGTGGGGCGCTACCTATAGGGCCACCCCCTCATGAGGGTTGAAAACATCTCACACATACCCAGGAATCGTCGGTATCATCTGCTTCATCACTGAACCATCAAGTATGCGGATCTCGATCATGCTGAAAGGAGCTAGAGCTGAGAAACAATCAAGTCAAAGGGCTATAAGGAATCCCTTTGCCTGATCTGAGGCACCAAACAAGGGTGGAAGCTGGAACCAAGGTACACAGCCCTCTAGACCTGTCTTCTGGAATGAATGAGCTGATGTCAACAGAAGGAGGTCTGCCATAGGTGAGGTAATAAGGGATCCTCAACTAAGGCATAATAGAAATAGTAGAGCGACTGATAGATTGACACTAGTGATGATGATGAAATGGGGGGTATTGTGTAGCGGACGGACGACTTCCCTTGTTAGAGCATAAAGGGCATGGATGACCTGGCAGCGACTGACACAACATCATGAGGGATAAGGGAAAGTGGGACTGAAGGCCATAATGTGCAACACGAGAGAGGAACCAAGCAATGAAGGATGGAGGACTATAGCGGGATACAAAGGGACTTGGGATAAAATCCATGAATGCAATGATGACTCAACTCAGATGCTCTAAAAAAGGGCGACTCGATGGTGCTGCCACATATAAAAGGTCCAATGGGGACCATAAAAACATGAGTACATGATGGTTACTCATGACAAAAATCGACATGAGCATGGACAAGTATGAAGGCAAAGTGGTGCCCCCAAGTACAAGTGTTGTAAGTGAAGAAATTCGATTTTGGGGAGTAGTGAAGTGACTCTTTGTGGACAAAATGTGTCCTCATGAAGTATCAAATAACAAAAAACTAACAGATACCCATTTGAGGGCTCAGTGAGAGCTTTCCAAAGGTGCAGACGGTTTGTCAAACTGAGCTACAATTTGGCCGCAGCAGGCGAAAAAAAAATCAGGGGTTTCTCTTTTAATAAGGCATTTTCCCTCCAAATTCACTCATTTGCATGTGGAGTTGTGGTGAATGTAGAGAGGAGAGAAGGCCCTAAAGCTTGCGGCAATCGTAGCAGACAAACTGACTATTAGAATCGAGATCCGTCAGTTTCAGGTAAGAGGCCTAACCCTACTCTTTCATTTTAGTGGATTGAAAGTTCAGTTTAGGTCCCCAGAGCTCAAGAACAAACCCCTGCTCCTTTTTATGGTTGGGTCGCACTTTTTGGGGCAAAAAATTGGACGTGGGTAGCAGGTTTTGGGAAGAAAATTCCGACCTGTCCCAGGATTGGGCTTGAAAAGTGAGACCTAATAGGGAGGGGTTTTGCTATGCTATTTTTTGGCTAAGAACTGGGTTTTTATGTTTGGTTACAGTATTTCCTA
The DNA here is from genome assembly GCA_034641835.2 of Pinus albicaulis. NCBI lineage: Eukaryota > Viridiplantae > Streptophyta > Pinopsida > Pinales > Pinaceae > Pinus > Pinus albicaulis. Next base: position 921,703,834 of record CM076570.1, read on the forward strand.
TCTGTACACTAACAAGTATGATGGTTTTGTGAATATATGGAATAATTACAGATCAACTGGAGAGAGAGAGACCTGGGCACATTACGGTCAGAGATCCAGGAGGATCAGGGTGTCCACAGTGCATTGGCTAGGTTTGGGGTTCTGAAGTTTGTGGAGAACCCTCTGATGAGAGCTGGAGAGCCCTTATTGCCCCGGATTGTCAGCTATTTGGATCTGGACCATGAGGTATTTATAGTGCAGGGGCACCGGATCGAGTCGATGGTACAGGATATATATTTCCTGACTAGTCTTCCACCACTTGGGATGTTTGGGAATACGCAGCCAGTGTTACCATGAGGGAAAAACATCATGGATTTTTTAGAGTGCCATTATCGACCAGGTCTACAATTCAAGGGGACTCGGATACCCATTGAGGATCTAGAGAGGTTAGAGACCCATGTTGTGTCCGCAGCGGTGATGCGGATCCTGGGCAACCAGGCACTCCACCACATCACTGGAGGGAAGATGATGCTTGTGGAGAGTGTGTTGGGTGGGAACTACTATGGGTGGGACCAGATGATGCTGTCATCATTGAAATGAAATTTGTCTCTATGCAGGCGGCAAGTGAACCATGACTGTGCATATGGTACAATTGTGTGCTTACTCTTTTTTGAGAAGATCCCAACACTTCGACCTCGTATACAGCCCGAAGATGGGGGCCCAAGAGAGCCCAGGATGCGTCGGTGGGGGCGACTACTGTGTAGAGGAGGAGATGGGGCAGTTGGATGGGTGTTCTGACCCGAGTTCTTTGTGCATTGGGATTAGATTCCATTGTACATAGACGACTATCCTATAGTGGGATGAGTTATTTTGGGGACCCGGATTTGCCACTGCCTTCCAGTCGAGTATGGGGGCCCGACAGTAAGTGAAAAATTGCTAATATTTTTATGTGCATTGTAAAGTTTTAGAATATTGTATATGGTACTGATTATTCCACTTTTGGTATGCAGATACAACACTGGTAAAACCGGGCGAGTACACGGGACGACCTGCAGTATCAGGAGCTATAGGACCTAGTGCATCAAGGGCGCTGCAAAATGAGGATGCAACAACCCTCCTGGACGACATCCATCGTAGATGTGAGAGGTTTCTGACCATTATTTCAGAGTGCGGCTGGAAATACTTAAAGGACCAATACATAGAGCCATGTATTGGTCTACCCTTGGAGTGCTGAGGGGTCATGTGGCGCATGGCGATGGCCGGACAGGGGATGCATGATCTACGAGCTGCGGGAGCAGATCCATTGGCTCGAGATCCTCTAGATAGTGATTAGTGTGTAGGGGCAGGTGGTGCCCCCAGTTTTGAGTTTTTGTAACATGCTATGGGCATGTTGTATGTATCAGAGGTGATGTACTCTAAAAACATTTTATACGACACATATTATGGATATGCATCATTTTGATAGTTATTGTCTTGTGTTAAATGCGTGTTCTAAATTCCAATCTAGGATATGGTTTTCAATGCTATATACATAGTAATTTTGTGCTCTAGGTACGTGACTGAATGTAATGATTTCAAATTCAAGCATCAAAAGCTTCACTCGTAAATATCTTCTAAAAAGGATAGGATTGTGCACACGATAGACACCATTCAATTGCATGACAAGAAGTAGGGAATCTAAACGAACATGAAGGTGGAGGATGCGATGTGAAAAGGAATCGGCTAATAAACCTTGTACTGCATCATATTCGGCTTGATTATTAGTAGCAGTACCAATGCATACACCATTCAAGAGAACAAGTGAATGCAAGGGGGTAAAAATGGCCCAACCTGCCGAGGCTAGATTCTGCGAGTAGCGACTTGCACCATCGGCAAAAATGATATAAGGTGTGGACAAGAGGTCCATTTGAAAGGTGCCACAAGAAAATAAATGGGAGGATGATGAAAAATGCTGGCAACCTGAGCGCAAAGTAGAAATCGAATGCACTCCATGAGAGGGAGTGATTTGGGTAGGATGTCTACTACTCACACACTGATGGTGAGGTGGAGTGTGGGAGCTACCGGAGGTGTAGCTTGTGCTCAGGATGCGAAAGTCATCATAGACATGGATGGTGCCATCTCGTTTATGGGTGGGAAAGATGAAGTCAGGGGTGGACAAAGCTTCCATGATGTCATCATCACAATAGAAGATGGAGTGACTGGAGGAAGGGATACCACATGATGCAACGAAGCTACCTGACTCATCATCATGAGAAGAAAGGTTTACATGTGCATCGTCATGGGGGATGATGGAATAACAAGAAGATAAGGGATCTACCAATGTTGAGCCCAGGGTGATCGCTTAAGGGAGGTCAAGTGAAACAACAAGGGAAGATGCAGAGGGAACTTCCATCAAGGGTCTCATGGATGATGATAGGTAGAGGATGGTGGCTGCAGGCTCTGTCATCTCGACATCAAGAGGGGGAATGTTAATGGGAGAGGGTAAATCCTCAAGCTGACCCACAACATACTGCACAAGTACGGGAGAGGCAGATTAGTTCTGTTCAACCTCGCACTCCGAAACTACCTCCAAAGAGGCACGGTAATGCGTAAGGCGGGGACAGTTGTGGGAATAATGGCCATGGAGATCACACAAAGCATAGTGTTTATTGGTGTGAATATTTTTATGGTTCTTGGCTGCAGTCAAGGAAGAAACAAAGGCTTCATGGATCATAGACTCAGGGAACACAACTTTGATGGGCTTGATACAGGGCAGCTCAGGACAGTTATAGGTGGCATGACCGATGACATCACACAAAGCAAAAGGCTTTGGAGTCAAAGGAAGTGTAGGGTTAGTCAGGGAAACCTTGTATTTTGATGCCCTCTTTCGAGCTTTGCCTTTCTTACCCGAAGTGGTCGCAACAGGAGGGGGTTCTTGTTGAGGTGGTTGAAGCACTGTAACAACAGGAGAATTCATGGGGACCGGTTGGACCGGGGTCAAAGAAAGATAAGGTTTGGGTTGACCAGGTGGGGTAGCGGCTAGAGGATCAAGGTACTAGATGGGAATTCCAAGGGTCAAGTTATGGAGAGAGAGGGTAGCCATGACAGGTACTGTGTACACTCCTTGGGGGGGAGCTAGGAACGGTATCTGACCAGAGGGTTAATGGCCAGGCAGGACAACTCCTAAATGGTTAAGGCCTGGAGGAACCATTCCAGGAGGGTAAAGAGGCTCATGGATACCAGTTGTAGGTGAAGGGCTAGGAGGATAAGGTCTAGAAGGCTAAATCGAAGGGCTAGGAGTAGGCTATGGAGGGTGAGGAGGCTGCTGACTAGCCGAAGCAGACTACTTGAGGGCAGCCCGAGACGATTGCATCATGCAAAAATTTGATGAGCTGGGATTAGAAACAGGAGGTGGAAGACTAAGGAATGTACCAAGCAATGAGGAATATTTTTATACTCCAGGTGAGACACTGGTCAAAGGATCGATGTTTTTCTTATTGGCCACTCAATAGATGATGGACTCAGGGGAGGTCTAAGACTTCGGTTCGTAATATGTCAATTGGTCAATGGTGACTATATTTCTGTTATGAGGGAAGGACATCTTGCGATGAAATGCAGATGGGACAGCAGACATCGCATAGTTGTAGCTACGACCCATTAGAATGTTGTAATCTAAGGGGGCATCTATGACTTCTACATCAACGCAAACAATATTTCCCGCAAGAGTAATAGGACAATTTCGAAATAGGCCGATGGGCTGGGAGGCATGGCCATCCCACACTTGGAGAGTGATCGTGGAAGGAGCCAACTCAAGTGATCCAAGTTTCTTTTAAATTGAAGCAGACATCACACAGGTGGATGCCCCCGCATCAATGATACACCGGGAAACATTGGCGTTCCAGATCTTGACTGGGATTTGGAAAGCAACAGAAGCAAGGAGAGGAGGATGTTCTGACCAGTCAACATCAAAGACAATCAATCGATCATTAGAAGGATCTACAGTGCCCATGGCAGATAGTATAGAGTTTCGTTGTGAAGGGCATGACTGGAGGAGTTCCAGTGTTGAAATGGTAGCAGGAGATTGTGCCAAATCATCTACTATGCTATACGAATGGGCAGCTTTGCCAGAAGTAGCATTTCAATGTAGTGGTCCCTTAGGGATCTTGGTATGAACCTCTTCCTTGGGCTGAGGGATCTACAAGGGACCATTAGGTGTCGAAAGAGGCTCTATAGAGATCGAAGGAGACGACTCGGGGACATACATAGCAGGAGGCTTGTTGTAATGACAGGACCGAGTCTGAATATTGATGTCTACGGTTAGAGGTTGATTAGAGTTCATCATGAGAATCTGGTATTCGGAGGTACCAGATGGAAGAGGTTGAGTGGCCACCTTACCTTCAGGTGGTTGGGTAGCCACAAATCCTTGCTGAGGGAAAGGATTAGTAAGCACAGATGGCTGACTAGGCACAGCTATGGGAGGGACGGAAGGGGAGGTTTGTTATCCTCACATTGTTGCTTGAGACTCCCACATCTACTTCATCTGTGGTAAAAGAGGACAATCATGTGTGTAATGAACATAAACACCGCAACAAGAACAAGTCTTGTTCGTGCGAACAAGCCTGTCCTACTTGGGCTGAGTGCCCTGTTGTTGGTTAGTAGTGTTAGGAGCATTATTTTGAGGATTAGGTCTAGGATTACTAGGAGAAGATTGATTTTTAGTGACTTTCCTCTTCTTTTTGGAGGGAGGATGATTAGTCGTGCCCTGCTGTGTATACACCTGCCCCTGAGGGGGCGGTGGCTGTTGTTGTGGGGGTTGAGAAGGCAAGGGAGGAGGAGGTGCTAATGCTGGAGAAGTCAGAGCACCAGGTTGTGGATACGGGTAATAAGGAGGTTTGGTAATAGTGTGGTAAACAGGAGGTTGGGAAAAAGGAGGAGGCATGCCGTATCTTGGATACATGCTATCGGGAGGGGGAAAAGTGAAAGAGGTACTGGCCCCCCCTTGAGGAAAACCATAGCCCATGGGAGGTTGAGCGTATGGATGAGAGAGAGCTCCAACTATACAGTCGGCGGCATGAGATGCCCCTGGTGCATTGACACTACTGGGTCTAGGAAGATCAGGTAGAACGGTATAAACATAACCCGACTGAGCGTAGATCAAGTCATATTTTAATGCAATTTGGAGAGCGGCTTCTTTGGTTTGAGGGAAATACGATGTGACATATTTGCTGATAGGGGGCAAGAGAGATCTAAGGAACCAGTCCATGTAGACACAGTCTTCGAAGGTAGGGGCTCGACATAGGCTCTTTCTTCTTCGCTATTCCTGGACATGATTGGATAGGCAGGTCACAGACAATTGACGGAAAGAAGTCAAAATTTCGGTACCAGTGTCATAATGAAGAGAAAGCTAGAAATAAGACAAGAAAGCCTGAGCAACAGTCGCAAAGGTGGTATGAGAGGATGAGGCCTGATCAACATACCACTTAAAAGCTTCGCCTGTAAGCGTACGTTGGAACAACCGAAGACAGACAAAGTCATTGGTAATGGAGTTAGATGAACACTACATGTGGAAAGATCGAACATGATTTGTAGGATCTTCTCTACCAAGGCCTTCAAACTTGGGGATGTCGGAAGGGAGCTTTGTCGACATAGCAGGCCAACTAGCGTCATGGTGTATAGGGTCATTTATCAACTGGTCAAGATTGGGAAGACTGAGGCCTGTCATACAGGGGAGCAAGGGAGCAGTTGGGATAGTTCCTGTTGCAGTCCCACTAGTAGAATTCGCAGCATTAGGGCTGGGGCTACCACCAGCGTTAGGTCCTGAACTAGACATGGTGAAGGTGACAGGAGGAGAACCAAGGGCAGAAGGAGAACCCAATGAACCAGAAGAAGAGTCATATTATGGAATCAGTGGAGGACTAACTCGAATCCTACGCGGAGGAGTAAGTCTTCCTACCAGAAACTAAGGATGAAGGCCAAGAAGTCTCCGAGATAAATGCCTTGGTGGCGCAATGATGACGAAATAAACACGGTACAAAGGAAAAAGAGACTGACAAGGGCAAGGAGGCACATGATCAACTAATTACAATGTCGAAACAAGGGCGAAGAGGTGCATGATCAATTGATTTCAATGTTTTAGATTCTTTTCTTGACGATGTTAACCAAGCCCTTTTTCGCTTAGGGTGTGTGTGCAAAGTGTGTAAATTTTAATTTTTAAACCCAAACGTTTGTAGAGAAAAAGAAAAAGTGTGTTGTATAACTATAAATAAACCTGCAGATAATAGTATATGAAACTGAAATAACAGTAAATAAACAACTAATAATACAATAATCTAAACCCAATAAGGCGGGTCTCTCAACAAGTAGTCTGTAGGTGGGCAAAAAAAACTAGTCAAAACACACCAAAATAGTCAATAGATCTAAGGTCGGGAGGGACAAGGATCTAAAGGTCAAAATATGCTGGAAATTGGTGCAGAAAACAACAAAAAATCAGAGGAAAGTTCGTTGTAAATGAGGTGGAAAAAGGCTATCTCCTAGAGGGAAATGGAGTGAACCCTAGAGGAAAAACCAAAAAAAACCAAATGAGGTGATTTGGATGGATAAATATCCAATCTGAAGCGGATCTGAAGTTGAGGTATCAGATCTGAAAAATGGTTGAACACTCTGAAAATTTCAGACAACCTGCAGCAGCTAAAACTCTTCCACAAAGTGTGGAGGGTACTGAAGCCCTAGGGGGCTAGGTTTCCACTTATTTGAGTAAAACAGAACAAGCACAAGTCCAAAACGGGTGGATATGGAGGTCAGACAACCCTAAATAGAGGCCCAGACAAACCCAAATTTTTTTTAGAAAAACTCCCGCAAAAATTCCAGGTCGCAGTTTCTGAACTATTTTCTGAAGAGGTCGCAGTTTTTGGGCTGAAAAGTGCGTCCTGAAGCTTGACCTGCACTTTCGGCACTCTCGGCGGCAGATTTCAGCAGAATGTGTCATCTCAGCTGTGACTGATATCTATCACCTGCACAATAGGTCTGAAAACACACGGAAGTTAGAATTTTTACTGTTTTAGGGTTTTATAGGTTAAAAATAACATCAAGAAAAGAAAAATAAGAGGCTGAAGAGAAATCATAGGGTTTGAAGTAGCTGGATATGCAAGGATAAAAAAAAAGACAGTGGTCATAATCGTAAACTCGTGTGGAGTCGCCAATTGTTAGTATGAATCTTAATTGCAAGTGTACGAAAAAATACCACTTTAGCTATGCATAAAAAGCAGCCCTAACAGCAAAATATGGCTGCCAATATCTTCAGATCTGCAATTAGTTGATCAAGATAAATGCTGCAAAAATCTAGATCTATGCATCAAAAGACATTAAGCAGTAAATAAAATGAGATTTACTCCATGCATCCAATAGACAAGACACGAATGTGTTGAATGAATTTTATATTAAGGGCACCTGGGAGGAAAACATAGAAGGATGTTACCAGTTCTCCTCAATGGGATGGGTTCTTGTAGGTCCTTAGCACTTCAGATTTAAAATTCTTCTTTCTTGATGGTGTAGAAAACCTAGAAAAAAAAGAAACTTAAAGGGAGCTCACAAGCAAAAGGATAGAAAAATATGACAATGATGGTGGATCAAAGTCAGACCAAAAGTATAGATCCAGAGTCATCTTAGGCAACAAAAGGTGATGAATGAATGGAAAACCCCTTCTATTTATAACAAAATATTGAGTTAGTCTAGATATTGGTGCATAATTAAAATATTATTAACCAAATCAAGATCCAAGTTTTATGGAATATTTTATTATTTTTGTTGGAGGGAAAAGGAATTTGACATGGGTCAAATCCCTTTATTTGTAAATAATAAATAAATAAATGATTTATTTATCATTTTAAGGATGTGGTTGAGTAATAATTAAATAAATAATGATTTATTTAACTATTTATGAGTGATTTAGTCAAATTTAACAAGGAATATTATTTAAATAAGGTTTAAATAATTATTCCTAGAAATAAATAAGATAAATAATAATTTATCTAATTAATTTTCATGTTTTGGGTTAAATATGACCAGAAATATTAATTAAATTGTTGTTTAACTAATTATTCCTTGAGTAAAATAAAAAAAATGTGGATTTATTTAATATTTCCTCATGGGGTTTCCTGTTTAGACCATAAACAACTTAATAAAGGTGTTTTACTAAGTTATTTTTCATAGTGAAAGAAATTTTATTAAGGGTAAAATTGGTCTTACATGGTGTACTTAGGTCCATCTAATAGTAACAGGTTAGATGACCAAAAAATGGTGTAACACCTTCCAATTTGGGAGCACATAAAATATGGATTTCCTTTTCCTCTCTTCCGGTATCTTAATTACAACTTGTTTTGGTTCTTCAATAGAATCACTCCCATCAAGAAAACCTTGCTAATATTTCAATTCAACATCTTCATACTTCTGAAGCCAATCAAATGGACCCATAATCATGGGAGGGCATGTTTCAAATTTTCTATAAAATTGATTCTAAGGACAGTTTATAACCTATGACCTGGTGGTAGAAAAACCCTATTGTTTGCGAAAATAAATTTATGAAGATATTTAGAATACCACCCTAGAAATTGTTCTGCACATCTTGGACATACAAGTATCCCTTTTGTTTGAAGTCCTACAATTTAATAAGGTTAATAACATCAAAATAATATTACAAAAATAGGTATTAAAGTTGGGATGACAATAAATTATGAGTGTAAATAGGAAATTTTTTTAATCTTACCGAAACAACAACCAAGTCTTGGGAAATCATGAATAGTCCTAAATAGCACACCATACAACATTAAGGACCTATTTATGTGTATTTTTTAACCTTGTACATAAATTATCTGCAAACTAACTCTTAAAACAGAAAATGAAACAATAGTGAGAACCTAAAACATAAAACAAATATACACAAATATTTTCCCATGGATCCCAAAACCGAGACTACTAGCTTGATTTTTCATTATATTCCTTTCAATGTTACAACACATATACATACATGTTGAAGAATTCATAAACCAAAATCCATTAACCCTATATTAGAACATAACCATAGTTCCTTTGAATGGATCTACAAAATACCATGGGCAGAAAACCATCATGCCTAGGACCATGTGCAAACTCATGCAAAAAACCATAGGCAGGTCCACCCACCTAATATACAGTCCAAAAAATATTTCTTGGGGTGCTACCCATAACACCATGTGGGGGGGATACTTTCCCCCAATAGGGGGGGCGCAACCCCCCTGCTGCGCCCAATGCAAGCATAGGAAGGCCTGGTACTAGTCGTGGAAATAATATGACACACACCCAACATTATCCCGATTGTTGTTTTCTTTCCACAGGGGGACACAAGAGAGAATATTCTTTGGTCTAGCCCTACAACACCCATTGTTTCTCTACACCAAGAGAAATTTTCAGTGATCACAGACTTTGTCAATGCATCTCCAACATTCTTAATAGTGTCCACCTTTACCAACAACATCTTTTTGTCTTCAATCATATCTCTTACAAAGTGATATTGAACATCAATGTGATTTCTCTTTGAATGATAAGCAGGGTTCTTAGCGAATATAATTTCACTTTGGCTATTACAGTCTATCCTTACATCTCGCTGCACCAACCCCGTACTTGAACACAATCTCTGCAACTAAACTAATTCCTTACTTGCATGAGTGGCTGCCATGTATTAAGCCTTTGTAGTTGAAAGAGATACTACAAACTACCTTTTACAAATCCAACTGATTTCACCTATAGATATGCTAAACAGACACCCACTTGTAGATCTTATGTGATCCAAATCTCCAGCCCAATCTACATTAATAAAGCCACGGATATCCAAAACTTTTTCCAATCTTGGTCTTCCCTGGTAGCAAAAACCATAATCACTAGTGCAACACAAATATCTAAAAACCCATGTCACTACTGTCCAATGCTTCTTCCCTAGTTTTGACATAAATCTGCTCAATAATCCCACTGCATTTGCAATGTCTAGTCTATTTCATACCATTACATACATCAGGTACCCACTGCACGTGCATATGGAACACAAGACATGTCCTTTTCTTCTTCTTATGTCTTCGGACACTGTTCAACAAATAACTTCACACCTATAGGAATAGGAAACTTCATCGATTTACTATCCTGCATATTGAATCTCTGCAATATTGTCTCGACATACTTCCTCTGGTTTAACCAAAGCTTCCTCTTTGTAGGTTTTAACCCTGGATATAAATTATCTACGCACGAATCTTATAATAGAAAATAAACAATAGCGAGAGCATAAAACATAAAACAGATAAACACAGAGATTTTCCCCTAGATCCCAAATCAGGACGACCAGCTTGATTTTTCATTATATTCCTTTTAGTGTTACAACACATATATATATATATACATGCCGAAGCATACATAAACCCCAATCCATTAACCCTGGATTAGAACATAACCGTAGTTCCCTTGACCGGATCTACAAAATACGAAGGGTCGAAAACCATCATACCCCAAAACCATGTGCAAACTCATGCACAAAACATGGGTGGGTCCGCACACCAAAACAATTTTCGTTGGGGCGTTGCCCTGGACCCCAATAGTGGGGGCTGCCTCCCCCCTTGTGACCCCCCTGATGTGCCCGACACAACATACAGTGCATGGGGATAGTCGTGGAAAGAATATAACACATACCCAACATTCTCCCACTTGTTGTTTTCTTTCCATAGGGGGCCACAAGCGAGCTTAGTCATTAGGCCAATTCTTCAACACCCATTGTTTCTCTACACCAAGAGAACTTATGAGTGCTCACAGACTTCATCAATGCATCTGCAACATTCTTCAAAGTGTCCACCTTTACCAGCAACACCCTTTTAGCCTCAACCATATCTCTAACAAAGTGATATTGAACATCAATGTGCTTTGTCTTTGAATGATAAGTAGGGTTCTTAGCCAAGAAAATTGCACTTTCGCTATCACAATCTATACTTATAGCATGCTGCACCAACCCCATACTTGAACACAATCTCTGCAACCAAATTGCTTCCTTGTTTGCATGAGTGGTTGCTATGTATTCTGCCTCTGTAGTCGAAAGAGCCACTACATACTTTCTTTTACTCATCCAACTGACTGCACCTCCAAATAGGCTAAACACATACCCACTTGTAGATCTTCTTTTGTCCGCATCTCCACTAATTCGTATCACCAAAATCAAAACCAAGAATGTCTGCTAGCGTTCTTTCCAATCCTGTCTTCTCTAAGACAAGCCATAATCACTAGTGCCATGTAAATATCTCAAAACCCGCTTCACTGTTGTCCAATGCTCCTTCCCTGGGTTTGACATAAACCTGCTCAATACTCCCACTGCATGTGCAATGTCTGGTCTAGTACAGACCATTGCATACATCAGGCTACCCACTGCACTTGCATATGGAACACGGAACATATACTCCTCTTCTTCTTGTGTCTTGGGACACTGTTCAGCAGACAGATTTACACCTACAGGAATAGGAACCTTCACCGGTTTACTATCCTGCATATTGAACCTCTGCAATATAGTCTCGACATACTTCCTCTGGTTTAACCAGAGCTTTCTCTTTGCCCGATCTCTCTTAATTTCCATGCCCAAAATATAATTTGTAGCACCCAGATCCTTCATGTCGAATTTGGAGAACAGTTGGGTCTTCAAATCTTGGATAATTTCTTTGTCATTTCCAATCAACAACATATCATCCACATACAAGACTAAATAAATAACACGGTCACCAATTAATTTAAAATAAACACAGTGATCCTCCTTGCTTCTGGTGAAGCCAAGTCCCCGTATATAGGTATCAAATTTCTGATACCACATCCTTGGTGACTGTTTTAACCCATACAGAGACTTCTTCAACCTGCACACCGGTTCTTTCTTACCCTTCACCATAAAGCCTTCAGGTTGCTTCATGTAGATCTCCTCTTCTAGATCCCCGTGAAGAAATGTTGTCTTCACATCCATCTGTTCTATCTCAAAATCAAATGCAGTAGCAACAGATAAAAGTAATCTAATAGAAGTAACTTTGGCAACAGGAGAAAAAATATCACCAAAATAAATTCCTAGCACTTGGGAATAACCTTTTGCTACCAACCGAGCTTTATATTTCTCCACCTTGCCTTCTACATTCATCTTCTTCTTAAACACCCATTTGCTCCCAATGGGCTTCCTTCCAGCCAGAAACTCCGCCAAATCCCATGCCTCATTTTTGTGCAAGGATGCCATTTCATCAACCATGGCCTCCTTCCAGAGTTTTCCATCCTCTGAATCTACTGCCTCCCTGACAGTTCTGGGATCATCATCAGTTATATTTAAGGCAAAACTTGAACAGAAAATAGATGGACTATACCTTTCTGGTTGCCTTCTTTCCTGAACTGATCTTCTCAAAGCTGGAGTTTGTGGCTCTTCCTCTTCTGAGTCTTCTTCAGTTGTAGAGTCTAATTCATCCTCCTTTAGCTCAAACTCTATCTTCTCAGGTTCCTTTGGTAGGACTTCATGTGTAACAACATCTTTCACCCCTTAAACACCACATCTCGGTTGTACACAACCTTCCTTGTTTCTGGGTTCCAAAGCTTGTAACCCTTTAAACCATCCTTATACCCAATAAAGATGCACCTTTCAGATTTATTATCCAACTTGGTCCTTTTCTCCTTTCGAACATGTACATATGCATCACATCCAAATACCCTTAGATGTGAAAGAGAGGGTTTCTTACCAGTCCATACCTCATGTGGAGTCTTATCCTCCAACGTTGATGAAGGTGATCTGTTAACCAAATAGCATGCAGTCTCCACTGCCTCTGCCCAGAATTATTGTCCTAACGTGGTACCACTGAGCATGCTTCTTGCCTTTTCCATCAGTGTTATTTTCATTCTTTATGCAACTCCGTTTTGCTGAGGTGTGTATGGAGTATTCTTCTGCCGTGCTATACCACACTTATTACATAACTCTTTAAATTCCTTCTTGCAGAACTCCCCACCATTATCTGTCCTCAACGCCTTTATCTTCTTCTCTGTCTGGTTTTCCACCATAGCCTTAAATTTTTTAAATTTGTCAAAGACTTCAGATTTCTTCCTCAAGAAATATATCCATGTATTCCTTGAGAATTCATCTATGAATGAAACATAGTACATAGACTTTCCCAGTGATGGAACTGACACAGGTCCAAACACATCACTGTGCACAAGTTCTAATATCGTGTTTGCCCTCTTAGCACCAGAAGGAAAACTCACCTGATTCTGCTTCCCATATACACAATGTTCACAGAAATAGAAATCCATAGAGCAATTAGACATACCTTCTACCGTACCATTTCTATGCAGTATCCGAAGGCCCTTCTCTCCAATATGTCCAAGCCTTTGATGCCATAGCATGGTCTTTTCTCCAGAGACAGCTAGGCTTTCTGCTCCACTTTCAGGAACCACATAACTATTACACCCAACAATAACAGTGCTACCTTGTAGCTTGTACAGAGTTCCAGTTTTAACTCCCTGCATTAATACCAGTGCTCCTCGAACCATCTTTTAGGCATCATTCTCGAACATTGTTTTTACACCTGCATCATCCATCTTGCTTACAGAAATCAGATTTCTGGCCAATGCAGGAATATGTAGAATACCGTGAGGTGTTCTAATCCTTCCACCTTGCAGCTTGAGCTTGACCTTTCCACGTCCAATGATTTTTGCCTTCCTATCATCCCCTAGGAAGACATCACCACCATCATATTTCTCATACTCGCAGAACCACTCCCTATGGGGAGTGAAGTGAAAGGATGCACCTGAGTCAATCAACCATGACTCATGATCTACATGTGTATTTGAAGAAGAAGCCAAATACACATCCCCACCTTTATCTGAGGTGGTTTTTGCCTCTGCAGAAGGAGCATCATCATATCCCTTTCCTTTCTCAGGAGCTTTAGATCTGCAGTCCTTTTTGTAGTGCCCTTCCTTTCCGCATTTCCAGCACACCTTTACAAACTTTCCAGGAGATTTAGATCTCCCTCTAGATTTAGATCTCCCACTCGAAACCTTATTCTTGTTTTTGTTCTGGGACCTTCCTCATACAGATAAGGCATCTCCATTCTGACCCTCCATATTTCTCCGTTTCATTTCCTCCGACAGCAAGGCTGAGACAATGTCATCAAAATTCAAGGTAGTTGTATTGCTACCTATTGCAATAACCAGACTGTCCCATGAGTCTGGTAGAGAACACAACAAACCGATGCACTTATCTTCATCTGAGATTTTAATATCAACAGATGACAGCTGACTTACCACAGTATTGAAGGCGTTCAGATGCTCTGTCACCGAGTCTCCATCCTTCATCCTCAGGTTATACAGCTTTTTCCCCAGGAACAACTTATTCACCAGAGACTTATATTGGTACAAAGTCCCAAGTTTTTCCCACAAATTCTTCATCGTAGCTTCCCCAGATACATTCAACAATACTGAATCTGAGACACACAACCGTATTGTGCTCTTAGCCTTCCGATCCAGTTTCTTCCAGTCTTCATCTGAAATTGCCGTTGGTTTAGTACCTGGATCTACCGCGATCCACTGATCTTTATCCACCAGCAGATCCTCCATCTTGAGCTTCCACAACTCAAAACTCTGACCATTAAATTTCTCGATCTCTATCTTTCCGCCGCTCGCCATCTTCTTTCACCGCAAGAATTGATCCCGCAGATCTCCCACTGCACAGGGTCTACCACAGGCCCGAGCAAAAAACCCTCAACAACAAAGGCGTCCCCTTGAAGCCGAAACAGCTTCGATACCAAATGTAGGTTTTAACCCTGAACAAAAATTATCTACACACGAATCTTATAACAGAAAATAAACAATAGCAAGAGCATAAAACATAAAACAGATAAACACAGAGATTTTTCCCCTGGATCCCAAATCGGGACGACCAGCTTGATTTTTCATTATATTCCTTTTAGTGTTACAACACATATATATACATGCCGAAGCATACATAAACCCCAATCCATTAACCCTAGATTAGAACATAACCGTAGTTCCCTTGACCAGATCTACAAAATACCAAGGGTCAAAAACCATCGTACCCCAAAACCATGTGCAAACTCATGCACAAAACATGGGTGTGTCCGCACACCAAAATAATTTTCACCGGGGCACTGCCCCGGACCCCAACAGTGGGGGCTGCCTCCCCCTTTATGACCCCCCTGATGTGCCCAGCACAACGTACAACGCATGGGGCTAGTCTTGGAAAGAATATAACACATACCCAACACTCTTCACCCGATGTGTTTAATTTCCATGCCCAAAATATAGTTTGCAACACCAAGATCCTTCATGTATAATTTGGAGAACAATTGGGTCTTCAAATCTTGGATAATTTCTTTGTCATTTCCAACTAGAAACATATCATCCACATACAATAACAAATAAATAACAAGGTCATCAATTTATTTAGAATACACACAGTGATCTTCTTTTCTTCTGGTGAAGCCAAGTCACTGTATATATGTATAAATTTTTGATACCACATCCTTAGTGACTATTTTAACCCATATAAATGCTTTTTAAACCTACATACCAGTTCTTTCTTACCCTTCACCACAAAGCCTTCAAGTTGCTTCATGTAGATATCCTCTTCTAGATCCCTGTGAATAAATGTTGTTTTCACATCCATCTATTATACCTCAAAATCAAATTTAGTAGGAAAAGATAAATGTAATATAATATAAGTAACCTTGGCAACAGGAGAAAAAAATATCACCAAAATCAATTCCCGACACCTAAGAATAACAATTTTCTACCAACCGAGCTTTGTATTCCTCCACCTTGCCTTTTGCATTCAAATTATTCTTAAATACCCATTCTTTTTTCCAATGAGATTCCTTCCAACCAACTACTCCACCAGATCCCATGCATCATTTTTGTGCAAGGATGCCATTTCATTAACCATGGCCTCCTTCCAGAGTTTTCCATCCTCTGAATCCACTGCCTCCCTAACAGTCCCGGGATCATCATTAGTGGTAGATAAAGAAAAAATTCAATAGAAATAAAATGGACTATATCTTTTTGGCTGCCTTCTTTCTCAAACTGATCTTCTCACAACTAGAGTTTGTGGCTCTTCCTCTTCTGAATCTTGTTCTACTGTAGAGTTTGATTCTTCCTCCTTTAGCTCAAAATATATCTTCCAAAGTTCCTTTGGTAGGAATTCGTGTTTAAAAACATAGTTCACCTCTCTAAACACCACATATCAGTTGTACAAAACCTTCCTTATTTATGGGTTCCAAAGCTTATAACTTTTTAAACCATCCTTATACCCAATAAAGATGCACTTTTCAAATTTATTATTCAACTTGGTCCTTCTCTCCTTTGGAACATGTAAATATGCATCACATCCAAATACCCTCAGATGTGAAAGATAGGGTTTATTACCATTCCATACCTCATGTGGAGTCTTATCCTCCAATGATGATGAAGGTGATCTATTAACTAGGTAGCATGTCGTCTCCACTACCTCTGCCTAGAATTCCTGTCCTAACCTGGTACCAATGAGAATGCTTCTTTCATTTTCCATCAACATCATGTTCATTCTTTCTACAAATCCATTTTTCTGAGGTGTGTATGGAGTATTCTTTTGTCGTGCTATACCACACTTCTTACAGAACTCTTCAAATTCCTTCTTGCATAATTCTCCTCCATTATCTGTCCTTAACACCTTTATCTTCTTCTCTATCTGGTTTTCCACAAGAGCCTTAAATTATTTAAATCTATCAAAGAATTCAGATTTCTTCCTCAAGAAATATATCCATGTATTCCTTGATAAATCATCTATAAATGACAAACATTACACAAACTTACCCAGTGATGGAACCGACACAGGTCCAAACACATCACTATGCAGAAGCTCTAATATCTTGTTCGACCTCTTAGCACCAGAAGGGAAACTCACCTGATTCTACTTCCCATATACACAATGTTTACAAAAAGAGAATTCCAGATAGAAATTAGACATACCTTCTACCATACCATTACCATGTAGTATCTGAAACCCCTTCTCTCCAATATGTCCAAGCCTTTGATGCTATAGCATGGTATTTTCTCCAGAGACCACTAGGGTTTCTGCTCCACTTTCAAGAACCACAAAATTGTTGCACCCATCAATAGTAGTGCTACCTAGAAGCTTCTACAAGGTTCCAATATGAACTCCCCACATCAATACCAGTGCTCCCCGAACCATCTTGTAGGTATATTTCTCGAACACTATTTTTACACTTGCATCATTCATCTTGCTTACATAAATCAGATTTTTGGCCATTGCAGGAATATGTAGAACACCAGGAAGTTTTCTAATCCTTCCACCTTGCAACACCAACTTAAATTTTCCATGTATGATGATTCTGGCCTTCCTATCATCCCCTACGAAGACATCACCACCATCATACTTCTCATACTCACAGAACCACTCCCTATGGGGAGTGAAGTGGAAAGGATGCACTTGAGTCAATCAAACATGCCTCATGATCTACATGTGTATTTGAAGAAGAATCCAAATACACATCCCCATCTTCATCTGAGGTGGTTTTCGCCTCTGCAGAAGGAGCATCATCAAATCCATTTCCTTTCTCAGGAGATTTAGATTTGCAGTCCTTTTTGAAGTGCCCTTCCTTTCCGCATTTCCAACACACCTTTATAGGCTTTCTTAGAGATTTATATCTCCCTATATATTTATATCTCCCACTCGAGAACTTATTTTTGTTTCTTTTCTGGGACCGTCCTTGTACAGGCAAGGCATATGCATTTTGGCCCTCCATATTTTTTCGTCTCATTTCCTCCGAAAGCAAGGTTGATACAATTCCATCAAAATTCAAGGTAGTTGTATTGCTACCTATTGTAACAACCAGGATATCCCACGAATATGGTAGATAACACAAAAAAATGATGCACTTATCTTCATTTGATATTTTAATATCAATAGATGATAACTGAATTACCACAATATTGAAGGCATTTAGATGCTCTGACATCGAATCTCCATCCTTCATCCTTAGGTTATCCATATTTTTCCGCAAGAATAATTTATTCACTAGAGACTTAGATTAGAACAAATTCTTTAAATTTTCCCACAAACCCTTCGTCGTATCTTCCCCAAATACATTCAACAATACTAAATCTAAGATACACAACCATATTGTGCTCTTTGCTTGTAATGTTCCAGATTGGGAACAACTCATGAATCATACACTAAAATATGAATTTTCAGAAAAATATGCTTTGGAACAGGAAAATAAATCTTGGATCCTTTATATAAGACAACATAAAATCTAAATCCAAGATCTGAGCTGAAACAAATAAGACTAGGTGGGTTAAACAGATCTCCCACACTTAGTTATCTTCAAGAAATTTCCCAATGAGGGCTGTAGCAAGGGAAAACGGCCTGATGAAAGTGAAGAGAGTTGTAAATAAAAAAAAAATTCTGATAGACACTCATACATCAATTAGAAACACAACAGAAATAAATATTTTTATTCCCTTCATCCAATAGTGGGGAAAAGTGAGGATTTATGGCCCAAAATGGATGTATTCAGAAATATGCGTAAAATTAAGGGAAATGGCGGGATTTTATTTTATATTAGGTCATGAGGGACCTATGATCCAAATTTCATCTCAAAAAAACCATTCTAGCTATGTTAAACAGTTCCTCCATCCTCGGATATGCTTAAAAATGTTGATTTCCCATGACTTTGAGTATGCAGAAAATGGCTGAAGCATGCAGAGCGTAATTTCTGAAGAAATTAGACAAAATATGTCTAAAACATCAGATATTAATTTTATTACAATAGAGAATGAAGAAAAATAGATATTCGGCTCCTTTTATACATCAAATAGATCACCCGGCAAGGGGATTTCATGAAAGAACAAGTACAAGTATCAAATCTGCAAAATATGGAACTGGAAAATTTAGAATCACTAAAATCTGATTATATGAGCTGAAATGTGAAAAATTATAGAAGAGGGCTGCAATAAAAACTTTCCGGAAGAAGGGATGGCCCTTCCTCAAGGAAATAAGCACCAAACTAGGGTAGAAACCCTGCTGTAGCAATGCACTAGAAAAATGACGTAGTTTCTGAAGTATACTGCGCAGATGATGTTGGAAGGTCCTCTGGCTTGATGCCAAGATCTGAATATGAAGCTCAAGGCTTCCTCACTAATCTTCCAGAGAAAGGAATGCTCCCTTTTCTTCAAACTAGATCTGGAAGTGGTGTTGAAAACCCCTCACTGCAACACCTTGCAACACAGAAATTCCTGCCCAACAGAAAATTTGTAGCTAGAGGAGGAAGCTTGGCCTCAAGCCTATATGTGAGGAATTTTATAACATACTCATTCAAGAGCTCCTCAATGAAGGAGGAGAAATTGCTAAACAGGAGATCCCTCTCTCTCTAGCTAAATAGCCAAGAGAGTTTGAGTTGCCTAAGCAATCTCAAAATCAAATTATCTTCAACTACCTTTCCTTGTGGCCTTCCTCTTCATTTTATAACATTAGGGCTTATAAAACCCTAAACCACCTCCAATGAGTTAACCCTTTTCACATGAAGGGTCTCCATATAAAACTACGCTGATCAATAAGGAGGTTCAATGCATCTAGACACTGCTATGATTTGGTCCTGTTGACCTAGTCAACCTTCTTCATTCCTTTTCACACCTAAGTGTATTTTATTGAAATGGCCCAGATTTTTCCATGTTCACATTGGGCATTGATTTATTTTGCTGATTATGAGTTTTAGAGTTCCTCTTTTACACTTTTATTCATGAGTTAAGCAAACTAAAATTAAAATGCAAAATTCCCATTAGCTGCAAAAATTGGGAATATTACAATCTCCCCCGGAAAAATGTTGCTTGCCCTCAAGCAACTCTCATTGTAGATGCAAACCATCTATTCCCCTCCAAATGGCATCCACATAAGGAAGGCTTCCTCCATTTGCTGCAATCGGTTATGTATGTTTGGTTCCAAAGCCGTCTTCCACAAATGCATGAGATGACTTCCAACTGTAAGGTTAGATGTCCTCTTCTTATCATGAAGTACAAAATGACAATTACATGATGTCCAACACATGAGAGACATAAAATAAAGTAGCTCCTTCCATAAAGGAAAAGCTTCATCATGTAAGAAAATTCCTCCATCCATGTTTTATGAACTTGATTAAGAATTGTTATGCTTTCATTCTTAGCCCCGTTGGCCTTGTTGGATCCAAACTCCATCATTCCAGCGATATGAAAAAGAAGAAGTGAAGGAGAAACATGGGTGGACAAAGATGTCAAACCATATTCCCCTAATAATAACCACTGGAGCAAGGCCCTTTGCTACCATCCTCCATCTCCTCCATGTAAGATGGGCAAGCCAAGCTTTCCAAAAGATGATGTACATGCCCTCCCTTGTTGCAATTTATCTTTAATACATAGGGCATGAATCAGAAAATTATGAGCTATGGGGTGGTCACCATACTCATTTAAAAGCAACCAAAGCAACAAGAAGTCTTGTTGCCTTCTTTCCTCCTCATGTGCATCATGAAACCAAACCATAATAATGGACATATGAAATGTCACATCAGCCCAATACAAAGAATTATCATCAATGCACATCATGAGATCAATATGCCAAATTTTACACAATGCAAAACACATAGACATAGGAGATGTCATATGGTGGCCATACTTTCTCAAGTGAAACAAAATTATACATGCCTTATCTTGCTGCAACATACCATTGAAATCCAAGGCATGATTCAGAAAATGATGAGCTATTGGGGAGAAACCATACTCACCCAAGAGCAGCCATAGCAACAAGGACTTTTGCAACCCTCTTGCCTTATCAACATGTGGATCATGGAGAAATAACACAATGATGGACACGTGAAATGTCTCATCAACATAGTACAAGAAATCTCCCTCATACCACATCATGTGGGAGTCATTCCTCCTCCCAAGCCAAAGTTCATGCATGAAACATACCTCCAACAGAAATACATGTGGATAAATGAGACATATTTCAAACATGGGTGAATACATGGACATGAGATTTAACATGTGATGTCCAAACTCTCCTTTTAACAACCACATCAACCATGCTTCCTTTTCATATAATCTATTAATCATGCATAAAGCATGAGATGAGAGAATGAGAGTATTTGGGTAGTGATCATGCTTACCCCAAAGCAACCAGCGTTGCCATGCCTCCTTATTCATTTCATGACCATTCTTCAAGGCATAGATCAGAGAAATAGGTGCCTTTGGAGAGTGATAGGAGTCTCCCAAGGGAAACCATCGTAAGCAAGCTTGCTGGCCCATATATGTCTGCAAGTGATCATGTGATCTCTTGCTCATCATCCTCATCCATTCACTCCAATATGGAAGATGAGTGATGTGCTGCATAATCATGGCATCCTCCCTTTGTAGAATACCATCTCCTTTGAACCAATGAAGAACCTTGCATCTCATGAAATATTGAAATGCATCTTTGTTGAGATATCTTAGTGAGACCTTTATTCCATCCATGGCCTTCCAAAACCAGTGAGGCTTTGAATCTACAGTAAGTAGAAGTCTCTCTTTGAGTTGTAGCATGCTCATTGAGAGAGTGTCATCTAGAGGGGAGAAAATGTTTCTCATATCAAGATGTCTACTCTTCATATTCTTCTTCTCCACTGTTTCAAGGTTGAAGCTGCCTCTAGAATGCTCCAAGAGAGCTAAAGCCTCTTTGTCACAGTCGCTAAGTGACAACTTTGTATATCTGCAAAGTGATGCATGTACTGTCTCAAAGCAAGTTTCATTACTGATCTCACAATCAGCTTGAACATAGGATAGTACTAATCCCCTATCTTGAGACCCTACATCTCAACCCAAGAGATTGAATGCAGCTCAACAATTATGCATAGGGATAGTTTCCAGTCTCATCCTTGATTAGATCAAGGGTCCTCTGCCCTGTGACATGTCTTTGCTTCAAATCAACATTTTGATTTAATCCATGGCTATGCATTAATCTTGAAACAATATGTGCTGAAATTTCATGCATACCTTGGATCAACTGATATGTGGGAACCTCTTGACAGAACACAAGAGTTCCTCCACCTGGATCAATGATGCCTCCAACTACTGGCAAGAATGATGGTCTCCTTTCTTCAAGCATACCAGCGTTGGTATCTTCCTTCTCCTCCTCATGCATCTCCTGATTCATGCATGGGACTCCAAATGTTAAGAGCTCAAGACTACTTTGCAAATATGCAGGTGCCTCTTATCTAGATGCAAGTACCTTAGCAGCAGATGGTGAAAATGGAGATCTCTTGCCCAAAGTGAAAATATTGGCATTCTCCTTTGTTTCCTTGGGAGATGTCTCTTTGTAGCTCATCTTTTTCCTCTCCTCCTCAAACTCCTTGAGATTTTCTTCAATACTCTTCAATGTTTGAAAAAGAAGTAATGAGATCTCTTCCTTAGTCATTCTCCATGCTTTGTGATGACAGGAAGTGTATAGTTCTTCCTCTTCATCTTGAAACCCTTTAGGAGTTTCTTTGCATCTCTTTTCTTCGTGGTTATACCTCTCACCTTCTTCAAAGAAAGTGGGCATAGTGGATCTATGAGGAGATCTAGGATTCTCCGGTCTTCTATTTTTCTGATAGGAAGTGTTGGGGCTTCCTTATTCTTCTTGAAACCTCATGCAGATTTTACTGCAGCTTGTTTCTTCTCGAAACCCTCTAGGAGTCTCGGTGCATCTTCTTTCTCTCTTCTGATTTACCTCTTTGGAGAGGCTATTCTTAGATCTGTAACAATGATGAGAGTAAAATCATCCTCTCCATTATTCTAATCTCTATTTATTCTCTTCACTTCTTTTATAGCTTGATCTCACAGGCTAGGCTAGAGATCATGCTCTGATACCACTGTAATGTTCCAGATTGGGAACAGCTCATGAATCATACACTAAAATATGCATTTTCAGAAAATATGCTTTGGAACAGGAAAATAACCCTTGGATCCTTTATATAAGACAAAATAAAATCTAAATCCAAGATCTAAACTGAAAAAAATAAGACTAGGTGGGTTAAACAGATCTCCCACACCTAGTTATCTTCAAGAAATTGCCCAATGAGGGCTGTAGCAAGGGAAAACGGCCTGCTGAAAGCGCATAGAGTTTTCAATACATAAAATATACTTATATACACTCATAAATCAATTAGAAACACAGCATCAAGAAATATTTTCAATCCCTTCATCCAATAGTGGGGAAAAGTGAGGATTTATGGCCCAAAATGGATGTATTTAGAAATTTGCGTAACATTAAGGGAAATGGCGGGAGGTTATTTTATATTAGCTCACGAGGGACCTATTATCCAAATTTCAGCTCAAAAAAATCATTATAGCTATGTTAAAAAGTTCCTCCATCCCGGGATATGCTTAAAAATGTTGATTTCCAATGACTTTGAGTATGCAAAAAATGGATGAAGCATGCAGAGCGTAATTTCTGAATAAATTAGACAAAATATGTTTGAAACATCAGATATTAATTTTATTATAACAAATAATGAAGAAAAATAGAGATTCAACTCCTTTTATACATCAAATAGATCACTCGGCAAGGGGATTTCATGAAAGAGAAAGTACAAGTATTAGATCTACAGAATATGGATCTGAAAAATGTAGAATCACTGAAACTCTGAGTATATGAGCTTAAATGTGAAAAATTATAGAAGAGGGCTGCAATACAAACTTTCCAGAAGAAGGGATGGCCCTTCCTCAAGGAAATAAGCACCAAACTAGGGTAGAAATCCTGCTGCAGCAATGCACTGAAAAAATGACATAGTTTCTAAATTATAATGCACATATGATGTTGGAATGTCCTCTGGCCTAATTCCAAGATCTTAATATGAAGCTCAAGGCTTCCTCACTAATCTTCCAGAGAAAGGAATGCTCCCTTTTCTGCAAAACTAGATCTAGAAGTGGTGTTGAAAACCCCTCACTGCAACACCCTGCATCACAGCAATTCCTGCCCAACAGAAAAGGCTGTAGCTGGAGGAGGAAGCTTGGCCTCAAGCCTAGATGTGAGGCATTTCAAAACATACTCCTTCAAGAGCTCCTCAATGAAGGAGGAGGCATTCCTAAATAGGATATCCCTCTCTCTCTAGCTAAACATCCAAGAGAGTTTGAGTTGCCTAAGCAATCTCAAAATCGAATTATCTTCAACTACCTTTCCTTGTGGCCTTCCTCTTAATTTTATAACATTAGGGCTTATAAAACCCTAAACCACCTCCAATGAGTTAACCCTTTTCACATGAAGGGTCTCCATCTAAAACTGCGTTGATCAAAAAGGAGGTTCAATGCATCTAGACACTGCTGTGATTTGGTCCTGTTGACCTAGTCAACCTTCTTCATTCCTTTTCACACCTAAGTGTATTTTATTGAAATAGCCAAGATTTTTCCATGTTCACATTGGGCATTGATTTATTTTGCTGATTAGGAATTTTAGAGTTCCTCCTTTACACTTTTATTCATGAGTTAAGCAAATTGAAATTAAAATGCAATATTCCTATTAGCTGCAAAAATTGGGAATATTACATTGCCTTCTGATCCAACTTCACCCAGTCTTCATATGACATTGTTGTTGGTTTAGTACCAGGATATATCACGATCCATTGATATTTATCCACCAGCAGATCCTCCATATTGAGCTTCCACAACTCAAAAATCTGGCTATTAAATTTCCCTATATCTATCTTTCCACTTCCTACCATCTTATTTCACCGCAAGAATCGATCCTGTAGATCTCCCACTAAATAGGGTCTACCATAGGCCCGAGATAAAAACTCCTCAGTAGCAAAGGTGTCCCCCTGAAGATGAAACAAATCTAATGCCAAATGTATGTTTTAACCCTGTACAAAAATTATCTGCAAACAAACTCTTAAACAAAAAATAAAACAATAGCAAGAGCATAAAACATAAAACAAATATACACAGAGATTTTCCCCTGGATCCCAAAACCCGGACTACCAGCTTGATTTTTCATTATATTCCTTTCAATGTTACAACATATATATATATATATATATATATATATATATATATATATATATGTTGAAGCATTCATAAACCCCAATCCATTAACGCTGGATTAGAACATAACCATAGTTCCCTTGACCAGATCTACAAAATACCATGGAAGAAAACCATCATGTCTGAAACCATGTGCAAACCCATGTAAAAAACCATAGGCATGTTTGTCGACCTAATCTAAGGTCCAAATTTTTTTTTTCTCGGGGCGTTGCCCAAGACCCTGTGTAAGGGAGCTACTACACCCTTGCTCCGCCCGGTGCAAGCATAGGGAATATCGCCACCCCTCGCTTCTCACTTGCGGCTAGTCATGGAAAGAATAGAACACACACCCAACATGATGGAGAACGTGATTTTTCATACATTCTTATGCCTTTCCATATTAGTTTTATCTCATCAATAAAAGGTGGAAGATAAACATCCATGTTTTTAAATTGATGTTTTCCTCGAAAAATGAGAGCCAACATAAGGTGTTCCTTTATAACACTCATCCATGGGGGAATATTATATAATGTCAATATGACTAGCCAAAATCTATAATTTGAGCTCATGAAAGATAATGGGCACACTCCATCAATTGCAAGACCAAACCAAATACTACGAGGTTCATATTTGAATTTTGTTGGCCATTTTTCCTCTTTGTGTTTCAATGCTTTGGAGTTGCCCAAAATTTTCATGAATCCATATTTTCTCCTATTCTTGGCATGCCAATCCATCAATTGTGCAAGTGAATTTCAACGAAACATTCTCTCAAGTCTAGGTATAATTGGAATGTGACGTAAAACCTTCTTTGGAACTGTAGGAATTTATACATCTATATGATATCTCTTATATTTGCATACAAGGAATTCTACCTTTTCTTGATATTCATTTCTGTATACAATGAAATCATTGTTACATGAATTAATTTTATTATATTCAATCCCTAACTCAACCAACAACTTACGCGCCTCTCTACAAGTTGATGGCAACACATTCTCTTTAGGAAATATTTTAGTTTTTAGTGCCCTATAAGTTTTCCAATTATTAGATCAATTGAATGTTTGAATTATGATCAACATTTTTGATATGTCAATATTATATAAAATGACTATTCATATACAATATATTGTTTTAAAACCTCCTTAAATAAATATAAACAAAGTTGATGAATGTTTACAAATTACGTAGACCAATTGACAGTGCATTGTAAGAAATAGATTTCAACTCACTTCAAATGAGGGTGGTGAATCCTTTGTCTGACCAACCAAATAGTGACTTGATTTATAATAATATTAATGTGCATGCTAGTTTTGAGGTTCTACTTACACCTGATTTGAACATGGTTGTATTTTTTTTCTTTCTTGATGGAGTCTTTCAGTAGGTTGTTATCATCAACTTTACTTTGGTGGTAATTACCCCTATTTTCATCATTACTATCAACCATATCATCATTATTTTCATCATCGTTTCCACACCCAAAGAAACCCATAAGCATATCATTCAATCCTTCTTCATGCATTGCATTTTCACTGTCATGCTCATCACCATTAAGTCCGCTAATTGGTAGCATATTGCAGTCATCAATGTATGTGAATCTTATCTGTTCAAATTTCTTAGTTGGTGGAGTTCTCTTTAAAAATTCTCTTTTCACTCTGGTATGGTTTAAAGGATGGTTTATCTGATGTCCTGCGACATCTGTTGTGTCCTTATTTAATATGACACGATCTGTTTCCATGGCCTCGTCTTGCCCATATAATGCATAATAGAGTCAATGATGTTTAGTACATCAATTATATCATTTCAACCAATGTGATATCCAACAAAAAATTCACTTTACTCATATATTTGACATATTGATATCATGTTTTGGATTTAAAAAAAACAACATATTTTATATAACTTTATCTCATCTATGTTGTAGCATTTATGAATTTATAAAAACCATCCTCCTTTGGTTGAGGTTTCTTTGTCTTCTTACATTTATTGTATTTGAAAATTCTTTATATGATTCTATGACCACCCACTTTCCTCTTGTTGATTTAGTAGGTCTACATCGTCCACATCCTCTGTCCATGGCCTCCTCTAGATCCTGCATGTAATACACATCAATGAAATTAGTCACATAACATTTATGCACTTCGTTGTTTCTCCATCCAATTTTATAAACACACAATCGATTTAAGCTGTGACCAGTTTTTAATGCACCTTTCTAACTAAAATGCCTCTATTTTCAATATATACCCTTTTTGTTAATTTCTATTCCCAATATGGTGACATGAAACAACTCTTATAAATCTTAGATGAGTATTATGAAAACTAATGGACTATTTTTTTTTTAATATTTTCATTTTAACTTAATTCAAACCCTCCATCATAATTTTAAACCACCAAATATCTGTATTTTTGTAAATTTAAATTAAAAAAAATCCTTTGACCCCATATGTTAGAGAATATACTATTTTCAAATTTTGATTTTTAAGACTTCTAAATGAACTCAATATATAATATAATAATTAGTATAAGTCAACTTGTGGATGCGACATATCTTCAATGCCACCATCCACCCTATAAAGGAGTAAAGACTGAGTGGCAAGATCGAAATTTTTTTTGTCACATGTATACATAATCACTAATCAACACAACCTTTAAAGGTGAAAATGTGTGTATCTGACTATAAGTAGTGGGTTTTTACATTATGAGTCATTGGTTATTGAAATAAATTAGAAAGTTTGAAATCACACCAGATTCATTAGTGGTCTAGAAAAATATGACATAAAAAACCCTTCATTGCAGGGTCAAAACGCCATTTATAGGGATTTACATCAACAAACATTTCAGCTTATCCCATGTTCCTATGCACATGGCACATCCAATATTGGTATTCAACTAGCACAACCACATTAAAAAATGTGGTAGATAAATGCTGATAGGCGTATATCATATGTTTTCATGAGCTCTTTCCATAATTTAATATATGCTTTCATGAGATCTTACCATCATAAATTCCTTCGTGCATCTACTATATCATATTATTTCATGAACTATTTCCATACTTTTATGCTTACATCAATTGACCTTATTTTGGCCCTTTTATTGATAGGAATTTCTTTTATCTTTTTCATTTTGTTGTAACATAATCTCTTGCAGTTTGAGTTATTTGCTTCTTTACTTGCTTTACTGACCAACCTGTTCCAATTTCAGTCTGCATATCATGGATGACTTCATTTTGAAGGTGTATGGGTATATTCGATATGGAAGATTTAGGTTCTCTTTGAAGCTTTGAAGGCATTATTCCTTCAACCTATGATTGAACACTTTCCCGACATTTGTCATTCTGATTTCCCTAGAGACAACATCATATTCTACCTCAGTTTCATATTTACCAATGCAAGATGCTATTAGGTCCCTATATTACTAGTATAGTCCCTTATTGTTGTTAGTGTAACCCCCTTATTATTATTGTTGTACCCCTTTAACCCCCATATTGTTATTATTATGCCCTTACATTATTATTGTTGGGTTGGTTAGGATTACATTGTGGCCCCGTGGACTCCTATATATATAAAAGAGGTTTTATCATTTGTATCATCCAAGAATTATTAATTTATATAATGTATTGGAAGTTTCCCCCTCAAATTGGTTTATTTTTAAGGCATTGATCTCTCTTTTCTTCTATTTTTGGAGCTGGTTTCATAACATTTGGTATCAGAGCTTTGGATTCTAGGGTTTCGCTGCTCCAAATAGGTCATCGTGGAATTTTCGATATAATTTCTTTTATACGAAGGTTCAAAAGCTAAAATATTTATACAGAGAAGCCAAAATCCTAAGGACCATCGTGTAAAAATTTCAGATCTTGGTTCGCAATATTTTTGGAGATATGATCTGTGGAAGTTAGGGTTGTTTAGGCTCCCAAATTTCACCTAAAACAAGTCATCGTGGAATTTTCGCTATAATTTTTTTTTTACGAAGTTCCAGCAGCCAAAATTTTTACAGAGAGAAGCTGAAATATTGTCTAAATTCCTGTACAAATTTTAGATCTTGGTTCGCAAAATTTTCAGAGATATGATCTGTGGAAGTTAGGGTTTATTCAGGCTCCCGAATTTCATCTCAAAGAGGTGACCGTTGGAAAATTGTCATAACTCTCTCTCTGAGCATTAGATTGGAATTATGTAAAAAGTGGCCACAAGTACATAGCATTTAGTTTCCTATGTATCAATTTCAGAGCCTTAGGAGGAAACGATGACACATGCCACGCCGTAAAATTTTGCTCGATTGAACCAGTCCATAATTAGGTCATTGTGGGAGATTTGGAATAACTTTTCCTTGAATAATCCAAATCAGATCATACCTGTGGCATTCAAAAGAAGATTTAGAGTGCTACTACAGAGCCAAATTTTAGATATTAAATAACTAAAATCATAGAGATAATTCAATTTCAAGATCAAGCTCCTCAAAAGCAAAAAAAAGGTGTGTATTTTTTTTCCGAATTCATAAGTCTTGTTTGAAGAATCAATTTGAATTGATTCCAAGGGCATATTGTAGAATAGATATCAGTATTTGGTTCTAAAATGCCCCCTAAAAAGAATTCAACACCTATTAAGCCTTCATAAGGTTCTGCTATGGCTCATGAATATGAATAAATGCAACATGACATATCAAAATTACAAGAGCAAGTGCACCAAATTTCGCTCTCGCAAAGAGAAACAAAAAATGAAATGGATTTTTTGAAGAAAAGAATGGAAGTTAAGATGGATGGCTTGAAGAAAGGCGTGGAAGCTACGATGGATGGTTTGAAGAATGGTATGGAAGAAAAATTAGAATGTTTGAAGGAATACATGGAAGGTTTGAAGGAAGGTTTGTCAAAGTTGATACAAGAAATGATTCCTAGTGGCGAAAAGATAGTAGAGGAAACTCATGATGAGAATAAATAAATGTTAATCGTGGTTTCATAAAATATAGTGTTGGGTTGAAGAACCACCATTTTCCAAATATGGATATGAGGAAGTTTGATCGCAAGGATCTTGTAACATGGATACTACAAATGGAGCAATATTTTAATCTCAATAATGTGCATGTTATGAAACCAACTCCAAAAATAGAAGAAAAGAGAGATAGACGCCTTATAAATCAGCCACTTCGAGGGGGAAACCTCCAATACATCACAAAAATGAACAATTCTTGGATGATACAAATGACCAAAACCTCCTTCTATATATAGGAGTCCATGGGGCCACAATATAATCCTAGCCGACCTAACAATAATAACGTAAGGGCACAATAATAACAATATTGGGGTTACAGGGGTACAACAATAACAATAAGGGGGCTACACTAATAACAATAAGGGACTAAACTAGTAATATAGGGACCTAACATGCCCTTCTCCTTAAAAAAAGTGTTGTCCTCAACGCTTGAGTAGCTTTGGGCGTTTCTGTATAAAATTCTCATCTTCCCATGTAGAATCTTCAGTGGGTAAGTTCTTCCACTTGATGAGATACTATGAAATTGATCGATTTCGCAGCTGTCGAGTTCTTATTTCCGTGACCGCTTCAGGTTCCAATATGATTTTTTATTCCTCATAAAGTTCTGGAAATATTATTTGAACTAGAATATTTTCACCTATAACCTTCTTTAAGCATGAAACATGGACAACTGGATGCACTCGCAAAGAAGCAGGAAGCTCCAATTTGTATGCCATAGTACTAATCTTTTGCAACACCTTGTAAGGACCATAGTACTTTGGCGATAATTTATTATCCTTCTTAGCTTGCTTGAGGGACATTTGTTTGTATGGTTGTAGCCGTAAAAATACCCAATCTCCTACATCAAATCTTCTCTCGCTACGATGTTGATCTGCCTGTTGTTTCATTCGATTTTGTGCCAAATTCAGGTTATCCTTTAAGAGTTGGAGAACTTCTTGCTGATGCTCGATGTGATCTTCCACCGCTTGAACCTTCGAATTTTCCCTTAAAGATGATGTGATCGATGGTGGATGATATCCATAAAGTGCCATAAATGGGGTCATTTTTGCTGCAGTATGGAAGGAAGTGTTATACCACCATTCAGCGAGAGGTAACCACTTGACCCATTGTGTTTGTTTATCGGATACAAAAAAACGAAGATATCCTTCCAAACATTTATTCACTATCTCAGTTTGACCATCGGATTGAGGATGATAAGATGAGCTATGAGCTAATTGAGTACCCAAATAAGAAAATAACTTCATCCAAAAATTTCCAGTAAAAATGGGATCTCTGTCGCTCACAATAATCTTTGGGTTTCCATGTATCTTTTTAATTGTGTCCATAAATGTAGTAGCAACTGTACTTGCTTTAAATGGATGAGATAATGCAAAAAAGTGTGCATAATTGGTAAGGCTATCAACTACCACCATGATGACACTCTTTCCTTTGGACTTAGGTAAACCTGTGATAAAATCCATTGAAATCTCCTCCCAACGTTGACTTGGAATGGATAAAGGTTGTAGAAGACTCGGGGTCTTAATTTTCTTAACTTTATTTTGTTGGCAAACCAAACATTCTACCACAAAATTTTGAATATCAGATTTAAGGCCATCCCAAAAAAATTCTTTCTTCACCCTATGGTAAGTTTTTAAAAATCCTGAGTGTCCTCCTCAAGGAGAAGTGTGCAATTCCAAAAGAATCCTTTGTTTTAGTTGGGAATTCTTACAAAGATATAAGAGATCTTTGTAGCATAAGGAATCATTTTTCCAGCTAAATGTATCATATGTACTAGGATCTTGCTACAACTTTTGAATGAGTGTCCACACTTCTTCGTCCTTCTTCCATTCATACCTTGTTTTAGTTATCCAATATGGTTGGATAATAGAAATGGCACAAAGCAATGCTTCCACCTCTTCATTCTTTCTTGAGAGTGCATCTGAACCAACATTTAACTTCCCTTTTTTGTAGATTATTTCAAAGTCATAACCCAACATCTTTGTGACCCATTTTTGCTGCTGTTTTGAAGATAGTCTTTGTTCCAAAAAGTGTTTAAGACTATCATGATCAATTTTTACCTTGAAGTGTCTTCCCATTAGGTAAGGTCACCATTTATTTAGAGCATGTAGTATT
This sequence comes from Pinus albicaulis, assembly GCA_034641835.2. Taxonomy (NCBI): domain Eukaryota; kingdom Viridiplantae; phylum Streptophyta; class Pinopsida; order Pinales; family Pinaceae; genus Pinus; species Pinus albicaulis. The sequence continues at coordinate 921,735,978 of CM076570.1, forward strand.
GCTAACATTTCCTTCTCACAAATATCTTTCTATAAATACTTTCCTTTGATTGGAAAAAGAAATAGGTCTTCCTTCTTGCATTAAAACATCACCAATTCCATTTTCTGAGGCATCACATTCCACAATAAAGGTTTTTGTGAATTCTGGCATAGCTAAGACAGGTGCTAGGCACATTGCCTCTTTAAGATGTTCAAAGACCTTAGTTTCTTCAGGAGTCCATGAAAATGCATCTTTCTTCAATAATGTTGTTAGAGGTGCTGTTATTCTCCCATAATTCTTAAAAAACTTACGATAACTCCCCGTTAACCAGATAAATCCTCGCAACTGCTTTATGGTTGTGGGGACTTTCCATTCCTTAATGGCTTTAATTTTGTTAGGGTATACCTTAACACCCTCGTGAGATACAATATGACCCAGATATTCCACCTCTTGTAGTCTAAAGAAACATTTGGATGTTTTTGCATAAACTATTTCTCCTCCAATAGTTTGAGCACCCTATCAACATGTTGAACATGATCCTTCCAAGACCTGTTGTATATTAGTATATCATCAAAAAATACTAGCACAAATTTTCTAAGGAAGGGTTTGAAAATGGAATTAATAAACCCTTGAAATGTAGAAGGTGCATTGGTAAGGCCAAAAGGTATGACCAAAAATTCATAATGACCCTCATCAGTTCGAAATTCTGTTTTCGAAATATCTTCAGTCTTCATTCTAATTTGACGATATCCTGAACGAAGATAAAACTTAGTAAAATAAATTTCTCCATGTAATTCATCCAATAATTCATCAATCACATGAATGGGAAATTTATCTTTAATGGTGAGCTGATTTAGTTCCCTATAATCCAGACACATGCACCATGATCCATCCTTATTGTGCACCAATACTACTGGAGCAAAGAAATAACTTTGACTTGGTTGAATTATACCAGCCTCTAACATTTCTGCAATCATACGTTCAATTTCGCTCTTTTGGACATAAGGATATCTATAAGGCCTGATGTTTGGAGGAACACTTCCTAGAATCAAATGATTAGCATGATCATGATCACGAATAGGTGGGAGTCCTTTGGGATTTTCAAACACCTTGGAATGATTGTCCAAGAATTTTTGGAAATCTGCAGAAATATATGATTTTGATGTTGGAACTTCTAGTGAACATAATTGTGCAATTACGTCTCGTTATTTTTTATTTAGAAGCTTTGTCATGAAATTAGATATGATTATCTTTCCTGGATTCCTTGTGATACCGTGTAATTCGACTTCCTTTCCTTCTGAAAAAAATTCAAGAAAAGTTCTTGAAAATTAAAATCTACCCTCCCCAAAGATTGTAACCAATGTACTCCTAGTACAACATTAGTACCTCCCATTGGAATGGAAAGCATTGGGATATTCAATACATATTCCCCCATGATTAGCTTGATATTATGGCATTTTCCAGAGAAATTTATAGTTCCTCCATTTGAAACCATCACTTGACATTGTGGTGCTGGGTATAGGAAACAATTCAATTCCTTGGGTACCTTACAATTAATAAAATTATGGATACTACCCGAATCAATCAACACTATTACCTTTTTCTTCTTGATATGTCCTTCTATCTTAAGAGTTTGAGGAGTGTTAATTCCTGCCAAGGCATTACATGATATGGTCAGACTCATTTCTTCCTCTTCTAGGGTTGGTTCTTGGTGTATATCCTCTTCTTTTGAATATTCTTGTTCATTTTTTTTCTTCTTCGTCTTCACAATCTATGTAAAATAATTTCTTCTCAGCACAATTATGACCTTTAGTGTATTTGCTATCACAACTATAGCAAAGCCCTTTTTCTCTTTTTTCTTCCAATTGTTGTGGTGTCAACCTTGTAGGTTGTGGAAGTCTAGGAGTAGCAACACTTCCATCTTTATATATGTGAGTGGTAGGCTTCCTTGTCGCCATAATTTTACATTCATTTTTTCTTGCCAACCTGAATGCCTTTTCCAATGAATTAGGTTCCCAAACACGAACTTCATGTTGGATGTTATCCTTTAAAGTCCTTATGAAGACATGAATCTCGTGTTCCTTTGGAATATCAGTTACCCTTATATTCAATTTTTGGAAGTCCTCAATCCGCTCCACCACTTAACCCTTTTGTTTGAGATTTATCAATTGGCTAAAGAAGGTATTTCTTTTTGTATCCTAATAATGTGCTATCATTTCCTCCATAAAAATTGATCAAGTGACAATTTTTTTATGGGAGAAAATCCATCAATACCATACAAATGTATTTTGTTCTAAATGTAAAGTTGCAATGCATACCTTTTGTGTGTTTTTCACATTATTGAGATCAAAATATTGCTCCCTCTGTAGTATCCATGTTACAGGATCCTTGCCATCAAACTTCCACATATCCATCTTTGGAATATGGTGGTTCTTCCATCCAAAATTAGAGTTTATGAAATCACGATTACCATTTATTTTGTTCTCATCATGAGTTTCCTCTACTATCTTTTTGCCATTAGGAAAAATTTCTTGTATCAACTTTGAAAAACCTTCGATGTCTACTTTTATATAATTCTTCATGTTTTCCATGTTGTCTTTCATTTTTTCATCGATATTAGCTTCCATGTCATACATCTTAGCTTCCATGCCATCCATCTTAGCTTCCATGCCAACTTCCATGCCCTCCATCTTAGCTTCCAAACCATTCATCTTAGCTTCCACGCATTTATTCAAACCATCCATCTTAGTTTCCACGCCTTTCTTCAAAACTTCCATTTCATTTTCTTTTTTGCTCTTTGTGATAGCGAAATTTGGTGCACTTCCTCTTGTAATTTTGATATCTCATGTTTCATTTCTTCATCTTCATGAGTCATAGTAGAGCCTTCTGAAGGCTTAATGGGTGTTGAATTCTTTTTAGGGGAAATTTTAGAACCCAATATTGATATCTATTCTTCAATATGCCCTTGGAATAAATTCAAACTAATTTTTTCAAATGAGACTTATGTAATTCAAAAAAAAAACACACCTTTTTCTTGCTTTTGAGGTGCTCGATATTGAAACTGAATTATCTCTGTGATTTTTGCATCTTCAATATCTGAAATTGGGCCCTATAGTAGCCCTCTGAATCTTATTTCAAATTCTAGAGGTCTAACCTGATTTGGATTCTTCAAGGTAAGGTTATGCCAAATCTCCCACAATGACCTAATTATGGACTGTTTCAGTAGAGCGACCTTGTACGACGTGCCACGTGTCACTGTTTCCTCCTCCGGCTCTAAATTTGATAAAAATAAAGCTACAGTCTGTGCACTCGCACCCACTTTTTATATAATTCCAATCCAATGCTTAGAGAGAGAGTTATAACGATTTTCCCACGGTCACCTCTTTGAGATGAAATTCGGGAGCTTGAAAAATCCCTAGCTTCCACAGACCCTATCTCCAAAAATGTTGTGAATCAAGCTCTGAAATTTTTCCACGATATTCCTAAGGATTTCGGCTTTGCTCTGTAAAAATTTCAACTTCTGAACCCTCATAGAAAAAATTTATAGCAAAGATGCCATGATGACCTGTTTAGGTTAAATTCAGGAGCCTGAAAAATCCCTAACTTGCACAGATCATATCTCCGAAAATATTGCGAACCAAGATCTGAAAATTTTCCACGAGGTTCCTCAAGATTTTGGATTCTCTCTGTAAAAATTTTAGCTTCTTAACCTTCATGGAAAAAACGTTATAGTGAAAATTCCATGATTACTTGTTTGGAGCAGCGAAACCCTAGAATCCAAAGCTCTGATACCAAATGTTATGAAACCAACTCCAAAAATAGAAGAAAAGAGAGATAAACACCTTATAAATCAGCCACTTTAAGGGGGAAACCTCCAATACATTACATAAATTAACAATTATTGGATGATACAAATGACCAAAACCTCCTTCTATATATAGGAGTCCATGGGGCCACAACATTATCCTAGCTGACCTAATAATAATAATGCAAGGGCACAATAATAATAATATTGGGGTCACAGGGGTACAACAATAACAATAAGGGGGCTACAATAATAACAATAAGAGACTAAACTAGTAATATAGGGAACTAACAGTGAAAAACACACAAAAGGTACGCATTGCAACTTCACATTTAGAACAAAATACATTTGTATGGTATCGATGGATTTTCTCCCGTAAAAAAATTGTTACTTGGTCAATTTTTACGGAGGAAATGATAGCACATTATGAGGATACAAAGAGAAACACCTTCTTTAGCCAATTGATAAATCTCAAACAAAAGGGTTTAGTGGTGGAGCACATTGAGGACTTCCAAGAATTGAATATAAGGGTAACTAATATTACAGAGGAACATAGGATTGATGTATTCATAGGGACTTTAAAGGATAACATCCAACATCAAGTTCACATTTGGGAACCTGATTCATTGGAGAAGGCATTCAGATTGGCAAGAAAAATTGAATGTAAAATTATGGTGACAAGAAAGCCTATCACTCACATCTATAAAGATGGAAGTGTTGCTACTCCTAGACTTCCACAACCTACAAGGTTGACACCACAACAATTGGAATAAAAAAGAGAAAAAGGGCTTTTCTACAATTGTCATATCAAATACACTAAAGGTCATAAGTGTGCTGAGAAGAAATTATTTTACATAGATTGTGAAGAGGAGGAAGAAAATGAATAAGAAACTTCAAAATAAGAGGATATACACCATGAACCAACCCTAGAAGAAGAAGAAATGAGTCCGACCATATCGTGCAATGCATTGGTAGGAATTACCACTCCTCAAACTCTCAATATAGAAGGACATATCAAAAAGAAAAAGGTAATAGTGTTGATTGATTCGGGTAGAACCCATAATTTTATTCATTGTAAGGTAGCCTAAGAATTGAATTGTTTCCTATACCCAGCACCAGAATGTCAAGTGATGGTTGCAAATGGAGGAACTATAAATTTCTTTGGAAAATGCCATAATTTCAAGCTAGCCATGGGGGACTATGTATTGAAAGTCCAATGCTTTCCATCCCATTTGGAGGTGCTGATTTTGTACTAGGAGTAAAATGGTTACAATCTTTGGGGACGGTAGCTTCTAATTTTCAAGAAAAAAATTTCAGAAGGAAAGGAAATTGAATTACGGGGTATCACAGGGAAGCCAGGATAGATAATAAGCTCTAATGTCATGACAAAGCTTCTGAAGAAAGAAAATCAAGGCGTAATTGCACAATTATGCTCACTAGAAGTTCCAACATCAAAATCATCTATTTCTCCAGATCTCCAAAAAGTCTTGGACAATCATTCCAAGGTGTTTGAAACTCCCAAAGTACTCCCACCTATTTGTGATCATGGTCATGCTATTCATTTGATTCCAGGAAGTGTTCCTGCAAACATCAGGCCTTACAGATATCCTTATGGTTGCAGAAATGTTAGAGGCTGGTATAATTCAACCTAGTCAAAGTTCTTTCTCTGCTCCAGTAGTATTGGTGCACAATAAAGATGGATTATGGCGCATGTGTCCAGATTATAGGGAGCTCAATAAGCTCACTATTAAAGATTAATTTTCCATTCTTGTGATTGATGAATTATTGGATGAATTACATGGAGAAAATTATTTTAACAAGTTGGATCTTCATTCAGGATATCATCAAATTAGAATGAAGACCAAAGATATTCTGAAAAAAACATTTCTAACTCATGAGGGTCATTATAAATTTTTGGTCATGCCTTTTGGCCTTACCAATGCACCTTCTCCATTTCAAGGGTTGATGAATTCCAATTTCAAACCCTTCCTTAGAAAATTTATGCTAGTATTTTTTGATGATATACTAATCTACAACAGGACTTGGAAGGATCATGTTCAACATGTTGAGAGGGTGCTCAAACTATTGGAGAAGAAACAATTATATGAAAAAACATCCAAATTTTTCTTTGGAGTACAAGAGGTGGAATATCTGGGTCGCACTGTATCTCACAAGGGTGTTAAGGTATACCCTAACAAAATTAAAGCCATTAAGGAATGGAAAGCCCCCAACCATAAAGCAGTTGTGCGGATTTCTCGGGTTAACATGGTATTATCGCAAGTTTGTTAAGAATTATGGGAGAATAGCAATACCTCTAACAACATTATTGAATAAAGATGAATTTTCATGGACTCTTGAAGCAACTAAGGCCTTTGAACATCTTAAAGAGGAAATGTGCCTAGCACCAGTCTCAGCTATGCCAGACTTCAAAAAAACCTTTATTTTGGAATGTGATGCCTCAAGAAATGGAATTGGTGTTGTTTTAATGCAAGAAGGAAGACCCATTGCTTTTGAAAGTCATCCAATCAAAGGAAAGTATTTACAAAAGGCTATTTATGAGAAGGAAATGTTGGCAATACTACATGCACTAAAGAAATGGCGACCTTACCTAATGGAAAGACACTTCAAGGTAAAAAATGATCATGATAGTCTTAAACACTTTTTGGAAAAAAGAATATCTTCAAAAGAGCAACAAAAATGGGTCATAAAGATTTTGGGTTATGACTATGAAATCATATACAAAAAAGGGAAGCTAAATGTTGTTGCATATGCACTCTCAAGAAAGGATGAAGAGATGGAAGCATTGCTTTGTGCCATTTCTATTATCCAACTAGATTGGATAACCGAAGCAAGGGATGAATGGAAGAAGGATGAAGAAGTTTGGACACTCATTCAAAAGTTGCAGCAAGATCCTAGTACATCTAATACATTTAGTTTGAAAAATGATTCCTTATGGTACAAATATTGCTTATATATTTGCAAGAATTACCAACTAAAACAAAGATTCTTTTGGAATTTCACACTTCTCCTTTAGGAGGACACTCGGCAATTTTAAAAACTTACCACGGGGTGAAGAAAGAATTTTTTTGGGAGGGCCTTAAATCTGATATTCAAAAGTTTGTAGTGGAATGTTTGGTTTTCCAGCAAAATAAAGTTGAGACAATTAAGACCCCGGGTCTTCTACAACCTTTATCCATTGCAAGTCAACATTGGGAGGAGATTTCAATGGCTTTTATCACAGGTTTACCTATGTCTGAAGGAAAGAGTGTCATCATGGTGGTAGTTGATAGAATTACCAAGTATGCACACTTTTGTGCATTATCTCATCCATTTAAAGCAAGTAAAATTGCTACTGCATTTATGGAAACAATTCAAAAGCTACATGGAAACCCAAAGATTATTGTAAGTGATAGAGATCCCATTTTTACAGGAAATTTTTGGAAAAAATTATTTTCTTGTTTGGGTACTCAACTAGGTCATAGCTCATCTTATCATCCTCAATCTGATGGTCAAACTGAGATAGTGAGTAAATTTTTGGAAGGATATCTTCATTGTTTTGTATATGATAGGCAATAAAAATGGGTCAAGTGGTTACCTCTCGCTGAATGGTGGTATAACACTTCCTTCCATACTTCAGCAAAAATGACCCCATTTATGGCACTTTATGGATATCACACACCGTCCATCACATCTTCTTTAAGGGAAAATTCTAGGGTTCAAGCAATGGAAGATCACATCGAGCATCAACAAGAAGTTCTCCAAATCTTAAAGGATAACCAAAATTTGGCACAAAATCAAATGAAACAACAAGAAGATCAACATCTCAGTGAGAGAAGTTTTGATGTAGGAGACTGGGTATTTTTATGGCTAAAAACATACAAACAAATGTCCCTCAAGCAAGCTAAGAAGGATAATAAATGATCACCAAAGTACTATGGTCCTTACAAGGTGTTGCAAAAAATTGGTACTATGCCATACAAATTAGAGCTTCCTATTTCTTCGCGAGTGCATTCAGTTTTCCATGTTTCATGCTTAAAGAAGGTTATAGGGGGGAAAATTCCAGTTCAAACAATATTGCCAGAACTTGATGAGGAAGGAAAAACCATATTGGAACCTGAAGCAGTCACGGAAACAAGAAATAAACAGCTACGAAATAGATCAATTTTAGAGTATCTCATCAAATGGAAGAACTTACCCACTGAAGATTCTACATGGGAGGATGAGAATTTTATACAGAAGCACTCGAAGCTACTCAAGCATTGAGGAGAACACTTTTTGAAGGAGAGGAGCATGTTAGGTCCCTATATTACCAGTATAGTCCCTTATTGTTGTTAGTGTAACCCCCTTATTGTTATCGTTGTACCCATGTAACCCCCATATTGTTAATATTGTGCCCTTACATTATTATTGTTAGGTTGGCTAGGATTACATTGTGACCCCATGGACTCCTATATATAAAAAGGATGTTTTTTCATTTGTATCATCTAAGAATTTTTCATTTATGTAATGTATTAGAGGTTTCCCCCTCGAAGTGGCTTATTTCTAAGGCATTGATCTCTCTTTTCTTCTATTTTTGGAGGTGGTTTCATAACAGATGCATAAGTACCTGTACTAGTGGTGGAAGAAATCTATGTCCTAGGGGTGGGACATTAGATGTCTTTGTTCATTGTTCCACATTCTTATGAGTTATTGTGATTTATTTTTCCCTAGATATTTTGTTCAATCTAGGAGTTGATGGGGAATCAATCGATTCCCTCTCACAAGGTTTCTTTGGTTGGTCTATTTTGGTGCCTTTAGTATGTTCTTCCATGTATTTAGCAAGTATGGACACGTCCATACCTTCTAGTTTATTCACTAATTATACTCCCAATATAGAAGTCATTACCTCTTCTAGTTTCTCACCATCATGTCCCTATATATGCACAATAGAATTTTTATTTTAAAATTAGAAATTAAAATTAAAATAAAAAATTAAACCCTAATTTCTTATTTTATATTAGAAACTAAAAACTAAAAAATACAATTCAAACCAGCAATGGAAACATGTGCAAATATATAAATTGAGTGTGAAATACCTCATTCTCGTAAGAATCAGATCCCTTTTCTCGTTTCCCTCTGTTTTTTCTTGACATATTTTGGCATCCTAGAGCTATTGTTTTCCTCCACACAGTGGAAAACCCCTTCTCTTTTCTCCCTAAGTTTTTCTCTCTTCCTTCTAACTGTTTTAAACAATAATAATGAAAAATGGATGGACAGGGGTTTGATTTTCATCTCTTTTATGGGGTGAATGAGATGCAAAAATTGATTTCGTGACTGCTAGAGGTCGAATCACACCCATAAAAGATTTTTTTTTTTTAAATTTAAATCCACATCAGGGGAGGAGAGGTATGCCAATATCTTTGCCCATCATCAACAGAGATCCAATTGATTATTTGTTTTCTTTCATAGGCTTAACACATTTCTCCAACCGTGTTATGCTCTAACTCCACACAGAACTTCAAATCTCCCTCGATTTGCAATTGGTGAGTATTAGAATGGAAATATGGTGAATGTACTACATTTTTTATGTTGACTAGTTGGGATACACAATTGTGCACACCAATTATAGATTGATGGGATTTAATATATATATATATGTGGTCTAATTTGTATTCATTGTCATCTTTTCACTTTTCAATGTCAATGTGGGAGGATTCCATGTTAATGGGAAGCTGCTTAGTGAACTAGAGTGGAAGAAGCTCAGTCGTTTGAGTCAGGTGGGTGCACCCATTACCCTTACAACTCAGACTCCCTTGCATGATGTGGTTTCACTTACCGGTATCAGCTTACTGACCGGAACTGCTCATTTTTTATGAGGGTTAATTAAATACCAATATTGGATGTGAAATTTACATAGGCATACTTTCCAAACTCCTCTCGATCTAAGGGCCAAAATAAGGTCAATTGATGTAGGCATAAAATTATGGAAAGAGCTCATGAAAGCATATGATAAAGTAGATGCACTTGCTTCAAAGTTCGAGTTGAATTTCACCCTCATAGCATGCATGATGTCATCGGTGATGGGTTTTGTGTGGTAGTTAGATAGTGGAGCTTCATTCCATATGACCAACAACAAATAATTCTTCAGTAGCTTGGAGGAGAAGGATCTCCAGATGCACATCGATATGGGAGATGATGAGAGGTATAACGCTATCAACATAGGTACAGTTATCTTTCAGAGGGATTCAGGTACTACTCTCACATTAAAATATTTCATATATGTTCATGTTTTAAAGAATAATTTGGTTTATGTTGAATGTTGGAAGACCATGGACTCATTGTTTGCGCGAGCCTTAGAGGTTAGACATTGGGAAATTTTTGGAATATGTCCAAGAACTAAATGAAGATTTTTTCCTGCCTAAATGAAACTATGCTTTAAAGTAAGTGTAATTTGGTTTTATTTAGTGTCATAGTTTTATTTTATATATATGTTTTTGTTGGTTTTAGGGTATTATTAGGAGTATTAATTTTTTTTAATTATTTTTTAAAATATATTTTATGGTTAAATTTGTTTCAAATTTTATATAGATTTGTTGAAATTACAAGTTTCAGTTATCAAATATGTATAAGGATCTTTCAAGTTGCTAAATCTATTTATGCATTCTAAAACATATTAAAAATCAAAAAACCACCACCTTGCCCCAAAAAAAATGCATTTCATGAAAAAGTCAAAACATAAAAGAATTAAACGATGCCTTATTATTATATGAATTTACTTTGCATGTCCATTACTGAGAGAAAATTATTTCCTATATTAGGTCAAAAAGTGTTGGGAGTAATTCCTAATGCTAGTTTTAAGTTCTACATATATGAGGAACTAAAAAGTCATTTTCCAGTGAAGCATCAAAACCATTTGTTGTCATGAATCTTGTTTGATGTGCTTTAGGAAAAAAAATTTACCTATCCATTGGATACTATCAAATGAAAAACATCGGAATATAATTTCACACGATCTAATTTCTCTGGGTGTATAATATTTAGATAGTTTATATTCTATGATTGATCTTAGTAGAATTTAGAACTAAGTTGGACAACTTGTCTATGGATTTATTTATAATTAATCTTTTGTTCTATGTGAGATTTTATTTAGATACAAAGCATATCAATTAGCCAAAGCCACAGGTTTTCTCTTCAATTATCAAATCCTAAAATGAGAGGAACGCTTAAAGGACTATTGACCATTATTCAAGTACAAGGTTGGAAACAAATGTTTTTAGGTTTGAGCATCAAGTACATGAAATAAATTGTTATTTTCCAGTCATGTTATTGAAAATTGTTCTAATTTAACCCATTATATTTGTAAATGTGATTTTTGTACTACTATTTGATTTATTTATGGCCGATGCTAGTTTTTTTCGGTGATTTGATTTATATGCAAACATAGTGCACAAATTCTTGCTGACTACAATGCCAACTAATATTCAATTGGTTTGTGACAAATGGAAAATTTTCCATCAATGATAATAGGATTCAATGTATATGATGTAATGAAATCTTGGCTTGGGTGTTTACATTTAGAAAAGTCAAAACTCAAGATTTCAATTTGAGAGAGACAGGTCAATCTTGGCTCGGGTGTTTACATTCATAAAACACAAAACTTAAGATTTCAATATGAGAGAGACAGGTCCCCTTTATAGGTCCTTTATTGGTGTGATAAAAAAATATGTTTACATTAGGTAATACCCTTTTAAATATTTTTTTGGCTTTGTCACGTTATGTCATTGGAACTTGAGTTGTAGTATGGGTTTGCTAACAATTCTTGTTGATTAATTTTTTTTTGGTAATTTTTGTAACACGTTATTAAAAAAAAAAATTATTGACTAGATCATTTCTACAAGGGAATGCATGAGTCCTATTTAATAGGTTAATTTTTGCAATGCATTTTGAAGAATTCAAGGTTGGACTTTAAATGTTGGTTGGCTCAAGTCTAGTTTTATATTATTTTTTAAAGTTGCAAAGCCAAAATCTTATGACATATATTTTTGTTTATGTCATGAGCAAAGTTTTGAATACAATTGGTCATATCATGATTAAAAAGAGTTTATTGTCATTTCAAACGTCTTCAATTGTATATGCTACAAATTTTGGGCATTGTTGATTGTTGAATTATATTTAATGCTTCAACATTATGTTAATTCTTCAATAGTAAAACCTTAAAGCAACCTTGTATCTTACAAGATGTAATTTAATTTACATATTCAACTTAAACTAAACATTGCAAACACCATACTAATTCTAAAATGTTACTAATTCTAATTAAATGCACACCCATGTATAAGTACTTGGAAGATGTATGCTATAACATGTGTTCATTGCAACAAAGTAAGCATGATAAAAATAATTTAACTCCATAAATAATCATGAACTATTAAATTATCAACATGGTGAGATTAATATGCCAAATATGTTTCCTAATGTTGATGATGAAGTGAACAGTCTAAATTTCAAAGTCCAACTCACTAATAGACCAATTTCTCTAAACTGCCATGATTAACTGATTCACATAAAAACATTTAACAGAATAGAAAATAGATAATTAGTAATGAAAAAATCCTCTTGGATCAATTCACATCCATTGAGAAAAGGGTTTTGATATGATGCTTCTCAAAAATCTTAATGCGTGAAGCATCCACATCTTCTCAAAAAGAGAGATGTTGCATTCCGATGTATGGTATGTGACCATCCATCTATCATTTGCTATTCAACAACTACTGCAAGAGGTGTGCCACCCCATGAAGAGTAAACATATCACTTACTGGAAATTTGAACCTTATCTTACTTTCACTAAACGAACAAGCACCCTATAACAATAATAGATTATATAAATAAACAGCAATTTCCTTGGAGTAAACTACACTTCAAATTAAATAATAATCCAATATTTGTAAGAATAAGGTGAAGTTGACTACTCACTGGCTTGTACTCTTGGCATGAATGATCTTGGTTTCTAGTTTGAGGTGAGATTCCAAAAAGTGAAATAAACCTTGAGATGTTTGGTATGCTTGATAACAAATGTAAATATTTAAATATCAACTTATTTTAATCAAAAATTTTGTTTAAATCCATCATGCACGTCAAATTAATGCATATATTGTAACCCGATACTCAAATTCTTCATATTCATAAAGCTGTAATCTTTGATCTTTGTGAAGCCTAACATGTTGAGAATGGTGCAATATTGATAGTAGTTATGATCATATCATATCTTGTTACTATTGCATATGGTTAGTTGTTAATTATAACTATGACAATTTATTACAATACAATGTTATAATTAAGAATGACATAGTCAACTTTGACATGCAACTTTAATAATCATTTTTAGGAGTGTATCTTATTTATATGGCCAATGAAACCCATTTATTGGAGAATATCCTATTTGAGGTTTGTAAATATACCATTCAAACCTAGTCTAAATTGTCTTTCTTCTTATCATTGCCAGCAAATGTGCTTTAATATAAGTGTTTCAAGTGTATGTGCTCTACATCTTTGACATTCTCTTGTGGGTGGTTTATGTTAAAATTAGTTGAACATATGCCTTTGGTAGCAAGTCATATTTGTAATTATAGGTTAAAGAGATAGAGGTTAGAGCTCAAGTTTTGTATGTTGTTTGAATGAGCTAATTGTGGAAATTTTGTGAAGTAACTTGTTGACCTACTCATGCAAAATATGTTAGAGAGCATTCCATTCTTTTACCATGTCTATCCATGGATTTTGAGTTGAAATGTACACTATGTGCATCACAAAGAAGTAATACTTGATAATTATGTAGACATTGAGTCATATTTCAATTTTTTTTTTCTCATCATGACTATGAGAAAAATAATAAATGAAAACACAATTTTAATAGCAAATGAAAATATTGTCTTTAAGATAATGTCTAATCTACTCTCTATCTTTAGTGTGATAGTTTAAACTGTAAACAACTATGGTAATACCCTTAAATTCCAGCTTCTTATTCTCTTTTCTCTTAACTAACCATCCCAATTAACAACATTAATATTAAAATTTCTATTAAATTATAATTCACCTTTTCCTCGCCTCGCTACCTTGCTGGAAAAGCATATTTACTACTCTATAGAACCATTAATAAGCTAGGGTAGTCTACCCACCATTAATAAGCTAAGGCAGTATATACCCATCACTTCATAGTGTACCATTAATAAACTAGGGCAGTATATACCCACCACTGCATAGTGTACCTGCTTAACATTTTGTAAGGTAAATACTTGCTTCAATTTTAAATTATGCATATATTGCCACTATTTATTTATTGCTCAATAAATTGGTAAATAGAGAAATCAATCACTAAGCCAATCATTAACTTAGTGCAAGTCATTGTTATCCATAAATAGATCATAAACTTGTACTACATGCTCAGCTTCACCTTCAGAGCTTCGTTATACGGTCAACCTTATTAATTACCTACCAACCCTGAGGTGACACAGCATGTATTAATTACCTATCAAGGATGTGTAGGTTTTAACCCTGAACAGAAATTATCTACACACAAATCTTATAACAGAAAATAAACAATAGTGAGAGCATAAAACATAAAACAGATAAACACAGAGATTTTCCCCTCGATCCCAAATCGGGACGACCAGATTGATATTTCATTATATTCCTTTTAGTGTTACAATACATATATGTACATGTCGAAACATACATAAACCCTAATCCATCAACCCTGGATTAGAACATAACCGTAGTTCCCTTGACCGGATCTACAAAAATACCAGGGGCCGAAAAACCATCGTACCCCAAAACCATGTGCAAGACCATGCACAAAACCATGGGCGCGGACCACCCACCGAAAATTAAGGACCAAAATTTTTTGTCAGAGCCCTGCCCCCAGACCCCGATAGGGGGGGCTACCACCGCCCCCCTATGACCCCCCGTTGCACCCAATGCAAAGAGAGGCTATTGCCTCCCCTCTTACCCTCCCGTGCATGCTTAGTGATGGAAAAAATATAACACATACCCAACAAGATGCAACATGTATGAATGATTTGGAAGATGCAACCAAAGACTATGAAGTCAAACTCAGTCGGGTGCGCAAATATTTAAAATCACAAACATTTCAAACTCAGTAACGCGCGCAAATTTTTAAAATCAAAATGAAAACAGAGGAATTTGAACTCAACAATCAAGCGTGCAAATTTAAAAATGAAATGAAAACCTGGAAGCGCTATTTCGATGGGAGAACCCACAAATAGGTATGATAACGCATGTATTATGTATTCGATTACGTGCAAGACCAAATGCCATGAACCAAATTTGCAGCATCATCAGAACCAGAGAAAAAGTAAAGAATGTATTACTTTGATATGGAACGTTTATAGTAATATAGAAATTTATATGTTTATTTATAAAAGCAATCTCTACTAGTCATATAGAACTCTTGAATTAATAAAGGTAGAGTGCCAACCGAATCTTTGCAGATTTCAGTTTGAAGACTATCATAAGTCGAAGATTCTAGTCTATTTCATTTTGAGGAGGATTACGTAAGGTATGATTTATATTATAAAATGAAGTATGGGAACACGTCTTAACCTAATTTGAAAAACTAACAAGAAGATTTTTATGTGAGTTTTATGGAAGAGATTTACGGAAAATAAATTTAACGGTAATAGTGACAATATGAAAGTAGTAATGATATTGTGTTATTGTTATTTTTTTACAAAGACAAACGTGATATAAGTTAAAACAAGACCACAATTAAAAAAAATGTCCAGCTTTACTAGTGTGTATATTGTATTATTTTTCGAGTGTTCCAAGTATTTTAAAAACTTATCCGGTTTCACCTATGTTAATATTGCATTTTTGTATAATATTTTTTAAAAACGTGTCTCATTTAACTTATGTTAATATTGTATTCTTTTCCATAAGTTAAAGAAATATAATATTAAAAAAATATTAGCCTATTGTAATTTATGCTATTTAGATTGTTTGTCAAAGTTTCAATGTTTCCATATATATATATATTATTTAAAAAATAATAATGATGTTGAGTTATTTTTTCAAAAATTTAAATTTTTGTAATTTTTATACGATTTAGATTGTTAATGAATGTTAAAGATTATTTATTTCTAATTATCTATCATAAAATATTTAATTTTAGAATTTCTATAACTATTCATGATTATTTTGGTCATTTTATTGAAAAGATTGTGCTTATGCTTATTATGCATTATAATAATGATGAATGAGTAATTAATCAAATTTTCATGTTTAATGTATATATGATAGAGAATATTAATGTATTCAAATATTTTTTTATAATTAAATAAATTAACTATCAATTTAATATATTCTAAATGTAATAAAATATCACTTTTATTGTAATTTATTTTTAAAACTTTAAAATAAAATGTTTCATAAGTATATATTTTTTAAAATAATTCATGATACTTTGTACTCATTATAATTCACCTTTCATGACATACATTGACAAAATTAAACATAAGAAGTTGTCGAGACTAAAATAAAAAAATTGATAAAGAATAGTGATTAGAGTAAGTCTCTAGGAAGTTAAGTCCACCAAACATCCTTCTTATATAGGGAGAAGGATTGGCTGGCAAAAATCATGATGAGAGTAGTGCACTTATGATATATGACATCAATTTTTTCCTCTAGTTATGCTAGAATTTTGGCGCATCAATAAACATTGATAGCTTACATGTACTTAGAGAAACATCTAGATGAGGCGCTAGTGATAGGTGTCTCAAGTAGTTGCATCAACATAATAATAAAGGGTGCAATGCCTTTCCTAGCACATATTCACCTCCACACATTCAATCTCTTCTCTAACTAACTCATGATGACTTCTTGTTAACGAGACATAAACTCTTGAGCTTGAGCCAGAGCACAGAGTTGATAGGTGGAAGTGGTGTAGTTCTCACTTTACCAAGAGACAAAGTAACAGCCTCATCTACCTCCCCTTCTTCCAAAAACAGGTTATGCACATTGAACGGAAACATAAGGAGCTAGGATGAAGAACATATGTGAAAGGAAGAAATAATAGAGCAAGTAGAGAAACACATGAGGTGAAGAAGAATTGGAATATAAGGGTGCAACAAGTTGTAGTAGAGCCTAGGGAGCTAAAGAGAAAGGAGAACAAGACATATTAGAGATAGAAAGGAACTGTAATACCTTTTAAGAGGAGAGCATTCAAGGAGGAGAAGGGTTAAAGATGATAATGACATGAATTCACAAGGTACTAGAGGGAAAGGAGAAGGGTTAAGAATGATAATGACATGAATTCACAACGTACTAGAGGGAAAGTCGAATCACAAAACCTATGAGGGAGAAGTGAACCTAGAGTTAAGTTAAACCAAAAATCAACAGTTTAGAGTGAAAGGATACATGCAAAAGTAGAGTTTGATAGATAGAGTAGTTACACATAGCACCAAAATATCCCTTGCAGGTCAATTTTGGTAAAATTAATATGAGTCATCAGAAAGAAACTGATATATGAGAGTGAAATTCCAATGAAGCTTTGCATGATCAAGTTGAAATGTTATGGATGTGCTGGGATATGAGTAGTTTCCAAGGATGAGGAGTAGAGTTGTGTTAGGCCAATAAATCTACCAACCCGATTTAAATGTGTTTAATTTCCACTATAACAAGGAATGGTTGCAGTTCAGGATGTTATGTAACTAGGAAGACTAAGACCCCACTGTTCATGTCTACTATGAAAAATAGGCATAAAAATTAGGAGGCACTAACAAATACATCATATCTCAAATGGGTTGGAGAGCCATTTTGCTAACCCACAAGGATGGACTATACATGGTGGTGTTTCTTGCTTGCTGTGATTGACACTTCCACAGATAGAAGGTGTAACCCATAGGATATGATTTGAATGAGGAAGATGTAGAGTGCCAAGTATCCCAAGATTCGTAGGTCCTCGTCAATTTAACTGCCATTATATCAAAGTGGGGTAGTGAGGGATCACTTTAGAGCACCCTCCATGGGGAGAAATGCCATTCTCAGCTAACTCCTCATATTGAGAGTGAAGGGAGTCAAGAATGGATTAATTCCAATCTAATTCTATGGGACAATTTGTTGTGATGTTTCCATGATTAGTAAGCCCATTTTCCAATTTATTGCCTTCTCATCGAACATGTGAGAGAAGAGTAGAGATATTTAGTGAGAATCCTTCCAATGATTCCAATGCATGTTTCCATTCTCTAGTTATTAGGAACTTTAGAAGGTTTAGTTGCATATTGAATTTTCTGGAATACATTCATTATATTATTCGAATCTTAGGCTTCTATAATGAGCTTGTGATAATTTTTGCATATGGAAATTAGAAGACCTATTTGAGTGCCCAAATTTTAGATATTTTATTGGTGTAATGACCTATAGAACTTGCAAAAAATTGTATTATTTTTCCATTGACATTACGAAAGAGTTCATCAAAGCTTGCTTGGATGTGATTCCCTTTTGAGGCATTGTCAAAGTAGAGTTTAATAAATTCCTCAAGAGGAGGAGACCAACACGAAGGGTTAGACGGGAAAGAGTTGTGAGTAGAAGGTATCTTGTTTAAGACACCGGGGGAAAGACTCAATGTGGCTAGAATATTTTTTTAAGTTAATTACATTCCCGATATTTACCAAACCAAGGAAAATAGGAGATGGTTTCACTAACTTTGCATAGTGGCTTACAAAACGAGATCGTGTGAGTTTCGATTAATTTTTAAAATGTGTTTGGTTCACTCCTTCTATATCCACTAAAGGAGCAATGTAGGGATTATCTACTATGATTCATTGACATTAGGGTTAGTGAAAGGAATATATTGTCGAGATTGTAAAGTGGAGATGATGTTATTTTGAACTCTATTAGTTTTTTGAAAGAGCATAGCAATACAATCCCAAAGGGGGGTTGAAAATCTATCGCAATTGGGAATATGGTTAATATTTTCATAATTGGAGGAGCAGAGAAGAAAATTTGAGGTAGCATTAAAACGTTGGTCTCTAGAGTTTATCCCATGTCAGAGTTTTTTCCTAAGATAAGGGCTAAAGAAAGAGTTTAATTTTGGGTCAATGTTTTATATTCCAAATTTCTACATCATTTGGGTGTGCTCCTATGAATTTTTTAGCCTATTGGTCCTAGCATGATATGGGGTATGGGGATATCTTTCCCCTGTTTGAGGCCCATAGGGTACCTATATACTTAAGAGGGTAGTTTGAACTCCTATAGGATACAAGGCTTTAGGATTTCTTATCTGGTCTAAGTTGGAATCCATAGAAGGATAATGGCATGTTCTAATGGATTGTTGACACAGGGAAGGAGGTAAAATATATTGGGTTGTGGATGGTAGGGGATGATATATTGTGGATTGTAAGTTACTAGAGTCATGTACCTAGGCCTGTGACTGGTTGGTGCTTTTTTTTAACCTTAGTTTTATTCAGGTATCCTTTTACCCTAGTGGAGTCTTAACTTATCTATGGTGTGAAATATTGTTGAGATATTATGAGTTGTTTGGTCTATGTTGCGTGGAACATATGAGGTGAAAAACCATGTGATGCTTCATATGAAAATAGAAGAGATTGATTATTATTATTTTGTGTTTTTTTGCTGTCATTTTATGTATTTAGACATGTTTTTCATGGATAATTAGTTTAATTATGATTATCATGAATTTTATGGATATGTGTATGTATGCATTAGGTATAAATAGTGTTGTAATTATGTTTATATTTTATCAAAAATCTCTACTTATGGTATCCAAGGTGTAAGAATTGAATTTAAGGAAAATTCTCAGTGCGGGATTGCAGGGATAATATACAACCCTACATAGTGTGGGATTGTAGGGAAGGATGTGAAATGCATTGGGTTGTGGATGGTAGGTGATGAGATATTTTGGATCGTAAGTTACTAGAGGCAAGTACCTAGGCCCGTGACTAGTTGGTGTTTTTTTTTAACCTTAATTGGATTCAAGTATCCTTTTACCCTAGTGGAGTCTGAACTCATCTATGGTGTGAACTATTGTTGAGAGATTATGAGTTTTTTGGTCTATGTTGTGTGGAAGATATGAGGTGAAAAAAAAATTGATACTTCATATGAAAATATAAGAGGTTTATTATTATTTTTATGTGTTTTTTCGCTAGGTCATTTTATGTATTTAGACATGTTTTTCATGGATAATTAGTTTAATTGTGATTATCATGAATTTTATGGATATGTGTATGTATGAATTGGGTATAAATAGTGTTCTAATTATGTTTATATTTTATTGGGAATTTCTACTTATGGTATCCAAGGTGTAAGAATTTAATTTAAGGAAAATTCTCATAGTGTGGGATTGCAGGGATAATATAAAACCCATTAAATGAATAACATCATTAAAAAACCACTTTATCTCTTGTTCATCTATCTTATTACACCTCCAAATAAGTTATATACATAATCAATTTCATATCTTTTGTGATCTAGATTTCGATCCCAATATGCATGAATAATTCAATATATGTCGAACACTCTTTCCAATCCTAGCCTTATTTGGTAGCACAATCCATAACTAATAGTAACATACAAATAAAAAACAATATATTTATTACTGCATAATGTTCCTTCCTTTATTTTTACATATACCTAATAAAGACTCCCACTACATGTGAAATCTCTGATTCAGTATATACTTTTCCATATATCAAATTTCTAATGACACTACCATATGGAACATGAGGCATGTCCTCTTCCTCTTCATGCGTCTTTGGACATTGATAAAAAATAAAGGCCCAATATGATACAAGATCTAAAATTTGGGAATTACTTCCTGTTACCTGGATTAATCCCTATTGCAGACAATAGTGATCTCCCTAGTACTCCAACGAGTAACTAGAAACAAACGTCGATTTGAGTATCTCTTTCTCTAGATTATTTGTATTTTAAGATCATTACAACCAGGAAAGTAGAGAGGACATGCCCCTACCTTTCAATCCAGATGTCTGATGTAATGCTCCGTCTTTCGCTCCAAAGTAGTTCTTCAATGGTGAGTAATGATGGCCAAGCATGAGGCCAATAGTTCTCTTGTAAATATTTTTATTTATTAATTAACCATGTTGAGTTTATCTGCATACCTATTGTTTGATTTTCAGTTTTTTTTTGTGTGTGTTTATGATTTTTAAATGCAGGACCTATGGTTAGTGACCTGCGTCATCATTTGGTATCAGAGTAAGGATGAGAGAGCATCATGGAGTGGAATTTTGCATAAATAATGCATCAAGAAGTTGTTCAGTGTGTTGCATGAAGGTGAATTGCATGCAAAGACTGTGTGTAAAGTTGTACACTGGAAAATGAGTTGAGAACCTGCGTTAGAGAAATCAATGTAGAAATATTGTGAAACTGTATTGTTTCAAGATGGGGTCACGATGAACAAGGTCCATGCTTAAAAAAAGAAGAGAAGTCAAGGAAGTATAATAAAACCCCTGGCAGGGATGCTTGAGTATGCAGTTTCAAGTTACATACGAACATATGCTTCTATCCAAGAAATAATTTGTGCTTGACTCTATAGTTTGTGTATTTTCTACGGAAATTTGATGTCTGGTAATACTGTACTCTAGTTAACTCCTATGGATATAAGGCAGGCTTTGAATTTTATGTTTGGCATCTAAATTTATGTTTTTTTTAGGGCTTGATCTTTGTATAAATCGAATCATATAATTCAACCATTCATATTATTTAAAAAAAATGTTTGTTGGTTGAATCATGTGCATGAAGCAAGAGATAAACGCACAGTAGTTGGTGTTGAAAAATACCGCAACAAAGATAAAAATACCATTGCAAATTAAATTTGAGAGCTTGGATCATCCAATAGAAAATTCTTATTCTGATACATTAGGAGACAACCCAATAATGACACAAATTCTCTTTGCTCGAAACAACCAACAGTAGCCGCCAAAGCTCATCGTAATTTGTTGTGTTATTAAATGAAGCCCAGAGCTTCAGAAAAGCCATAATCTCCACCCTACATATTATCCATATTTATCTCTTTCGTACTCTCCATATTTATATATATTTTTTGGCAACTTTATCCTCGGCCTTTTTGCAACAGTTTTACATATTTGAGTTATGAAAAAATAAGTCTTATAAATTAGGAGATTTTATTTAAGGAGTTGTGGGTATGATTTAGTTTTATTTTGATCAAGTGAGGTTTGGATGAAATGGTATTTTGGTAAAAGTATGGTATTGTGTTAGAGATATGGGTGGCTTCCTAGAATATATTTTTATGTGAGTTTCTTATTCAAGTTCACTTTACTAGAAGTTATTCATTTAAACTCACATGGAGCCATTAATTTACTTTCACATAAAATTTTCATAAATGACTATTAAATGAGGTGAAAGGAGAGATATTTTTGGAGTTATCTTAGGACCTAGAACCTCCTTGTGTTCTAATCCAATTGTATAAATAGAGGTGAGCCTATGAGGCATGAGACATGTAAAAATGGTGTTTGAAGAGTTGGGGAGTGATTGTGAGGAATGATGGCCAAGCATGAGGCCAAGAGTTCCCTTGTAATTATTTTTATTCATTAATTAATCATGTTGAGTTTATGTGCATTGTTGGACACCTAATAATTCTAGGGTTAGTGTGGAAGCTCAAGAGACTTAGGGAGTCCAAATGACCTTGGAATGTGGAATCCAAGAGTCATACCTAATTTACTATAAATGTATATCATTGTGAATAATATGATCACTTACAACAGATTGTGAAATGCCAACACTATGACCGAGTTGGCCATATGAAATATCACTGTTTTGATCTTTACCCATGCAAGCACTGTGGTCAGCACACTCACTCTTCACACAGATTCTTCAAAAACAAGGCTCCTGCAAGAACAGAGATTCATCTTGGATGGATCGCTTCTTGGTAATGGACATCAACAAGCAAGAATATTTTTCAGTCATATGTCAAAACTTGTTCTAGAGTATTGGAAAATATTGCAGTAGAATTTTTGCCATCCTCTCACCTTGTGTTTGACAAGGGGAAAATGATGGTCATTTAAAATCCAGAGACACAACAGTTCAAAAGAACCTGAGCCACAACCTGCCATTCCAAATTCAGAGTTGTAGCCAGAGACACAAATGCCCATGAACATGCCTTTTGTTGGTGGTCAACCTTAAACCATCTATGCGAGGTTGATATTCTTCCTCTTTAAAGAATTTGGGACACTTCCTTGAGCATAAGACTTCAACTTCTTGCCAGTTTTGGTAGAGTTCCAGGAAATGCGTCAAGCATTCTAGAGTTGTTGGTCATCCTTAAACCATCGCAAGTTGTAGACCTACCTTCTTCTAGGTTGAAGGTATCCCTCTTCAAAACATTAGGAGAACTTCCTCTAGCAGAAGACCTAAACTTCTTGCCATATTTGGAAGAGTTATGCGAATTGGATTTAGCATTCTAGTGTTGGTGGTCATCCTTAAACCACTTCCTTATGCCAACATTTCAGAGAGCACATTAAGCCTAGTGTTGCCATTTTGTATTACAACTCTCTTCTTGGACTCACACACACCCCTTCGAATTAAGGGGGGAATGTTGGAAACCTAATCCTTCAAAGGGTTAGTGTGGAAGCTCAAGAGACTTAGGGAGTCCAAGTGGCCTTGGAATGTGGAATCCAAGAGTCACACCTAATGTACTATAATTATATATCATTGTGAATAATATGATCACTCACACTCATATTTCCTATTCGTGTGTGTTTACCACGCTTGTGTTTGACATGCATAACTATTGTTGGTATTTCAGTTTTGTTGTGTGTGTCATTGAATTTGTGCAAAACTTCTATATATTTTCATACATATAAGTTGTGTATATTTGGAATTTGCACATATATGGATATCTTCTATATATACACAACTTTCGTATATTCAAATTCACAAAATTTAAGCATATATAGAAATTTTGCGCAACTTTCGTAACATACATACATAATTGTCTCTATATATGCGATACTTATACATATGCGTATATCCTCTATATGTGAATATATTTTGTATATGCGCATACCACTCTGTATATTCGTAACTTTTGTATATGCACAACTTTTGTATATGCGCATATACAAAAGATATGCACATATACGAAAGAAGCACATATACGAAAAATATGCACATATACGAAAGTTGTGTAATTTGGTATATGTGCATGTGCAACTGCATATATAGACATGCACATATACGGAAGTTGCTCATATACAAAAGATATGTGCATATACAAAATATATGCATATTTATGGAATATTTGCACATATATAGAAGATATGCATATATACCGAAGTTGTGCATGTACGAAAGATGTTCATATACGGAAGTCAAATTACTTTTTTATATCTTCATCTTCTGTATTGCATATTTTCCATATATGCAAAACTTTTGTATATGCATATATCTTATGTATATGCACCTATATGGAAGAAGCACATATATACGGAATATATGTGCATATACATAAGAAATACATATACAGAAGACATGCACATATACGAAAGATGTTCATATGCAACTTATATCTTCTATATATATGTATATATTTCATATATGCACAACTTTTGTATGTTTGCATATACAAAAGATATGCACATATACATAAGTCATGCCTATATGGAATATATGCATATATACGGAAGTTGTGCATATATGGACATGCACATAACTTTTATATATGCGCATATCTCTTATGCATGTGAAAATTTCTTATATACACATATCTTTGATATATGCATACATGACAACCACTATATGCACATATGTTCAGTGCCTATACTAAATAAGTGTATATACGAAAGAAGCACATATATAGAAGTTGTGCATATATGGAATACATGCACATATATAGAGGTTGGAGTTCTGCACAACTTCCTTATATGCACATATCTTCAGTATATGCGTATATCTTCCGTAAATGTGCATATCTTCCATATATGCACAACTTTCGTATATGTATATATCTTTTGTATATGAGAAAAAAATTTTCATGTACAAAATATATGCATATATGGAAGTCACAAAATTTTTATATATGTGCATCTTCTGTATCGCATATCTCCTATATATGCACAATTTTTGTACATGTGTATGTCTTTTGTATATGCACATATATTCCATATGTGTGTAAATTTTGTATATGCGTATATACAGAAACTGCACATATACAGAAGTAGTGTGCAACTTCCATAATATGTATATATGGAAACCTCCACATATCTTTCGTACGTGTACAAATTTTGTATATGCACAACTTTCCATATATTCTCATATCTTTTGAATATGGGCAACTTCTGTTTCCTTTGTATATGGCTTTCCATTTCCTCTATCTTGAGCTCATCTAGTCCAATTGTTGATCCCATCATGTATGAGCATATCTTTCGTATATGCACATATATTCCATAAATAAGCATATCTTATGTATATGCACATATCTTTTGCATATGCAAAACTTTCGTATATGCCTATATATTTTTCATATGTGCAAATTCCGTATATGCACATATATTTTGTACATCCAGATATCTTCTGTATATATGGAAGTTGTGCATATATAGAGGATATGCACATATATGGAAGATACACATATACATTGGATATGCACATATATGGAAGAAACATCATATATGGAGGATATGTGCATATACGAAAGATAATTAGTTGCACATATACGCATATACGAAAGATATGCGAATATATAGAAGTTGCACATATATGCATATATGAAAGATATCGTATGCAATGAATATCAGACATTTCTCCTTGGAAATGTCTTCCCCCCTTCCTCTAAAATTATTCCTTCCTCTTCCTATTCGGTCACCTTTTCTTCTAGAAAAATCTTGTGCATTATTCTTCTCTTTTTCACAACTTCTTCAGAAGACTAAGGAGTTATATTCTTCCCAAAAGCCTTCTCTTTTTCAACAAACTTCTTCTCAAGGGATTCAAAGGAAATCTCCTATAGTTGGCACAACCACCAAACATAGTGACATCCCACTAAATTTGGTGACAAGTGACTAGGTGTTTTTTGGCCCAATAGTATGGGGCCACGTGGCCCAATCAAATGAAACCATGTGGCACATAACTGGTAGTGAAATGGGCCATAGCCGACCCATGGAAGATTTAATAATTAATTGGCATCAATTCACCAAAATTGGCAGGCGATTATGAAAATGATTCAACAAATATTTTAAATGTTTTGTTTGTAATATAAAATGAGGGTTTGTGGGATGATCATATAACTATTAGGGGGTAATGGATTTTGTTGAAAATATTTTTTTTGAAAAAGAGAAGGATTTTGGGAAGAAGGAAACTTATTCTTCTGAAGAAGTTATGTGCCTTGCATAGAAATAGAAGAATAATGCACAATATTCTTCTAGAGGAAGAGGTGACCGAAAATGAAGAGGAAGGAATAATTTTAGAGGTAAGGGGGAAGACATTTCCAAGGAGAAAGATTTGATCTTCATTGCATATGATATCTTTCGTATATGAACATATTTGCAACTTTCGTATATGTGCACATCTCTCATATATGCATATATGCGCAACTAAGTTATCTTTTGTGTATGTGAAACTATCGTTTATGCACGTATCCTCTGTATATGTGTATATTCTCATATATGTGTTTATATGCAACTAAGTTATCTTTCGTATATGTGTAACTTTCATATATGCGCATATCCTCTGTATATGCGTATCTTCTGTACAAGCGTATCTTTTGTATATGTGCAAATTCCGTATATACAAAATATATGTGCATGTAAAAATGATATGTGCATATACGGAAGTTCTACATATGAAAATATATACACATATACAAAATTTGTGCATATATGAAATATATGTGCATAAGATATGCTCATTTATGGAAGATATGCACATATACAAAAGATATGCACATACGGGATGGGCTCAACACTTGTACTAGATGAGCTCAAGACAAAGGAAATGGAGAGCCATATACGGGAGAAAAGAAGTTGCACATATACAAAAGATATGCACATATATGGAATTAGCACATATACATAAGTTGTGCATGTATGAAAGATCTGCATATATAGAGGTTACCATATATACATATTATGGAAGTTTCACACTACTTTTGTCGATGCACAACTTTTGTATATATGCATAAAATGAAATTGCACACATATGGAAGATATGTGCATATACAGAAGATATATGCATATATAGAAGATATACCCATATACAAAAGATATGCACATATACAGAAGTTGTGGATATATGGGAGATATACGATAAAGAATATGCACATATATAAAATTTGTGTGACTTCCATATATACACATCTTTCGTACATGAAAAAAAGTTGTGCATATATAGAAAATATACACATATACGAAAGATATACAAATTTACGGAAGATATATGCATATATAGAAGATATGTGCATTTACGAAAGTTGTGCATAACTCCAACATCTATATATGTTCATGTTTTCCATATATGCACAAATTCTATATATGGGCATGTCTTCTGTATATGTGCCTCTTCTGTATATACACTTATTTAGTATAGGCACTAAAGATATGTGCATATGGTGGTTGTCGTATATGCATATATGGAATATATGTGTATATACGAAAGTTGCACAAGCATAGGAGATATGTGCATATACAAAAGTTATGTGCATGTCCATATATGCACAAATTTTCTATATGCACATATATTTCGTATATGTACAACTTATGTATATGTGCATATCTTCTGTATATGTACATATACAAAAGTTGTGCATATATTGAATATATATGCATATACAGAAGATACAAGTTACATATGCACATTTTTCATACATGTGCATGTTTTCTATATATGCACAATTTCCATATAATATTTGCATGTCTTCTGTATATGTTTTTCTTATGTATATGCGCATATCTTCCATATATACACACTTCTTCCATATAACTGCATATACACAAGTTTTGCATATGTGTAAAATATGTTATACAAAAGATGCACATATAAAAGTTACGTAACTTCTGTATATGCACATTTTACGTACATGCACAACTTATACATATGAGCATATCGTTCATATATTCACAACTTCCATATATGCACATATCTTCTGTAAATGCACATATCTTTTGTATATGTAAATATATTTTGGATATGCGCAACTTTCGTATATGTGCATGTCCATATATGCACAAATTTTGTACACGTGCATATACGAAAATGCACAACTTCTCTATATGTGATTATCTTCCGTATACATGCATATCCTTTGTATATGCGCATATACATGTTAGGACCCCATAATGTACATTTTTGACCATACATTTTGCTACCATTCCACTCTTTTCCAGTCCATATTTAAAGCCTATATGATCACTTTCATCCATTCTTCCAAAGGTATATAACATTCTTCTCTTTACTATATGTTTAATTTGTTTTACATGTAAGTTTACATTAGTTTTATATTTAATCATTAATCGAAAATATATAGTTGCTGAGACAGTTTGAAGACTACAATTAATTCATCATGGTTGTCTGAAGACCGCGTTGCTGAAACAGTCAACATAGTACGCAAATCCCGTTGCTGAAACAACTTGTGATTTGTGATTCTGAAGCAACATTTCAGGCACGACAGCAACAAGAAAAGACAAGTAAGGAAGCTGTTACACTAGCCGTAACAATTGCACCTTGGAGCCAGTACCATCGTAACCATTGTAACAGAATTTTTCTATGGAAGAACAGAATATTCTATTTTGGTATAGAAGATCAGATCGGGTTAAGAATAGGATATTCTATGATGTAACCAATTGTGTAATAGATGTCTCCTCTTTAAAAAGAGGAGACATCAGCATTAGAGGGGATGACAGACTATGGAAGGTTTATTCTGAAAAGAGAGTTAGAGAGAAGGACATGAATCCTTTGTAATATGTTACTTTTGACAGATGAATAAAAGCTTGTTCTGAGCATTTCATTTTAGTTCCTTCTCCTGGGGAATCTTGTGAGAAGGAAAGGGCCCACCTTCCTCACAAGATTCACCCATTTATTTCCATAGTGTGTTAACTGTTCTTTTCATTTACGCCTTGTTAAACTCTGTTTGCTAAAATCTTTTATGCAGTATTGGAACTCTGTTATCTATTGTTGAAACTATGTTTCCATTAATTGTTGCATTGTTTTCATACAATTCATTCCTAGGTCACTGTGGATTATTTTAATTAGTAATTTTGTTTATAGAATGAGTTTGTGAATGCATGGTAATCAGAAACAGGTGCTGAAGATTCCTACTTGGGGAATAGGGTCTTGTTCTCTATTATAGAATAATTGATCTTTTCTTCTGCAGATTGATTTCTTTTCCTAGATTGTTATCTTTTTAATGTAATCCAGGATTATTTTGGTGATTGTCTGCAATAGAAGGATTGTCTTTGTTGTAACTCAAGAAGAAATTTAGATTGTTTGAAGCAAGGTGTGATTGGTGTACTTTTTACTACAACTTTTCATTGCTTTTGAGATTGAGCATATACAGTGTGTGATTGCCTTTGAAATAAACAGACTTCCCTGGGTTGACAATTTATGTAGCACTTGATTGTTTAAATTAATAATCAATTAAAGTGACCAACATTTTGGCGTCGTCGCTAGGAAGGAAATTATAGATTTCAAAAGCATTGATGTTTTACTTTTAGATGTGTATATTTCATGAGAGGACACAGAACCCATAAGAAAAATAACCCTATAGGTGGCAATGTTAAAGGAAGGGGAGGAAGAAAGAATTTTATTGACGAGATCATATCAAAAGTTGAATCTTCTCATAGGCTAAGTGCTCGAAATCCAAAGCCTCAACACTCCCCTCAATCGAACTACGAAACAAAAGAAATTGTGAGCCTTGAAAACGTTGAGGAGCCAACAGAGCTAGTAGAAAGCGTTGAAGAGCTAGTAGAAAGCTTTGAAGAACCAGCAAAAAATGTTAAGGAGCTAGCAGAAAATGTTGAAGAACCAGCAGAAAAGATTGAGGAGCCAGTAGAAAACATTGAGGATCGAGCAAGTGCAGTAGGATACCAAGCAATGGAGGGGAACAATGATGGATTCTTTGGCGGAGGATAAGTAGATCCTGAAGGAGAAGGAAAAGATGAGAATTCTCTCTCTACCTTGGGATTTCCTATTGGTGATATTCCAAGAGGAGCAACTCCCATGAAGAATATCCCATTTTCAGCCTTACCTAACGTCCATGGTTTATCTTCTGAAGATCCTGATGAGTTTCTTTTCGAGTTTGATATACTATGCAGAAGTTATGATTACATTACTAATGCCCAAAAACTGAAGCTATTTCCAGCATCATTAAAAGGAAATTCATTAAGGTGGTTCATGAGTCTTGGAGGCCATGTAATCACAACATGGGAACAGATGAAAAAAAAATTTCTGCTTAAATATTAAGACTACTGCCGGACAAGAGAAAAAAGAGAGGAACTATTTAAGATGGTACAAAAGGAGGACGAGAATCTGGAGGGCTTTTTGGAAAGAATACAATACAACTTGCAAAGATCCAATCATCCCGATGTAAGTAAGGATATTCTTAAAACAATATTACTAAAAGGAGTGAGGGATGACTGTCTAGATATGCTAAATATGCTTGGTAAAGGGGACATATCTAAAGAATCATATGATGAAATTGTTAACCTCTGTAAAATATGTTCAAGAGGAGTTGCAAGGAACAGGTCAAACAACAGAGGTACCACATATTCAAGAGTTCAAAAATCAGCCAGTGGAGGAGCAACAAGAGCTGAAATAGGTAATTTACTTAAGGAATTCAAAACTGAAATGTTAAGTTCTTTTGCTTCATAGATTGACACCTTGTAGGTTAAGAAGAAACAAGCCGAAGCAGAAGCAGATTTGGCTGTCTTTTTCCTTAAAAGTAGAGATAAACACCCACTAAGGGAATGCCCATTGGACAAGGTGCCAATTTGCACCCATTGTGAAAATGATCATGAAACGCAACAATTCCCTTCTTTACCAAGAATAAAAGTAGCATTGCAACCAACTGAAAAAGAAGCTAAAGCAGTCTATTTGTTGACATAAAGAAGGCAATGGAAACCACGAGGACAAGGTATGAACTCTAATATGCCATTTACATCTTCTAATCATTGGAACAATTATCCTTCTTTTAGTCAAGAAAATTACCCTCCCTTTAACCAAATGCAATACCCGTCCTTCAATCAAATGAATTACCCACCCATGCAACAAACAAACCCTTCCTTTGTAGACCCTACAATGTGGACTCCTTGGCCTCCACAACAACAATCTTACTTTAACCAATGGAATCCAAATTGGAGGGGTCAACAACTCCCGTTCCCAAATCAATTTCCTCAATTTCAGCAACCACTTCCTCTACCATTAGGTGCTCCACCGAATAATCAAATGATGAGACCCTAGCTACGTGTACAACCAAATCCTAACCCCAATAATAAAGCTGTGCAAGTTATCAATATTCAGAACCAGCCTATACTTCCTGTTTTCCCTACACAATGTAATGACATTCATTTATGATCTGGGAAAATAGTTGAACCCATTATCAATGATGTTACCTCTTCTGATTCTAATAAAGAAGAGACTGAAAAACGTGATTCACATAAAAAGGTATAACCATGCTTTAATAAGAGTGCTGAAACAACAGAACCACCATTCCCTGAGCGTTTAGTTCTAACTAAAATGCCTGAGCCACCTATTTTTAATCTTTTAGGGGAATTACAGAATCTGTATGTTAAAATTCCACTTTTACAAGCACTAAGAGATGTACCGATTTATGCGAGAACGATGAGAGATATTTGTGTTAAGAAACCCAGTAGGAAAGCTAAAGATCCCCTTACAGTCCATGTTATGGGTGATATATCTGCATTAATGTCTGGTAAATATCCTCCAGTTAAATATGGTGACCCCGACCATCCTACTGTGACAGTCCAAATCAGTAAAACAATAATCCCTCAAGTTCTGGTAGATTTAGGTGCTACTATAAACATTATGACTCTTGAAACTTCACAACTGTTACAGCTGAAAAACGTAATCAGAGATACACCAACCATTCTAGAGTTAGCTGACCATTCTACAATCAAACCAGAAGGAGTTATTGAAGACCTAGTCATCTCAGTTGAATCCTAGAATTACCTAGCTGAATTTGTGGTGTTACAGACTAAAACAAAGTTGGGGGGACATCCTCTAATTCTGGGAAGGCCCTGGTTAGGCACAACCGATGCCTTTATCAGCTGCAGATCTGGTTCAATGACAATTTCTAATGGATATGAAACTAATCAGATTACTCTCTACCCTCACGCTACACCCATGATTAAAAATGATAATTCTGTATGGGTGGAATATGATGATCATGCTACTCAACCTATTTTGACTATCGGACAAGATTTGAGCCTTAAATATACCATTGAGGATGAGGTAATTAATAATTTTATCTGTGAACCCTCCTCTGTGATTCCAGAAACACATAATCAGCTAGCTGCACTTTTGAAATTAGATACCCAGGAAAAGCTTAAACCTGAAGATCTTCCTCAAACATAAACCACCATCTCTTCTAAGAGCATAACAGTAGAAATTGAACCTGGCAAAACACTAAACATAAACCCCAATTTGACAGTTGCCAAAACAAAACAATTAATGAAGTTCTTGAAAATAAGGAAGCATTCACATGGGACTATACAGATATGAGGGGAATCTCTCCTGAATTATGTACTCACCGTATCTATATCAAGGAAGGTTGTCGACCAGTCTGTCAACCCCAACAACGATTGAACCCTAATTTGAGAGAAATTGTCAAAGAGGAACTTCAAAAATTGCTTAATGCAGGGTTTATATATCCTATTTCTGACAGTGAATGGGTTTCCCCATTGGTAATAGTTCCTAAGAAAAACGAGAAATGGAGAGCGTGTGTAGATTATAGAGCCTCAGATAAATCCACTCAAAAGGATCACTTTCCTTTACCGTTCATTGATCAGGTGTTGGATAGTTT
This sequence comes from Pinus albicaulis, assembly GCA_034641835.2. Lineage (NCBI taxonomy): Eukaryota > Viridiplantae > Streptophyta > Pinopsida > Pinales > Pinaceae > Pinus > Pinus albicaulis. The sequence goes on from CM076570.1 coordinate 921,768,773, forward strand.
GTCAAGGAAGAAATTCTTCTCCTTTTTAGATGGGTTTAGTAGGTATAACCAAATCATAATTGCACCCCAAGACCAAGATAAGACCACTTTTACTAGCCCTTGGGTAACTTTTTCCTATAGAGTTCTCCCATTTGGACTATGTAATGCACCAAAAACCTTTCAAAAAGCAGTTATAGGAATATTTTCTGATATGATTAATGATTCTATGGAAATATTTATGGATGACTTCACCCCTTATGGTGTGTATTTTGGAGATGCATTACAAAATCTTGAGAAAGTACTTAAACGATGTATACAAGCTCACCTCTCCTTAAGTACCAAAAAATTTCATATGATGATGAGTGAAGAAGTAGTGCTTGGACATTTTATTTCATCTCAAGGAATTCAGGTAGATCCATCCAAAATACAAGTCATTCAGAACCTTCCTATTCCTAAAACACAAACAGATGTGAGAAGATTTTTAGGACATGCAGGATATTACAGGAGATTTATTAAAAAAAATTCCAAAATAGCTTCTCCTTTGTTTGTGTTACTTATGAAAAATGCTGAATTTAAGTGGACTAATCTTTGCCAGGAAGCATTTGTTGAACTCAAGAATCAGTTATCTATAGCTCCTATTTTAAGGGGACCTGATTGGGCACTTCCCTTTCATATATCCTTTGATGCTTCAAATACTACAATTGGATTTGTCTTGGGACAAGAGGAAAACCATCTTCCTTATGCTATCTACTTTATTAGTAAGAATATGACTCCTGCTGAGCTTAATTACATAGTTACCGAAAATGAATTTTTAGCAGTAATTTATGCTATTAATAAATTTCAACTTTACATTACTGGTTACTCTACTTTTGTCCATACTGACCACTCAGCTATATATTATTTAATGAAAAAATCTGTCACAAATGCTCGAGTCACCAGATGGTTATTGTTATTACAATTGTTGATCAACCAGGTAAAGAAAATGTTGTTGCTGATTTCCTTTCTTGGTTAAAAGCTGATGATAATACTCCAATAGATGATTCCTTTCCTGATGAATATTTATTTGCAGTATCTGTTCACTCACCATGGTATGCAGACATTGCCAATTATTTGGTTGCAGGGAAGTTACCATCACACCTATCACATCGAGAGAAAAGAAAAATCATTCAACAAAGTGCTCGGTATAGCTGGATAAGTGCGTGTCTTTTCTACATAGGACTTGATCATGAAATCCGAAGATGCATTAGAGAAGATGAGGGTTATGATATACTAAAATCTTGTCATGATGGCCCTTGCGGAGGGCATTTTTCTGATAAGAGAACGGCACATAAAATTCTTAGGATGGGTTATTATTTGCCCTCACTCTTTAAGGATGCAAAGAAATATGTCCGGGCTTGTGATAACTGTCAGAGAATGGGTCAACCTAATCATAGAGATGAAATGCCATTAAACCCCCAGGTAATACTTGAACCATTTGAAAGATGGGCCTTAGACTTTATAGGACCCATTAATCCTCCATCCAACCAAAGATTTTATATATTAGTCTGCACAGATTACATGACTAAATGGGTGGAGGCTAAAGCACTCCTTAGAGCTAATGAAGAAGTTGTCCTAGCTTTCCTATTTGAAGAAATATTTGTTAGATTTGGAGTCCCTAGAGAGCTAGTGACAGATGGAGGACCTTCTTTCACTTCTCATGGTTTCAAAGCCACCCTTCAGAAATATCACATTCATCATAGAATGACTACACCATACCACCCCCAAGCCAACGAGAAGGTGGAAAGTACAAATAAAGTAATAGAAGCCATTCTAACAAAAAAAGTGAAGGACAACCGGAAGTATTGGTCTCAAAGGCTCCCTGAAGCGCTATGGGCTTATAGAACTACCTGGAGAAATACTACAAGATTTTCCCCATATGAATTGGTTTATGGTAAAAGTGTTTTTTTTCCTGTGGAATTTGAAATTAAAACCTTAAGGACTGCTTTAGCTGCTAACCTTGATTTGACTGATGCACAAACAGCTAGGTTGCAGCAGCTTCATGAACTGGATGAAAAAAGATTAGATGCCATTCATCAGACAACTATGATCCAGAAACAAAGGACAAAGTGGCATGATAAAATCATCAAGCATAAGCAGTTCCAAAAAGGTGATTGGGCTTTATTGTATGATTCTCGATTTGAAATTTTTCAAGGGAAACTACGTACAAGATGGTTGGGACCTTACGAAATAGATACTATTTTTCCCAATGGAACAGTAAGGCTCTTAACAATTGATGACTCTAAAACACCACTATTAGTAAATGTTCATTGGCTTCGTTTGTACCAATGCCCTATTTCCAAAGAAGATTTTATGGCCACTTGCATGGCAGATTCACATTATCTCTATTTAGGGGAGTCTCCTGCCCCTTATTGCATTCAATTTTCTTGAATTGTATTTTTTTTAGCATTAGAATTAGATTTCTTAACTATTAATCCTTATCAAGGGCTGGCATGTTACAATTGATTATTTTGCAGATTCTTGATTAAGGAAAGGCTTACAAAGGAAGGAAAATTTCACCACAAGCAGATCCGAGCTTCATTTTGAGAAGAATTGCTCCTCTCACTTCAACCCATTCATAGCCCACTTCCCAATATTCCAGTACCATTTCATCATTCATTCCCTTCATTCCTTTTTCCCTTTTCATGTCATTTTCCCTATTTTTCCCATTGCTGAAACACCATTCTTCAACAAATACTTTCCCCATTTTTCACATTACTGAAACACCATTCTTCAGCAAACATTTTCCCTATTTTCCCATTGATAAAACATCACTCCTCAGTAACAGTTTCCCTATTTTCCCATTGTTGAAACACCATTCTTTAGCAGCATCTCATTCATTTTTCCCATTGCTGAAACACCATCTCTTTTTCCAAAGATATGATTATGTAGCATTTTCTGTCATGAAATCATCTTCTTCAATTCTTTCATTCTCACTTCTCTTATTCATTATGCTAATCCTGTCCTTTCACTTCCTTCTCCTATGATTAAACAGACCTCTAATATGATCTCCCTCATGTTTTAAAAAGCTTCTAAAGTTCTTCCATGACTATTGAGCTATTATAAAGCAAGCACTATATTTTTCGAAGTACAAATAAAAGGTAAACATGAGGTATGTAATTTTATATGTAAGTACAATTAAACTATGGTTAATGAGAAGATTTTGTTTATTATCACCACAATCTCCACACACTTAAAGACATCATTTCAACCGTATTTGGGGGGGGAATATCGAAATTATATGCCATCATTTCACAACATGGCAATTACCGTCATTTTTCCTACCCATTACCTCGCCTCTTCACTGTTACTCCATGTTCTCATTCGCAAAGTTTACTCTGTTCGAAGTTCGGTAACTTCGCTCTTTGACTGTGCATTTTACCAAAGCTGGTTAACTATGGGAGGACCTGCTATTCGACACGAGCCCTGCTCGATAGTTCTGCTTGAATTATTCCCAGAGGTGTATCATATTTTTCAGCAAGCGGGCTGGGTAGGATATTTTCAGAGACTTCAGGAATTTGATCCTCAACAGGTCCTTGAATTTTCACGAAATCTTCAGGAAGATCATTCTACTATCCAGGGAGTTCGAATTCCAGTCTCAAAGGGTGACATAGCACAGGTTTTAGGTCTGTCGATCACTAGTATTCGATGGTTTAGTCAAAAGCATATCATTTTTAATGCACAACAAGACTTTCTTCTGCCAGGAGAAAAAGTCGAGCTTAAAGGCTGGGGTGTCGGACTTCAGTCATTGCCGCCTCCTTGGCCAAAAGTTGCAGAGTATGTTAAACATTATCTCACATGTGAAGGCCGCTACTAGGTAGTCTACCAGCATGATTTTGTCTTATTAAATCATTTACGACATGGTATACTATTGAAAATTCCTTATTATTTACTTGGATGTCTTAAAAATATGTCGTATTATTGTAGACGGGTAAAATTCCCACTCCTTTCCCTCACCCATCACCATCTTGTTCAGCTACTGATTCAGAAGGGTTTTTCTCAACAAAACCCTCCTTTAAACAACCCACCCATAGACCCTCAGCAAGCTATTGAAATTCCTCAAGAAGTTGCTGAAAATCCTCAAGAAATTCCTGAAAATCCCCATGAGTAGCAACCAGAGAACATCCCTGATCCTCCAGCTGAAGAACCAGCTGATTCAGTTAACCCTCCTTCTAGTCCATCCCACAACCTAGCAGAATCATCTGATCCTACTGTCCATATTCCCAGTGATGATTCTCAAGATGATAACCCCTCCTCCTCTATTCGTAAAAGAAAAAGGGGAGTCACAACTGGCTTTTTACCAAAAAGACAAACAAGGGCTGCAACTAAAGTATCCACCTCCTCTGATAGCCCTTCTCCTCAGGAAAAACCTACTCATAAAAGGAAAAAGAAAACTACTGCTTTTTCTCCCTTTCTACCTAGGAGACGAATGAGGACGTCTACTGAAGCAGCAACCATTGCTACCACCCCTGTTTCTGCAACCATTTTGTTAAAACCCCATACACCACCACCTTCCCAAACCCTAGAATCTTTACCTGTCTCACCCAGTGGCACTGAAACACAAGAACAAAATACCCAGGGTACTGCGACATCATTTTCTATAGAAAAAGTACCTTTCACACAAGAACCAGCTACTTAGTCAGTAGTTGCCACACAAGAACTAGCTATAGCTATCACATAAGAACCAGATACAGCTGAAACACAAGAACCAACTGCTGATATACAAAAACTAGATGCCCAAGATGCTGCACATCACGTAGTTGTCACACAAGAACCAGCTACTCAGTCAGTAGCTGCTACACAAGAACCAGTTACTGAGACTGTGAATGTTACACAAAGTCCAGTCACCCTGGCTTCCCTCTTACAAGAAAATGAGTTTTTAAAATTAGAACTATAAGCCTACAAGAAAGAATTGGTAATGGAAAGGGAAGCCTTTGACAAGGAGCTTAATCTATACACCTTAGCTCACGCAGCATCCATGGCAGAGAAAAACAAAGAAAAAGATCAGTATAAGGAATACATGTGTAGCCAATGTGCAGATATTTATTGTCAAGTGGGATATAAAGTAGTTTAGGTCCCAATGCTGGGAGCATCCACATCTGCAGCAGTCAAAGAGGAACACCCTACTGTTACACAAGAACCAGTAGGGCCTTCCAAAATTTCAGAAAAAGAAGCTAATTTACAAGTACCCTAGCCTACTGTATCCGTTAAATCTGAAGTTCTTATTGTTATTTCTACTCTGACTATACCTCAGCCTACCACTTGCAATGCTGAAACACAAACTGAACCATGGGATGAGCTGGAAATAATGAACAAGTGGAGGAAAGAATATGCCATTTCGCAAGATAAAACCTTGCAGTAGCACAAATTAGTTTGGCAGAATCATATATATTCAAACTGGGAGATCTTGGAGCAAACACTCGAGCAATCTAGAGTATATAAGAAGGAGAATAAAGAGCTAAAAGGCAAACTGCTCCTAATGTTTGAGCTGGTACAAAAATTATTGGCTGCTAGGAAACCATCTTTGAATTTACTCTCTATTCCTCACATAACGCCTTGTTTATTTTCAGTTGAAAGCAATCAAAGATGGAAGACCCCATGAGGTGCTTACATCCGAACAGTTTGTGAAAACATTTGTAGAATCCTCTACCAGTGATCAGCACTTGTTGTGTGAATTATATCTTCACATTGAATCCATTCCTGAAAACAGAAGGCTTAATCTCAATCCTCTTGTTGGCGATATTCAGATTAGGGCATTTGCCTCTTTCCTTGCTAATCAGATTACAAGGCAGACAAATTTTCTTGCAGCTAGGCAAAACGAAGATAATCGTCTTCTCTGGATAAGGCCAGAACCGCAGAACCCTACCATCTTTGTGGAAGAATATTATCAATTTTTGAATAAACCAGGGATGACTGAACATATACGGCAATTACAGGCTTCAATACTTCAGGACTGTCAATACTTTATTAGGGCCAAAGAAACTGTTGCTTTAAGAGAAAACAACATGTTTTGGCAACAATCTTATAAGGGAAAGCAGGAGTATAATCCTTTCAGTCCTATTAATCCTAAAACTGCAATCTCCAGAGTACCAGATTACATCAAGTGTGTTTAGCAATGTGCTAAAAAATGGATAGGGTACCACTTTCATTTTCCTATTTTGTGGATGCCAACAGAGGAATATCATGCTCATCATAGGTTGGCTAGGAAAGATGAAGCAGCGACTTAGAAAAAGTTGAAAAATGTGCAAGGCTTTAGAGCTTCAACAGACAACACCTTCCATAGCTACTGCCTAAGTAATTTGCATGCCAAAAGCCAGTATCCGGACTCTGACTCAGACTAAAGTTGCCTGAGGACATGCAACCTTTTTAGTTGGGGGGGATGTTAGGACCCCATAATGTACCTTTTTGACCATACATTTTGCTACCATTCCACTCTTTCCAGTCCATATTTAAAGCCTATATTATCACTTTCATCCATTCTTCCAAAGGTATATAACATTCTTCTCTTTACTATATGTTTAATTTGTTTTACATGTAATTTTACATTACTTTCATATTTAATCATTAATCAAAAATATATAGTTGTTGAGACAGTTTGAAGACTACAGTTAATTCATCATGGTTGTTTGAAGACCGCGTTGCTGAAACAATCAACATAGTACGCAAATATCGTTGCTGAAACAACCTGTGATTTGCGATTCTAAAGCAACATTTCAGGCATGACAACAACAAGAAAAGACAAGTAAGGAAGATGTTACACTGGTTGTAACAATTACACCTTGGAGCTAGTATCATCGTGACCATTGTAACAACATTTTGCTATGGAAGAAAAAAATATTATATTTTAGTATAGAAGATCAGATCGGGTTCAGAATAGGATATTCTATGATGTAACCAATTGTGTAATAGATGTCCCCTCTTTAAAATGAGGAGACATCAGCATTAGAGGGGACGACAGACTACAGAAGGTTTATTCTGAAAAGAGACTTACAGAGAAGGACATGAATTCTTTGTAATATGTTACTTTTGAAAGATGAATAAAAGCTTGTTCTGAGCATTTCATTCTAGTTCCTTCTCCTGGGGAATCTTGTGAGAAGGAAAAGGCCCACCTTCCTCACAAGATTCACCCATTTATTTCCGTAGTGTGTTAACTGTTCTTTTCATTTATGCCTTGTTAAACTCTGTTTGCTGAAATCTTTTATGAAGTATTGGAACTCTGTTATCTATTGTTGAAACTCTATTTCCATTAATTGTTGCATTGTTTTCATATAATTCATTCCTAGGTAACTGTGGATTATTTTAATTAATAATCATGTTTATAGAATGAGTTTGTGAAAGCATGGTAATCGGAAACAGGTGCGGAAGATTCCTACTTGGGGAATAAGGTCTTGTTCTCTGTTATAGCATAATTGATCTTTTCTTCTGCAGATTGATTTCTTTTCCTAGATTTTTATCTTTTTAATGTAATCCAGGATTCTTTTGGTGGTTGTCTGCAATAGAAGGATTGTCTTTGCTATAACTCAAGCAGAACTTCAGATTGTTTGAAGCAAGGTGTGATTGGTGTACTTTTTACTACAACTTTTCATTTCTTTTGAGATTGAGCATATACAGTGTGTGATTGCCTTTGAAATAAATAGACTTCCCTAGGTTGACAATTTATGTAGCACTTGATTGTTTAAATTAATAATAAATTAAAGTGACCAAAAATACGATGTGCATATATGAAATATATGTACATATACAAAAGATACGCATATACAGAGAATATGCACATATACGGAAGTTGTACATATACAGATATACACATATATGGAGGATATGAGCATATATAGAAGATATGCATAAACAGAGGATATTTGCATGTACATAAGTATCGCATATATAGAGATTGTTGTGTATGCATATTACGGAAATTTCACATATATAAAACACATGCACATATACGAAAGATATGCACAAATTCCAAATATATGCAAATTCTATATATGCACATATACAGAAGTTGTGTGCAACTTCAACCTCCATATACTTGACCTTAGTGTATAACATGTAAATTTGAGTATCATTTGCAGTACTCATGGGACAACTTTTCACCTGATAGTTGTTATTAATCATCTGTAAAGTACAATATCACTATTGTTTTTTAACTTCCGTCCAGGCAGGTATTATTTATATTTTATTTAATTTTAATAATAGGCTTCAAAAATGAGACAGGATATCAACTGAAATAAGCCATAGGTAGCCTAGGCCTATAATTTGTAACAATTCTTGGGATAATGTTTATCAGCTCTTTCATCTTATGAGTCCATGGGCTATAATATGTAATCTAAGTGGGCACAAAATAAATACAATGAACCCTGCTGTTTGACTTAAGACACAACTAATATTGTAATCTAATGTTACATTAAAGTACGATCAGGCACAATAAAAATAATGAGGATTTACTAACGATTCCCACGGGACTATACTAGTAATATAGGGACCTAACATGCCCCTCTCCTTCAAAAAAGTGTTGTCGTCAACACTTGAGTAGCTCTGGGTGCTTCTGTATAAAATTCTCATCCTCCCATGTAGAATCTTCAGTGGGTAAGTTCTTCCACTTGATGAGATACTCTGAAATTGATCGATTCCGTAGTTGTCGAGTTCTTTTTTCCATGACTGCTTCAGGTTCCAATATGATTTTCCTTTCCCCATCAAGTTCTGGCAATACTGTTTGAACTGGAAGATTTTCACCTATAACCTTCTTTAAGCATGAAACATGGAAAACTGGATGTACTCGCGAAGAAGCAGGAAGCTGCAATTTGTATGCCATAGTACCAATCTTTTGCAACACCTTGTAAGGACCATAGTACTTTGGCGATAATTTATTATCCTTCTTTGCTTGCTTGAGGGACATTTGTTTGTATGGTTGTAGCCATAAAAATACCCAATCTCCTACATCAAAACTTCTCTCGCTGCGATGTTGATCTGCCTGTTGTTTCATCCTTTGTCTCTGAAATTGATAGCAAAGAAACTACAGTCTGTGTACTTGCAACCAATTTTTACGGCACTCCAATCCGATTCCCAGAGAGAGAGTTATTGAACTTTTCCCACGATCACCTCTTTGAGATGAAATCCAGGAGCCTGAAAAAGCACTACCTTCCACAGATCATATCTCCAAAAATATTGCAAACCAAGCTTTGAAATTTTTTGACAAATTTCCTCAGGATTTCAGCTTCGCACCATACGAATTTCAGATTTTGAACCTTCGTAGAAAAAAATTTATAGTGCAAATTCCACAATGACCTGTTTAGGAGCCTGAAAAAATACTTAACTTCCATAGATCATATCTCCGAAAATATTGCGAACCAAGCTCTGAAATTTTTAGAAAATCTTCCTCAGGATTTCGAATTCGCACCCTAAAAATTTCAGCTTCTGAAACTTCGAGAAAAAAATTTATAGCGAACATGCCACGATGACCTGTTTGGAGCATCGAAACCCTAGAATCCAAAGCTCTGATACCAAATGTTGTGTAACCAGCTCCAAAATTAGAAGAAAAGAGATATCAACGCCTTAGAAATAAGCCACTTCGAGGGGGCAAGCTCCAATACATTACAGGAATGAAGAATTCTTGGATAATCCAATTAGGAGTCCATGGGGCCATAATGTAATCCTAGTGGGCCACAATGTAATCCTAGCCGACCTAACAATAATAATTTAAGGGCACAATAATAATAAAATGGGGGTCACAAGGGTACAATAATAACAATAAGGGGGTTACACTAACAACAATAAGGGACTATACTAGTAATATAGGGACCTAACAACATAACATGTAAGTAATTATAACATGTTAATTTCGAGCGTATTGATTTTGTGATGCTCATAGAGGTAACTTGTCACCTAAACAAAATTTTCGTATTAAAATTCATCTTGTAAAGACTCAATATCACTATTGTTTTATACATTTGAGTTAAGGTAGGGTGATATTATTTTATAACTTTTGTTATACACTTACCATACATGTTTCATCCTTTTACTAGTGTAAACTTTCTTTGGTGCACTCTCACTATGATTATTTATTACCTGTATTCTCACCATACATACTTTTTGTGCAGAAGCTCATGCCCATAAATAATGGAAGCTTATTCCCAACATAGATAATTGAATTTCATGCCCATACATTTACATCAATTTCATGCACATGATATATTCTCTCTTCATGTACATGATGCATTTATTATTATAATGAAGCAAAGTTCCATGGTAATGATATGTTCGTCCATGCATGCAACATTGAGTAAGATATGAATATAAAAGTAACTTAACTTGAAAAATTGATAATTTGTACATAAAAAAAGTCATTCTAACTATAGTCATCAAAATTAATGTAACATTTGTAAAATATAACATCAAATCCACATCATGAATTTAAAATTTCAGGAAGAAATTGTCATATACACAAGTCCAAATTTACGTATTTGTATTCAAAATTGGTCCAACTATACATTTTTATTTTTTACAAAATGGAACTTCATTCCCAACTTAGATAATGGAATCTCATGCCCATAAATGACATAATGGAAAAATGGCATCATGATTGATCTAGAATAAGGATTTATAAGTCACCCTTGCCCCTTTTGGCACTCCCAAGTGTATTTCCAAGTTGATATTGCTGCAAAAATTACATTAATCAATTAGTTGTAAAAAACAAAATGCAGAGAATCAATTTCATGCACATGATATATGCTCTCTTCATGTACATGATACATCTATTATTATAACTAAGCAAAGTTCCATGGTAATGATATGTTCGTCCATGCATGCAACATCGAGTAAGATATAGATATAAAAGTAACTTAACTTGCAAACTTGATAATTTGTAAATAAAAAAATAAATCCATTCTAACTACATTAATCAAAAGTAATGTAACATTGATAGAATATAACATGAAATCCACATCATGAATATAAAATTCAACAAAGACCTTGTCATATACACAAGTCCAAATTCATGTATTTGTATTCAAAATTGGTCCAACTATACATTTTTATTTTTTACAAAATGGAACTTCTTTCCTAACATAGATAATGGAAGCTCATGCCCATAAATGAAATAATGGAAAAAATGGCATCACGATTGATCTATAATATGGGTTTATAAGTGACCCTCGCCCCTCTTGGAACTCCCAAGTGCATTTCCAAATTGATATTTCTGCAAAAAATACATTAATCAATTAGTTGTAAAAGACAAAATGCATAGAATCAATTTCATTATTTCATGATGATATTTCGATCAACTACCCATTTTCATTGTGAAGATATAAGGAAATGGATAATGCTTCCCTTCCTAGGTAGATGGTGGAGCACTTGGTGATGGATATATGCACAATTCAGGGGTGGATTCATATGTTTTATTATCCATTTGGAGATTTTCTCATCAATCCTTTAGATAACCACAACATCCCAAATTTCTTTGGGAGGGCCTTGGAATGCAAATGGTTTCCTCAAAATTTTAAACACTAATTAGGGTTAGAACCAAGGTTATACTTAACTTTTCCTGATTTGTTCCAATCAATCCCACGAGTAATACCCATTCTATCATGTGAGATCCTTGTGACGAGTTGAGAGCCTTGAGTTTGCCTATGGTCACTTGGCTCAAATCCTAATCATATTCCTCGCTTCGTAAGTTTTCTAGTAGCTTGGAGGATTTGATTTCAGATGTTTTATCTGCAAAATGAAAATTTTCTTCTACAAAAGCACCCCTCTATAATAAATAACAAATTATTATTGTAGAATCAAGTATAATAGAGTAAAAAATGAAATTTGAGATGGATATCAAGGCATCAATAAGAACTAAGAGTGGAAAAGTCAGTTTTCCAGTAGAAGAAGGTTCAAGAGTAGCTAGCCAAGATAGACCACTTCATGCTGATTGTACATATAACATTGGATTTTAGCTCAAGAGATTTCATAATCTAAATAACTTCAAAGATTTTGAAGGTTGTTCATTTTGTGTTCCATTCAGGGATATCCCTAAAAATAGGTGACAAAATATTGATTAATGAAATGACCATGAGATTAAATCATTTGGTTAAGGCTACTCTATTTTGAAGTGAATTCCCCAATGCATAAGAAACCATGAAATACAAGGGAATGGATTGAGGACGTCCTAGATGAACTGGCATAAATAAGAAAAATCCCTCAGACTTAGATTGGTTAATAAAAAGGTAGGTTGTCACTACTTTAAACAAGGTTTCCACAATTGTTAAAAAGCACTGACCATAAAAAGGGCCTTCGACATGAGCCGGTTGAAAGGACACTTTACTCTGCTAAATGTGTTTTTGTAGAAGGTTTTCCACATGCCTTGATTAGAGGCTTATGTGAAAAACATGATATGCAAGGGAAGGGATTGGAGACAACCTAGATGAAATGGCCTAAATAGGCCAAATCCCTCTGAATTTGGATAGGTGAACCAAAAGGCAGGTTTCGACTACTTTAACTAAGTTTTCCACAGTTCTTAAAAATAACTGACTAAAGTGAAGGTCCTTCAGCATGATAAGGATGAAAGTTCATTTTTTTTGTTATCATTTTTTTTTGCATAGGGTTTGTCCCATTCCCTAATTAAAAGCATGTGTGCATGGTAAGTGACTTTGATCAATTAAGAGCAAGAAAATAGAAATCTTTTCATCTATAAATGACTTGTCAAATGAATCTGCTACAATTCATTTAAATTGCAATATTATACTGAGCAAGTTTCATATAAAGAGATATATTCTTATTTAAACTAAATTTATCAATTATTATCATATAAGTGATTGACACAAGCGAAGGTAAATATATAATGTTAAAAAATCAGACTGAATAATTTGAATCACTTTTAATCAAGGATAAAGGATGTAGACCACCAACATGTGTAGTATTCCTAAAATTTAGCTTTTAGCTAAATGGAATATTATAGATTATTTTTCCACTAGGTAGGTGAATAAAGGGGTGGGGACACCCATAAATCTCCTTAGCAGCAATAAAAACACTTCAAGTGTGAAAGGATACCTTCTAAGCAGCTAAATAAGGCACCTTTGAGTATGAACATGGGTTGGATCATGTCGAACATGTCAAATTTGACCAAGTCAACAACGCTGTTATGGAGGAGTGGACATTAAATGAGGAATAACGCAGTTTTGGAGGGAGATTGATTACATGGAGGAAATGACCTAATTGAGTGGGGCCAAGGGCAAGGAAGCTCATAACCTATATAAGGAAGAGGATGGAAGCCATATGGGGCTATGTTTTTGTCTTATTATTTTGTATATGTTTTGTTTAGAATTTTGGCATTCTTCAGTTGTTTAGTTGAGTTTGCGGTGCTGTTTAGCACAGGGTGTTCCTGAGTGGGAATCCCATCTCTTTCCTTAAGAGGCATCTTGGAGGAGCATTGCACTTCATTTCCACACTCAGGCTTAGGGCCAAGCTTCAGTCTTCAGCTACAACATAGTTTTTGCATAATATTGTGTTGTGTTGCAGGGTGCAGCAGTGGAGGATTATTTTGGGTGTATTCAAAGCTAGTTTTGCAGTGGAGGGAGGTTTCCATTCATTGGAAGGTCTATAAAGAAGCCCCTTGATATTTATTGACACATTCAGCAGTAGGCTAAGAAGTATTTATCCCCTACAATGTAGTATACTTCCAGATCTACGTTATTTTAGGGAGGAGTTGCAGGGGTGGTTGCAGTGGTTGTTTTGAGAGGTGATTTCTTCAGTGGAGGAGCTATTCTATCATTCAGAGGATATATTGGAGAAGATTTGTAGTTTCTACATCAGCTTTAGCCATATATTCTCATTTCTTTTATTGCATCTTATCTTTAGCCCTAGGGCCGCAGCTTACATTGGCACATTGTGTGCATTTTCTAGAAACCCTCTTGGGTTGTCTTGGAAAGCTGATCTAGTGCCCTGATCTGTATGTATAGAATTTATTGGGGCCTATATCAGTATTTTTATATCATTTTATCATCTCCAGATGTATTTATACTTAATATGATTGCACTGTAGTCTCTCTCTGACATTTTGTATTATAACAACAACTCATATTTTGGAGTGATTACTTATGGGAGGCTTGTTCCCTCATTGTATATGATTTATGCCTCACTATTTTGTATTGATTTTCTTCTCTAATACATAATGTTATGACTTCATATTGGTTTCATGTGTTAAATATTTGATGTTTCTTTCATTTTTTGAGCTATATTGTTGCTTTTCCCATTTGGGAATATTATAGTGGTATCAAAGCATAATCTTGGCTCAACTTGTGCATTCAGCCAATATGTCACCATAAAGAGAAGCTTCTCACAAGAAGAGGAGATTTATAGAGGAAACAAAGACAAGACTCCATTATTTGGAGGAAAGGAGGAAGAGGGGCTCTCAAAGCTTCTTTTTCAAGCTATGCAGAGCATCAAGGGAGATATCAAGAAGATGAGAAAGGAGATGTGTAGGGAACCTCCAAGGGGGTTTGAATATGAAGCAAGCCCTAGAATTTTACATGATGTGTGTGAGAATTAAATCACACAATCTGATCCACAACACAATATTATTCCCAGATTTACTGCAAGAGAGATGGAGAAAGAAGATGCATCAAAGGAGGAGACTTTGAGTGATTATCTTCAGGAGAATGAATCTCAAACTTGGAGATTCAAGGAGCACTTGAACTTCCAAGAGTTTTTCTAACTCAAGGAAGAGAAAAAACCCAACAATCACAACAGAAGAAGAAGAGGTAGATTCTTTTTGCCAAATTTTGATGGGTCCTCCACATGCACAGCCAAGGATTGGATCGATCAGCTAGACTCATATTTGCATCTACATCAAGTTTCAGAAAAGGAAGCCCTTAGGATAGCAGCGCTACATCTTGAAGGTAAGGCTCATACTTGGTGGTTTTATGAATCTTCTTCATTTAATCATGCAAATATATCTACTTATGCAAGGTTAACTAATAGATTAGTGAGGATATTTGATGTAAAACAATCTAAAACATATTTTATTGAGCTAGCAAAACATAAACATTCAAAATATTTGCATGAGTTGGAAAGATCTATTGCATCAACTCCACTTCAAATTTCTATTGAGGGGAATAAAAACATGTATGATACCTTTCCAAGGGAAATATCCCCATTGCATGAAGAGATTTATTCTCAAAAGGAAGACATGGAGGTCCCTCCTTCAAGGGAAGACCAAGATCTAGGGTCTCTCATTGTTGATGACGTATTCTCAAATATTGATGAGGAAGAAGAGGAGGAGGAAAGAAACAACATTGTCACTTCAGAAGAAGAACCATCACCACATGGAGATGGGAATGAAGATATTGATTCAAGTGGAGGATATTCTACATCTTTGCAAAAGGTTCCCAAGGAGCATCATGTGACAGTAGTGATGGGCAGTAACACTTTGATCCAAGGAGGAGAAGAAAAGGTGGATGAGCATCTAAGGATGGGGAGCATGCACCCTTTTTTATTTCAAGGGGTTTGTATATAGAAGAAGGAGATTGATTTATGCAGTGAAGGGAGGGACAAATCAGTCCACTCACCTATACAATCTACTTCAGATTTTTATGTCTCTTTACATGGATTCATTCCACTAGGGATACCACCTGATTGGAAGATGGGTAAAGAGTTCTCTCAACATAGTGCATCATTGTTATATTTGGCTAGGAAAGGAGCCTTGGGAGAAGCTAGAACAGCACAGAGAACCTTTGATGGGTTCAAAGGAGAGGTGAACAATTTTCTGATATGGACATTGCTATCTCCCACTCAGCTATTTACGCTGAAAGATGATGATTCAGAAATATATGATGACATGAGCATGGTGTCAAGGGGCTACTCCATAACCTTGGGGCATAAAATTATACTTCCACACATGAGGACGATTTCTGAATATGACAAGAGGTTAATAACATTCTTGCATGCATTGGACAAACTATGGAAGTTTTGGAGGAAAGGTACCTTTCAAGAGGAGATTGACTTCCATGTACTCCAATCTTGTCTTGGGAAATATCAGCTGCATGAGAGGCAGCAAAAGTGGGGTAAAATTACTTCAACATGTGGCTTTGACATTGAGCATATCAAAGAGAAGAGTTATGATGTGACAGATACTTCATTTCAGATTTCTACAGTGTTGTCATTGTTGGGAAGCTTGATCCATATTGGGAATCCCAACTACTGGTGGAATATTCCAAGAACCTCTTCACATGTAAGGTTCTTGATGGGAAAGTGATAGATAGGAGGTATAGAGTGGTTGATGGAGCCATTTATTTCCATGATTAGATCTACTTGACTAGAGACTCAAAGCTCAAGGATAAACTAATACATGCAGCCTATGATATCTTGCTTTCCAATCCCACTGGTTTCATTAGATCATACCATACTATTTTGGAGGGATTCATGTGGGAAGACTTCAAAGAGGAGATGCACTATCATATGAGGAAGTGCATGGATTGTTTGGAGGGTGAGGAGAAACACAACTCTAGGGAAGAGTTATCATCACCACCACCTTACTCATGGGGTGTGAGAGGGAGCTCATCCATGAGCTACCTCACCGATTTAAACCAAGTGTATGGTAAGGATTATGTTTATGAGCATCATGATATATTTACTATGTACTTGCATTTTCTTACGACTCATGTGCAGGGCATTGCTCCAAGAGGGGGCACTCTTTCTTATTGGTTTCATGGGCTACTTAGGGCCATGAGCAATGATGGTGTTGACCATTCCCTTGAAGATTTTTGGGAGATAGTGTATTATTCATGGTGTACTTAATTGACACCAACCATCTTACACCTTCTCCAAACATGCAAGAAGAATGGGGTAGCAAACAAGTGGTGGGAGAAACACTTGTTATATCACATTCTATGGAAGTTAGGAGAAAAAATGTGATGGTTGCACACGAGGGACCATTTTCCTTCTCCTTTTACTACACATGACAACTAGCATGACATTGATTATGATTCCATATGCTGATGATGTGATTATCTTTGATGGGAGCATCATAGGAGGGAAGGCACATTAGATGAATGTGTCCATGGGGAATGACATTTCACACACCTTTTATGTTTCATGCTTCAAGGGAAGCATGGGAGATGGTATGGCCACTACAGTAGATCAATTGTTTCTTTATGAGGTGGGCCATATGATTGCTTGGATAACTTGGGATATGCCTCTCATAAACATTTGGGAGGAACTTTTCTATGAATTACCATATTGGAAGGTGATTCATTTCATTTGGATGATAACATGGAGATGTGAGTTTCTCATTGGGAATGAGGTACCCTGTGTTTTTCATCACTCCTACCTTGAGGAGGCCATTGTAAAGCAAGAAGGTTTCCATATAGACCTTCCACTTTCTCATAATGAGAGCCATTTGGTTATTTCACTAAAGGCCAGCTTGCACATGTGGGAGGAACCATTGGGAGATAGAATTATTGTGGAAAATCTGAAGCAATGGTGGGGAATATTGATGAGGAGGCCACAAGAGGAGGAGGGGAGGAATTTTCATCCACGTTTACAGTTACTTGAGGATAAGAAACATTTTGGAGGGGAGGACTGTAATATTCCTAAAATTTAGCTTTTAGCTAGATGGAATATTATAGATTATTTTGCCACTAGGTAGGTGAATAAAGGGGCGGGGAGGCCCATAAATCTCCTTAGTAGCAATAAAAACACTTCAAGTGTGAAAGGAGACCTTTTAAGCAGCTAAATA
This sequence comes from Pinus albicaulis, assembly GCA_034641835.2. Lineage (NCBI taxonomy): Eukaryota > Viridiplantae > Streptophyta > Pinopsida > Pinales > Pinaceae > Pinus > Pinus albicaulis. The sequence continues at coordinate 921,786,500 of CM076570.1, forward strand.
AAGCACCTTTGAGTATGAACATGGGTTGGATCATGTTGAACAGGTCAACTTTGACCATGTCAACAATGTTGTTATGGAGGAGTGGACATTAAATGAGGAATAACACAGTTTTGGAGGGAGATTGATTACATGGAGGAAATGACCTAATTGAGTGGGGCCAAGGGAAAGGAAGCTCATAACCTATATAAGGAATAGGATGGCAGCCATATGGGGCTATGTTTTCAGTTTATTATTTTGTATATGGTCTGTTTAGACTTTTGGCATTATTCAGCTATTTAGTTGAGTTTGCAGTGTTGTTTAGCATAGGGTGTTCCCGAGCGGGAATCCCATCTCTTTCCTTGAGAGGCCTCTTGGAGGAGAATTACACTTAATTTCCACACTCAGGCTTAGGGCCAAGCTTCAGTCTTCAGCTACAACACATTTTCTGCAAAATATTGTGCTGTGTTGTAGGGTGTAGCAGTGGAGGATTATTTTGGGTGTCTTCAGAGCTAGTTTTGTGGTGGAGGAAGGTTTCCATGCATTGGAAGGCCTATAAAGAAGCCCCTTGAGATTTATTGACACATTCAATAGTAGGCTAAGGATTATTTATCCCCTACAACACAGTATACTTCCAGATCTGTGTTATTTTAGGGAGGATTTACAGGGGTGGTTGCAGTGGCTATTTTGAGAGGTGATTTATTTAGTGGAGGAGCTATTCTTTCATCCAGAGGATCTATTGGAGAAGATCTGTAGTTTCTACATCAGCTTCAGACATATATTCTCATTTTTGTTGTTGCAGCTTATCTTTAGCCCTAGGGCTACAACTTACATTGGCACATTATGTGCATTTTCCAGAAACCCTCTTGGGTTGTCTTGGAAAGCTGATCTAGTGCCCATATATGTATGTCTAGACTTTATTGGGGCCTATATCAGTATTTTTATATCATTGTATCATCTCGAGCTATATTTATACTTAACATGACTGCGTTGTAGTCTCTCTCCAGCATTTTGTCTTGTAACAACAACTCATATTTGGGAGTGATTGCTTATGGGAGGCTTGTTCCCTCATTGTATATGATTTATGCCTCACTATTTTGTATTGATTTGCTGCTCTAATACATAATGTTATGACTCCATATTGGTCTCATGGTTTCATGTGTTAAATATTTTCTATTTCTTTCATTTTATGAGCTATATTTCTGCTTTTCCCATTTGGGAATATTACAGCATGAGCATCTCTTCAAGTCATCCATAAGCAAAAAATGTTTCATATTTTACTATAAGAATACCCATAATAATTTTGATACCATTTTACAAACTTATTTAAACTCGTTTGTAGATCTGCAGAAGGCTTGTAGCCTAGTTCCAATTTTGCATGAGTGACATTGGCATGAGTGAATGGCACATCACCATTCCCAGTGTTGGCAATATGATGCAATGTGTTGTCCTTGATGGCAACCTACTTGATGAAGCTAAGGCAAACTGCGTATGGATTCAATGTATACACTAATTTTGTGAAGGAAACCCGCGTATACATTCAGGACTAGTATATACACAGCTATTTTGAATAGAAATCGTGTATACACGCAGATATGAACCTCCAAGTCGCGTATGCCTTTTGCGCTCTAAAAACTATGATAACTAGGGGAATTTGCATGGTATTGGCCCATTGTATTGAGCGCTAGATTATCTATTTGATCCCGTCCAGGAATACCATCAGCGGTTGAGTGGTTTTGACTCATGGTATTGACAAAGGCTAAATCTATATAAGGAGAAGAGGATCATAATGCAAAGTGTGCATGTGTAAGGGTTTTTGATGAAAAAATTTCTCTAAGGAAAATCTGCATGGATGAAATTTGTTCTTAATTGATAGATCTGAATCTATGATGCACCCAAGGATATGATGAAGGTTCAAGATCTCTAGATCTAAAAATGATGAATCTCTAGGATGATCGGTAAAAGAAGTGATGAAGACCTGGTGCAAGTCTGATGAAGAAATAGAAGAAATCTGGGTAAGTTTATAGATCTGGTATGTTTTGCAAAGTTTACCTTTTCATATCTATACGCTAGTTTGTCTCGGTAAAAGCGCGTGTATACGCGGGTTCGCTTAGTAAAAAGCGCGTATGGAAGTCAGGGTTTCTTAAGCTTATTTACAGATATTACTTCTGTGATTTCTGTTATCTCTCTGATGTCTGTCAATGAAGTCTTCTTGGAGTTCTGGGGTGTTTGAATATGATGTATGCTACTGATATGATAATGAAAAAATCTAATCAATGATTGAGAAAACATGATGAGGGAAGAATGACTGTCCAAACAGTTCTGCATGGTTGATAGATTGTCTGAACAGAAATCTGAATTGAAAGTTTCATATCTGAGTCTGAAAAAATACTGGAAGAAAGCATTCACAGAGGAATACGCTAGTTGGTAAAAATAAAAGCCCGTGTATATGCGGAATCGATGAAGAAAAGTCGCGTATTAATTCAGAATAGAAAAATGAGTATGCACTGAAGCATACGCAGGTTGGTGCGCAGAAAAGCGCGTATGTACGTGGGTTCAGTAAAGAAAAATAATGCATGGTATCTGAATTAATGATGGTTCAAGGTTGAATGTGTATCTGATTATCTACTCTGAAGTCTGGGTTATTTCTGATATTCTGGTTACTATGGTATTGCTGTTCTAATTAAATTTTTGGGTAAAGTATGGTTGTTGATGTTAAGGGGTTGTATTGAAGCTGTTTTGATCCAGTATGAAAATTGATGAAACGTGGTCCGCAGTGGTGCTGAGGGTCGAAGCCTTCAGTGAGGGGAGTTGTAGCTCCCTTCCAGTGGTAGCTGGCAAATGAGAGTAGGGGGTAGTAGCTCCCTTCCAAGAGAGGCTGGTAAACGAGATCAGGGGGTTGGAGCTCCCTTCTAGTAGTGGCTAGAGAACGAGAGAAGGTTGCAGCCTTCTGCAGGTGGGTGCCTGTGTGCTGGTATGAGTCTGCGCTAGTACAAAATTGTAAGAAGTTTTCTTTATAATAAATATTGAAGACAGAGATGACAGCAGCGACGGTTTTCTCCCAAATTGGGTTTCCACCTTAAATACTGGTGTTCATGTGTGTTGCTTATGTGTGATGGTTTATTCTGTTATTATTGCACATACTTACTGCTTACTAAACATCTGATGAATGAATGATGCAATGATCTAAGTAAAGAATTAAATGCATAATAAGATCTCTGGACATACGCAAGTTTTCTTAAGGATATCCGCGTGTATACGCGAGTTGGGTTCAGTAAAGTAGCGTATGGTTTTAAGAGAAAGAAAAAGTTAAAAAGTTTTCAGTCAGCTCTAAATATTAATTCAGCCCCCCTCTCAGTATTTTTCCCAACAATTGGTATCATAGCAGGTCCTTCTGAAGGAGCTTGATCACTTGAAGGAGATCCGTCACAATGGGAAGGAAGCAAAAGAAGAAGGCTACTCAAAGAAAGGAGATACCTCAGAAAACATGTGCAGTAGAAAATGAAGAAGATGAAACAGGTATTGATTGTTGTTCTTGTGATTCACTTTCTTGTGCATGCCATAGTGAAGATAGTGAAAGTAATGTTATGGATCTAGAAGAAGTTATCAAGGTTAAAGTTGAAGATCAACAAAGATTATTTAATGAGAGAGAATCTATCTACAAAGATATGATCTCTAGAATGAATGGACAGATAAACAAGTATCAAAGGTTGTACGATGAAGTAACCAATCACAGTGAAGGACTTGAAGTAGAAATCATCACTCTGAAAGCAGATCTCGAAGCATCAAATAAGAAGAATGAAGAACTTCTATAATCATTTGAAGAAGAAGGACTTGAAGAAGAAATCATCTCACTCAAAAAGGATCTGGAAAAATCAAATAAGAATAATGAAGAACTTTTACAAACTTTTGAAGAACAAGAAAATGGGTTGAAAGAAGAGATTTTAAAATTGAATGATCAAGTAGAAGAAGGAAGAAGGGTCGAAGAAAGTATGAAGAAGAAATGCCAAAGATTGGACGTTGAGGTAAACATTTTAAAAGGTAAATTAGAAGAAAAGGATAAACTCTTAAGGTTTCAATATAGTACTAAGATTCTGGACAATATTCTTAGTAGTCAAAGGTCTCCTTCTGTTAAATTTGGTCTTGGTTTTCATGAAACGGTTAAAGGAGAATCTAGTTCACAAGAAAGTGCTAAAGATTCAAAGGATATCAATGCAAAACCTGAAGTATTGAAAGAAACAAAAGGTCAACCGACAATCATGAACTCTCAAAAGAAATCATTCCCTCTTAACTATAGAAGCATCAATCAATTCTCTCCTTTGATCAATAATGTTGAATGCTTTAAATGTCATAATTATGGGCATGTTGCAGCCAATTGCAGAAGTAGATTGTTTCAGTCACAAACAAACAGATTCTACACAGAAAAGTACTCAGGTTTCTTTAAGGGATATTGTTTTTCATCCAGCAAGTTTGGTCATAAAGTAGCTGATTGCAATAGAAGAAAGAATAGAAAAACACATTATGATCCCTATGCTTACTTTTTTGGTCACACAAGATATTATTCTTGTAACATGTATGGACATGTAGAAAAAGAATGCAGGATGAATAGATCTGAGAAATTGGATAATCTCCAGCACACAATAAGAAAGTTCAAGCATAGCTGGAAAAAGAAGGAGGACCGGTCAAAAACGTAGGGGATAATAACCCTACTGCAGTCATCCGCTTCTAAAGCTTACTTCTCATGATGACTGCAGAAGTGATGTGAGATACATTAGAGGAATCAGTAATGTATCATCACAAGGGGAGCAATATATGGTGATTCCCATGGTTGGTTTGGTAATTCTGGTTATGGTTATTTCTAACAGTGCATCTGATGTGAAAAAGATAGGTACATGAGATACAAGTTCAGGGGGAGATGAAGGAGTGAAATTTTTCTATATTTCACTTTCTATATGTGGGTTTCATGAAATAAAGCCGCATATACACGCGAGTTCCAATGGAGACAGAAGTGTATGTTTTTCTGTTAAGGAAAATAGTGAGATGGCTCAAGAACAGGAGCACAGGTTCAGGGGGAGCATTAGCCTTGCTGAGAGTAATGCATTGTTGGAATTATGATGGTTCTGAAATATGATCTCTCTCTTGAGTGAAGCCATAATAATGTTTCTTGCTTTTTCAAGCTTTCAACAAATCAAAGTTTATCAAATGGATGTTAATTTGATTTTCTCAATGGTGATCTGAATTAATGATGGTTCAAGGTTGAATGTGTATCTGATTATCTAATCTGAATTCTGGGTTATTTCTGATATTCTGGTTACTATGGTATTGCTATTCTAATTGAAGTTTTGGGTAAAGTATGGTTGTTGATGTTAAGGGGTTGTATTGAAGCTGTTTTGATCCAGTATGAAAATTGATGAAACATGGTCCGCAGTGGTGCTGAGGGTTGAAGCCTTCAGTGAGGGGAGTTGTAGCTCCCTTCCAGTGGTAGCTGGTAAACGAGAGTAGGGGGTAGTAGCTCCCTTCTAGGAGAGGTTGGTAAATGAGATCAGGGGGTTGGAGCTCCCTTCCAGTAGTGGCTGGAGAATGAGAGAAGGTTGCAGCCTTCCGTAGGTGGGTGCCTACGTGCTAGTATGAGTCTGCGCTAGTACAAAATTGTAAGAAGTTTTCTTTATAATAAATATTGAAGACAGAGACGACAACAGCAGTGGTTTTCTCCCGAATTGGGTTTCCACCTTAAATACTGGTGTTCATGTGTGTTGCTTATGTGTGATGGTTTATTCTGTTATTACTGCACATGCTCGCTTACTAAACATCTGATGAATGAATGATGCAATGATCTAAGTAAAGAATTAAATGCATAATAAGATCTCTGGACATACGCAAGTTTTCTTAAGGATATCCGCGTGTATACGCGATTTGGGTTCAGTAAAGTAGTGTATGGTTTTAAGAGAAAGAAAAAGTTAAAAAAATTTCAGTCAGCTCTAAATACTGATTCACCCCCCCTCTCAGTATTTTTCCCAACACCCAGGAATATCAACAATGTTTTTTTCTAGCCTTGACCTTCAGGTGCGTCTGAAGTATATTCAACAATGTTGGAACAGTGACAGGGGAATTATTTCACAAATTGTAGATCTTGTATCATATTGGGCCTTTATTTTTTAGAAATGTCCAAAGACACATTAAGAGGAAGAGGACATGCCTCGTGTTCCATATGGTAGTGTCATTGGAAATTTTATATATGGAATAGTCTATACTGAATCAGACATTGAACATGCAATGGGAGTATTTATTAGTTATATGTAAAAGTAAAGGAAGGAACATCAGGTAGCAATAAAGAGATTATTTATGTTATTCTGTGGTAGTATTGGTTATGGATTGTGCTACCAAATAAGACTAGGATAGGAAAAAGTGTTGGACATATAAGGAATTATTAATGCAAATTTGGATAGATATCTAGATCGAAAAAGATATGCAATTATGTATGTATATAACTTATTTGGAGGTGTAATAAGATAGATGAACAAGATATAAAGTGGATTTGTAATGGTGCTAGTCATTTAATGGGTTGTATATTATCCCTGAAATCCCACATTATGAGAATTTTCCTTAAATTCAAGTCTTACAACTTGGATACCATAAGTAGAAATTCCCAGTAAAATCTAAAACATAATTAGAACACTATTTATACCTAGTGCATACATACACATATCCATAAAATTCACGATAATCAGAATTAAACTAATTATCCATGAAAAATATGTCTAAATACATAAAATGGCATAATGAAAAAACACATAAAAGTAATAATCAACCACTTAATGAGCATCAAATGGTTGTTGACATCATATGTTCCAAATAACACTGACTAAACAACTCATAATCTCTCAGCAATAGTTCATATGGCATAGATGAGTTAAGACTCCACTAGGGTAAAAGGATACCTGTATCCAACTAAGGTTCAGAAAAAAACATGAACTAGTCACAGACCTAGGTACTTGACTCTTGTAACTTACGATCCAAAAGATATCATTCCCTACCATCCACATCCAAATATATATCACCTCCTTCCCTACCTCAAAAATCCATTAGAATAGGCCATTATCCTTCTATGGATTCCAATTTAAACTAGATAAGGATTCTGAGAGCCTTGTAGCCTATAGGAGTTATAACTAGCCTCTTAAATATCCAGGTACCCTATGGGCCTCAAAACGGGGAAAGATATCACCATGCCCCAAATCATGCTAGGACTCGGAGGCAGTGAAACTAAAAAGTACGGTAAGTGCGAAATCTATAAAACAAAGGAAATGGTGGATTGTAAAAGAATTCAAGTGTTTGCAAAGTGCGGTGGAGGTAAGTGGGTCCTGCCGATATCGCATCGACAGAAACATAACATTGCGAAAGGCTTAAGGTTTGAAACTTAAAGGTTGTGGGCTGCGCTTGTGGGAAAAAATGGTAAGTAATGTGGTGGTTGAAGAAATTAACATAGAGTATGGGCTCTGCACTGCTTTTCCTAAACATTGCGTGAAAATGCCTCCGGCTCTTAGATCCTTGCTTTGTCTTTCCTGCAACAAAAATTGATGAAGCATGCGCTGCTGCCACATCTTATTCATGGCAGTGGTTGGGAGTTATTTCCAACACTCCCACTTTATCACAACTGTCGCCATCGATCATTCCCAGACAGTGTCTGAGATAAACAAAACTTCTTTGTCCCAATGGCTTTGTGAGGATATCAGAAAACTGTTCCTCTGACCTATAATGCTGCAAAACAATTTCACCATTGTTAACTATATCTCTTATAAAATGATACTTTGCATCAATATGCTTTGTTCTCTTGTGGAAAACATAGTTCTTTGACAAGGCAATTGTTGAGTTTTTATCACAATAAATTGTGGCTCCTTTTTCTTGATTATGACATAAACCTCTTAACATCCTTCTCACCCATACTTCTTGGCATGTTGTTGTTGTTGCTGCTACATATTTAGTTTCTTTTGTTGATAATGAAACTATTGGCTACTTCTTGGAAGCCCATGAAATGGCTCCTGGTCCCAAATGAAAAACATATCCAGATGTGCTCTTTCTATCATCTACCCTTCCACCCCAATCACTCCCAGTGTAACCAATCAATTTAAAATTATCAGTTGAGGAGTATAGAACACCATACTCCTTCATTCTATTCACATACCTTAAAATTCTATTGGCTGCTTGCCAATGTGTCTCCTTTGGTGTTTCCATGAATCTGGATATTAAACTCACTGCATACATAATATTAGGCCTAGTTGTTGTCAAATACATTAGACTGCCAACTATGCTCTTGTGCAATGTCGGATCAACATTTTTGTTGTAATCTTCCTTGCTTAACTTCAACTCCATGCTAGTTGGGGTTGTTGTTGCCTTGTTGTTCTGCATATTGAACCTCTTTAAAACTTATGCAACATATTTTTCTTGGGAAATGAAAATTCTCTTTTAATTTTGATTTACTTCTATGCCCAAAAAGTATCTCAATAAACCCAAGTCAGTTATTTCAAATTCACTTTTCATGACTTCTTTAAAATCAGCAATTAGAGAAACATCATTGCCTGTGAAAATAAAATCATCTACATATAAAAAAACAATAAGAATTTTATTGTCATTTTATTTGATGTAGAGTGTGGGTTCACCATCACATTTGTCGAACCCATTTTCCATCAGGTAAGCATCAATCCTGTTGTACCATGCTCTTGATGCTTGTTTTAGCCCATAAAGAGATTTCTTCAACTCACACACTTTGTGTTCTTGCCCTTCTATCCCATATCCAGGAGTTTTTTCAACATATACCTCCTCTTTCAACACTCCATTCAAGAATGATGACTTGTCATCCATTTGATAAAATTTCCACTTTTTTTGTGTTTCTATGGACAACACTATCTACAGTGTCTCCATCCTTGCAATTGGTGCAAAGGTTTCCTCGTTGTCTCCTCCTTGTTGCTGCTTGTAGCCTTTGAAAAAAAGTCTTGCTTTGTGCCTTTCTATCTTGCCTTCAATGTTGCTCTTGGTCTTATAAACCCATTTTACTCCAATGACTTCTTTACCTTGTGGGAGGTCCACTAACTCCCATGTAACATTATTTTCTATTGCTCCAATATCTTTATTCATTGCTTCAATCCATTTTTCTTCTTTGAATGCATCTTAGAAATGGATTGGGTCATCAACATGACAAAATAAAGAAAGTAAAGAATTCAGACCAACATTATTATTTACTTCTTCTTTCTCATATATTTCACTCAAATTTATGAATCTTGGTCTTCTTGTATTTGTTGAAGATGTGCTTGGAGTTCCACTTGTACTCGAGGGAATTGCTGATCCCTATGGTGTGCTTGGAGAAGCACTTTCTTGATTTTTCACTGTTCCTCTATTGCTTGCTTGCGGTGTGCTCTGTTGAGTTTGTGTAGGTGGAGGAGGAGCCACCATTGAGGAATTATTTTCTGCAATCAATTCCTCTTTGTCTTCATGTGAAATACATGTCTTCACATTTACAATCTTCTCTAAACTTCCATCCCAAGTTTCTTCTTCAATGAATTGAACATATCTGTTGGTTATTACTTTCTTGGTTGATGGATTAGAGAGCTTGTAGGCCCTGGATTCATCACTGTATCCAATAAATATAAACTTTTCCCCCTTGTTATCCAACTTCTTCCTTAATTGATCCAGGACATGTGCATATGCCACACCTCCAAATACTCTCATGTGAGTGACAAACTACTTTGTTCCACTCCATGCTTCTTCTGGAACTCTGTTCATAACAACTTTGGTTGGAAATCTATTTAAAATGTATTTTTCACAATTGACAGCTTCTGCCCAATAATCATTTGGAAAATTCTTTGCCTTCAACATACTTCTTACCATGTCCATGATGGTTCTATTATTTCTTTCTACTACACCATTTTTTTGAGGTGTATACCTTGTGGTAAACTTCTTGTGTATTCCATGCTCCCTGCAGAAACATAGGAAATCTTTGGAGACATACTCTCCTCCTCTGTCAGTTCTCAATACTTTTATGTAGTGTCCACTTTGCTTCTCAACAAGAGCTTTGAAGTGGTAGAATTGTTCAGACACTTCACTTTTCTGTTTTATAAAATAAACCCATGTCTTCTTTGTATAATCATCTATAAATGTCAAAACATAATGACTGCCATTTAATGACGACGTTTGCATTGGTCCACACAAATCTGATTGGACAATCTCCAAGGGTGCCTTTGCCCTTATACTCTTTCCTGCTGGAAATGATTCTCTATGTTGTTTTCCCAAGATGCAGCCTTCACATAGGCTATTTTGTTTCTCTATGAGTGGTAATCCCTTTACCATCCCTTTTCTATCCAACAAATTCAAACCTCCGAAATTGAGATTTCCAAATATCAAATGTCATAACCAGTTTTCATCTTTCACTTCTTCTTGAAAGAACTCTTATGTGACTGCTGCTACAACACCTCCTTCCTTTAATTCTGTTCTGATCTTGAGAGGAAAAATCCTATTTCTTGTCATATGCATTTCTGCAATGACCCCTTTACTTGGAGGTATATCCATGATTTTACACACATCATTTTTTAAAAACACATTTTAGCCCTTATTCATGAGCTGTCCAATGCTTAGAAGGTTACATTTCAGGCCAGGTATATAATAGACATCTGGCACAAACTTCTTCTCTCCCTTCCTTGTGAGTATTGGTACTCTTCCTTTCCACATGACAGAGACTTTGCTATCAGTCCCCGTTGTCATTTCAGATTTTACATTTTCATCTAGATTGGAAAACATTGCTATGTTTCCAGTCATATGGTTACTACAACCTAAGTCTAAGAACCATACATATTCTTGTTTTTATTTGCTACATTACAATTTAAAAGCACATTTCCTTGGTTCTAGTTTTCTTTTGTAAAATTTACACTAGGTTTACGACCCATGTCATTTTGCTTCTTTCTATATTCATTGGAATAATGCCCATATATTTTGTAATAATGAAATTGGACTTGAGATTTATCATACCTCTGTCCTTGTGCTTGATTCTGGCTTGAGCCTTCACTTGGATTCTAGTTACTGCCCCTTCCACTTGTGCTTGCAGGGTTGCTTCTTCCACCTCTGTGTGGGCTTCTTCCTCTTCCTTGGTAGTTTTATCTTCCTCGACCTCTACCTCGACCAAAAGAATTTTGTGTCTTGAAAGCATGCTCCAATGATGAGCTCATTGCTTTGTTCAGTCTATGTTCATGAGACATCAATGATGCATGAAGCTCATCCACTGCAAATTGTGAGAGATCCTTTGTCTCTTCTATGGCCACTACTATGGCATCAAACCTTGATGGTAGACTTCTTAAAATGTTCTCCATTATTCTCCTTTCTTCAAGTGTCTCTCCATGAAACCTTATCTAGGTAACCAACCAAACCACATGTGTGAAGTATGATTCTATGTTATCAGACTCTTTCATACAAAGAGTTTCAAAATCTCTTCTCAGCATTTGAAGTTTTGTTGTCTTCAATTTTGCCATACCTTGGTAGGCTATATGGAGGGTATCCCATGCCTCCTTAGACTCTGTTGCTACTACAATCCTTGGAAAAATACTCTCATGTACTGCATGAAAGATATCAAAGATGGATTTGGAGTACTTCGTCCTATTTTCTCTTAACAAATCTCTTTGTGCTTGTGTCAAAGAATTAAGTGCTGTTGCATCAGCTGGTTTTTGGAAACCATGTTCCACCAGCTCCCAAATATCTTGTGAAGAAAACATGGCCTTCATTTTAATAGCCCAATAATCATAGTTCTTACCATTGAACTGTGTTAATTGTGGATTTGTTAGGCTTGTGCCTGCTACTGCCATCTTGACTATGTAAACACAAACTTTCTCACTACTGTAATATCTTTCTCACTACTGGAGACTTCTGCTTCTACAAACAAAAATCTTACATACTCTTTAGTAAAGAGAAAACTCATGCTTCTTTCACTGAGAGCCTAGACATGCTCTAATACCATGTTGAAAATTCTTAATACAACAATCACAGAGGAAATTTGTTCCCCCCCACAAAATAGAGAATACACAGACAAATAGTGTAAAAAAAAAACACAAGAGCGAAATGAAATTCGTTTTCTATTCCATCACTCTATAAAATGAAATTACATTGCGTTTTAATACAAATGGCTGAAACCTGAAAATCTTAAATGATATTCAATGCTTGATGGATGGGTAACAACCAATCGTCCCTTTACTGTAAAATCCCATTTCTTTATTAACAGCGCACATAGTCGTGTTGTTTTTTATACACGAAACAACGTACAAACACATTCAAAACAAAAAACTACAGACTTGAAATTTTATTGGTTCCAACTCTGAAACCACATCACATCCATCACCTCATCACAAATCGCATACTGGTGATTTCAACTTTTAACTGGGCGCGATATAAAACAAAACTTAAACTTTGTGATATGCGATGTGACGTGGCACATATCGCATTGCATTCAAAAACATTAAACTTGTGGGCGCCTTGTGTGATATCCTCTTGAGCTTGCGATGTGTGCTTTGCGGGCACGTCGCATCGCAAATAATTTAACTTTGAGGGTGGCTTTAAAATTAAATCAAAGAACTTGCGAAGTGTGGGCTGCGAGAGCTAAAATGGTGGTAAGTGTGATATACGAAAAACAAAGGGATATGCGGAAATACAAAGGATTGTGATGGTTTTCAAATGCGGTAAAGGTTGCTAGGTCCTGCCAGATCCCATCAATGGGGATTTAACATTTGGTGAAGCGTTAAGGCCAAATGCGAAGAATTACAAAGTGCGGGTGGAAAAAGGGAAAAGCACAGTAAGTGTGAAATCTATAAAACAAATAAAATGGTAGATTTTGAATGAATTCAAGTGTTTGCAAAGTGTGGTGGAGGTAAGTGTGTCCCATCAATATCCCATCGGCGGAAACATAACATTGTGAAAGGCTTAAGGTTTGAAAATTAAAATTTGCGGGCTGCGCTTGGTGGAAAAAAGGTAAGTAATGCGGTGGTTGAAGAAATAAATGCAGAGTATGGGCTCTGCATTGTTTCTCCTGAACATTGCATGAAAACGCCTCTGGCTCTTGGATCCTTGCTTTGTCCTTCCTGCAATAAAAATTGATGAAGCTTGGGCTGCTGCCACATCTTATTCATGAAGGTGGTTGGGAGTTATTTCCAACAATTTTATGGAAATCTCTTCCATAAAACTCACATAAAAATCTTGTTGTTATTTTTTCAATTAGGTTGAGACATTCCTACGCTTCATTTTATAATGAAAATCATGCCTTACATAATCCTCCTCAAAATGAAATAAAATAGACTAGAATCTTCGACTTATATATTCTTAAAATTGAAATCAACTTATGATAGTCTTAAAATTGAAATCTACAAAGATTCAATTGACACTCACATTCTGCTCACATAAATAAAGTGAAGAGAGTTAAAATATACCGCTCACAAAAGTAAAGTGGGGATTTAGAGTTTGAAAAAATAAACATATATATTACCTTTATTAATTTAAAAGTCCTATAAAAGTAGTTGCTTTTTTAATTTAAAAGTCCTATATGACTAGTAGAGATTGATTTTATAAATAATCATATAAATTTCTATATTACTATAAATGTTCCATATCAAAGTAATACATTCTTTACTTTTTTCTAGTTCAGATGATGTTGCAAATTTGGTTCATGGAATTTGGTCTTGCACTTAATCTAATACATATACATGCTTTATCACACCTATTAGCCATTTTTCTTGTACATAATCGAATGCAAATACAAATATTCTCACATATAGATCAACATATGAATTGGGGAAACATAAATCATTAGCCACAACAAAGTTATCAAAAAATAAAAAACTAGATACAAAATATCTGCTCTTAAAATTGTCCCTTCACTTCACAATACAATGTTTAGTTGTCACAACCATGTCGTCTTCGCCACTAACATAAAATATTACAACAACCAAATTCCAGCCAACAATTTCCTAGCAAACATTTAGAGTGTTATAACTTGCCCTCGGAGGTGGTGCTTAAACATTCAAATATTAATTCAATGCGATTATCATCATTAGGGGAATTTTGAGGTCTAAAATGGGCCTCATAAGAAAAATGTACAACAAAAATAAACTTTATAACAACCAATAGGATTCAAGATGATGATGTCATCCATAATGAATGATTCACCATTTTTGGAGTAAAAAATAAAAATATTAAAAAATAATAAAATAATAAAACTACTTTTTCAACTCGTATTTTAAACTTATCTCCCAAAATTTTTACTCAAATTTCGAAAGGGAGTACTCATTAATGCGAATTTAATTCCCCATCCAAGGAGCATGCCAGAGCAATGTTCGATGAACTCTTCACACGAAAACGAGAAATACAAAAAACGTGATTACAATCACGTTTTTATGTATTTCTCATTTTTCGTGTAGTAGGACCCATCGAAAGTATGCAACATGGGTACTCCTTGGATGGGGAATTAAATTCCGCATCCAACGAGTACTCCCGCTCGAAATTTGAGTAAAAACTTTGGGAGATAAGTTGAAAATATGAATTGAAAAAAGTAGTTTTTTCATTTTTCCCTCTAAAATTTGATGATGTCATCAAATCTTATTAGATTTTTTCCACTATTATTTTATAATTTCCTTAGGAGGCCCATTTTAGACCTCAAAATTCCCCTAATGTCTAATCACTTCTTTGACTCTTGGAAGTAAGGAAGGCCATGCCTAATTTTCACCATTTAGATCATAACACGGTTCAATATTTCCTCAATGCATGCAGTAATACACTTTACAAGGATAATTACATGCTATTTTTGTAGTGATTACATAGGCCAATGAGTTGGAAGCTGGAGAGATTAAATCCATGGGAGTGATAGACTGAAGCCAGAGTCGAGAGAGGAATGAAGACCAACTGGGGAAAGAACAAAAACAATATGGCAACTCTTCTCCCAGCTTGTATGTAAGTTCAAGGTGAATGAGGGAGCGTGAGGAGTTCAACAGAGGGATTGCTTGTAGAAGGAGTTCTCAAGAGACAGGAATATGAGGAGTGCACTAATGGAACTTTGTAATATTCCGAAATTTCCACATCATATTTGGAATATTAGAGTCGTTGATTTTCTTAATAAATTAAGTAAATAAAAGGGTGGAGGGACCCACAAACCCCAAAGATGAATAAAATCCACTTTTTATGTGTGAATGTGGATATTCTAGATCTAGATCTAGAACATGGAGTAGTGGAGCAGCTCTATTAATGGAGATCATGTCTCATTTGTGAGATAAGATTATGGAGGATGAAACAGTCAAATAAGATCATGGATATTAAATATAAAACCATAAGGATCTTTGATATGGTCAACTGAGATCATAAGGCATTCAAAGAAGATCATTAAGCACTTATGATAATATAGTGGAGGAATTCATGCATTTAATGCATGTATGATGGAGAGGGTGAACACCCCATATGAACATGATGGAGGACATGGATCATGTTGATTCAGTCAACATTGACCATATCAACAACGCAGTCAAACATGGAGACCTTGTCCACATGTACAATGTAGATTTGGAGTGGGCCTAGACTATGGAAGGCTCATGTATATAATGAATGTGAAGGCACAATGAAAGGCATGATTTGGATTATTCATCTCTTGATCTGTTTAGATCTAGATTTGTATAAGGACATTTATATGCAAGATTGGGTTGTTTAGCAGAGTTTGTAGGGTGTTCCTAAGCAGGAATCCCACCTCTTTCTTTGTGTAGCTCTGGAAAAAGGATTGTTGTTCATTCATTATCACGCATTTAGGTTTTTTCTAGCATTCAGCTAGGAAACCAATGGAGGATTTATCCTACCACTTTGTTCTTTAGATCTAGCCTTTCAGGAGTAACAGATCTACATCCAGAATTTAGGCCATTGGGTTTTACCTCCATGTAGCAGTAGTCTCGTCAAGGATTGCACAGTCCAGTCTTGTAGATATATTGGAGGAAGGAAGTTTCTAGTATTTTAGTTGGAAATCCTGTGAGGGATAACCTCCTCACCTTGGATCTATTGTTTCCATCACTCAGGAGCTGATTTGACATATCTAGTAGCAGGCTAATGAGCCTCCCTCTCTGACAGCATAGTTTTCTGAAGCTGTTGTTCATTCAGTAGCTATTTTCAGTGGAGGATATTGGAGGAGCTAGATCTTGAGCTTTTAGCCCAAGGATCTAGTGAAAGGGTCAGCCCTTCTTACATAGATTTGATTGTACATCATTGCAGCCATTTTCTTATCAGATCTAGCTTCAAATCTGCATTTCCCAGTAGCATATATGTGAAGCCCTAAGAGGAAGATTGTCTTAGACTTACAGATTTGAGAAATCCTTCGAGGGTTATCTTGGGAATCCATCATTGAGCCCAGATCTACAATTTCAGCATCATCGGAGCTCCCATTCTACCTAGATCTGACTTTCTATCTTACTGGAAGTGCAGTCCCTACATTTGCAGCAGGGACGGCATAGTTTACCTTCCAGTAGAGAAACAATTATGCAGTCCCTCTTGGGATAACATTACAGGGTCATTCCAGGCTACTCTTGTGGCTTGAGTGTCTCATATTTTGAGCACTGTTGTACTTTATTTTTCACCTCCAAAATAATAGAATGGCTCAGCTATTTCTGTGCATTTAGATGTGTATTTATATTTATTGTTTACTTTGTTGTAAGTCTCATATTGTGTTTCAGTATTACTACATTTTCCCTTTTGGGATATTACAGTGGCATCAGAGCATGATCTTTGGCTCAGCTTGTGGACACTTCATATTTTACATCAAAAGAAGAAGCAGATAGATGAGATCTATCATGGAGGATGAAAATTATGCCACTCCTTTCTTTAGATCCATGCAATATCTCTCCAAGGAGGTCAATCCAATGAAGAAGGAAGGATAGAAATAAGAACCAAGAAGAAGATTTGAAGAGGAAGGTCCAAGCACTTCCTATCAGCAAAGAAGAAAACCGGAGAATCCTAGATCTCCTCATAGATCCACTATGCCCACTTTCTTTGAAGAAGGTGAGAGGTATAGAAATGGAGAAAGAAAGGAACCTGAGACTCACGAGACTCTCAGTCTATATCTTGAAGAGTACAAAACATAGTCTAGAGCATTCAAGGAGAAGCTAACCCTCCAACAATTCTTCAAAATCAAAGAAGAAAAATGATCCTATAGTAGCAATAGAAGAAAGAGGCATAATAGATTCTATTTGCCTACATTTGATGGATCTTCCTCAAGCACTGTTAAGGCTTGG
This sequence comes from Pinus albicaulis, assembly GCA_034641835.2. Classification (NCBI taxonomy): domain Eukaryota; kingdom Viridiplantae; phylum Streptophyta; class Pinopsida; order Pinales; family Pinaceae; genus Pinus; species Pinus albicaulis. The sequence goes on from CM076570.1 coordinate 921,803,755, forward strand.
AGGAGAGAGATAGATGCATTTTTCAGGACACATCCTATAGCTAAAGGAGAGGCTATTCAAATTGTAGCACTTCATTTTTTGGATGAAGCAAATGATTGGTGGTTTGGTCACATAGGGCATGCAAAAGTGACTAAATATCCAGATTTCTTTCAAAAGTTGAGGAAGGAATTTGATGTGAGAAAACCAGAGATGTGTCACAAAGTGAAATTCCCTAAGGAAACAAAGGAGGATATCAATCTTGTCACTCTGGACAAGACTTCACTACATTCACCACCAGCTGTAGAAGTACTTGCATCCGGAGAAGAGACGCTTGCAACTTTGCAAGATAGTCTTGAGATCTTAACATGTAGAGTCCCATGCATGATTCAGGGGATGCATGAGGGAAGGGAGGAAGATTCCAGTGCTGGTACACTTGGAGAAGAGCATCCATCACTCTTACCAGTAGTTGGAGGAATTATTGTCCCAGTTGGAGGAACTCTTGTGTTCTGGTAAGAGGTTCCCACACATCAGTTGATCCAAGGTATGCATGAATTTCATCACATATTATTTCAGTAGATCTTATTGAAACTTATGAGGACATGCCATCAGGGCCAATGCATAACCAAGGGTTAGAACATAGTGCTAATTTGAAGCAGCAACATATCACAACATAGAGGACCCTTGATCTAATCAAGGAGGTTAAGAACTATCCCAGTTCATCATTGTTGAGCTACATTCAACCCTTTGAGTTGAAGTGTAGAGTTTCAGAAAATGGGATGAGCATAATCCTGTGTGCAATAACTGGTTATGAGATCAGTGTTGTGCCTTGCATTGAGACAACACATATATTATCATGCAGATCTACAGTGTTGTCACTTAGTAGCTGTGAAGATGAGGAGGGCCCATCATTCTTGGAGCATTCTAAAGGTAGCTTCACTCAGGAAGCAATGGAGGTAAAGATGACAAATGGTAGACATCTTGAGATGAGGAACCTTTTCTCCTTTCTAGATGACCCTTTCTCAATGAGCATCTCAAAGCTCAAAGAGAAACTTCTACCTGCAGTAGATCCAAAACTTCATTGGTTTTGGAGGGCCTTTGGTGAAAAGAGAATCTCATTAAGAGATCTCATTGGAGGTGCACTTTAACATTTCATGAAGTGCAAATTTCTTCATTAGTTTGGGGAGTATGGTATTCTATAAAGGGAGGATACATATGATGATGCAACACATCATTCATCATCCATATTGGGGTGAGTTGGTGAGGATGATAAGCAAGGGGTTGCATGACCACTTGCATATTTATAACATGGGCCATCAAGCTTGGTCACGTTGGTTTCCCTTGGGAGATTTCTATCACTACCCAAAGGCTCCTATTTGTTTACTCCATGCCTTGAAGAACACTTATGAAATGAAGAAGGAGGCATGGTTGCACTGGCTGCTCTTGGGTGAGTATGGCTACCACCCAATAGCTCATATTTTTTTGATTCATGCCTTGTGTATCAATGATAGAATATAACAAAAGAAGGCATGTTCATTTTTTTTCCCTTGAGAGAGATTGGCCACCACATCACATCTCCTATGTCTATGTGTTTTGAATTGGGTAAAGCTTGGAATAATGCTCTCATGATGTGCATTGATTATGTTTCTTTGTATTGGGCTGATGTGACATTCCATATGTCCATTAGTATGTTTTTTCTCCATGATGCACATGAGGAGAGAAAGCAGCAAGATCTCGTGTTGCCTTGGTTGCTTTTGGGGGAGTTTGGCTTGTCCATCTTACATGGAGGAGATGGAGGATGGCAGCAAAGGGCCTTACTCTAGTGGCTACTATTAGGAGAATATTGTTTAACATCTTTGTATACCCATATATCTCCTTTTTTTATTTTGCATGATGTTTGAATGATGCTTGGATCCAATGAGGCCAATAGGGCTAAGGATGAGAGCATATCAATGCTCAATCAAATTCATGAAGCATGGGATGGAGAGATGTATTATGAGATGGGGATTTTCCTTTGTGGAAAGAGCCACTTTATTTTATGTATCTCATGTATTAATGATGGAGTTGGAACTCATATGGTTGTCACTTGGTACTTCATGATGAAAGGAGGACATCTAAACATGCAGTTGGAGGTCATTCTATATGTTTTTGAGAGAAAACTTTGAAACCAAACATGCATAACACATTGCAGCAAATGGAGGAAGCCTTCCTTATGTGGAAGCCATTGGGAGGGGAATAAATGGCTTTGCATCTATTTTGGAGTTGCTTGAGGATAAGCAACATTTTTCTGGGGGGGACTGTAATATTCTCAAATTTACACATCATATTTGGAATATTAGAGTCCTTGATTTTCTCAATAAATTAAGTAAATAAAAGGGTGGAGGGACCCACAAACCCCAAAGATGAATAAAATTCACTTTTTATGTGTGAATATGGATATTCTAGATCTAGATCTAGAACATGAAGTAGTGGAGCAGCTCTATTAATGGAAATCATGTCTCATTTGTGAGATAAGATTATGGAGGATGAAACAGTCAAATAAGATCATGGATATTAAATATAAAATCATAAGGATATTTGATATGGTCAACTGAGATGATAAAGCATTGAAAGAATATCATTAAGCACTTATGATAAGATAGTGGAGGAAGTGATGCATTTAATGCATGCATGATGGAGAGGGTGATCACCCCATATGAACATGATGGAGGAAATAGATCATGTTGATTCATTCAACATTGGCCAAATCGACAACGCAGTCAAACATGGAGACCTTGTCCACATGTACAGCGCAGATTTGGAGTGGGCTTAGACTATGGAAGGCTCATGTATATAATGAAGGTGAAGGCATAATGAAAGGCATGATTTGGATTATTCATCTCTTGATATATTTAGATCTAGATTTGTCTAAGGACATTTCTAAGCAAGCTTGGGCTGTTTCGCAGATTTTGCAGGGTGTTCCTGAGCGGGAATCCCACCTCTTTCTTTGAGTAGCTCTGGAAAGAGGATTGTTCTTCATTCCTTATCAGGCATTGGTGCCATCTTCAGGAGTTTGTTTCTAGCATTCAGCTAGGAAACCAGTGGAGGATTTATCCTACCACTTTGCTCTTCATATCTAGCCTTTCAAGAGCAGCAGATCTACATCCGGCATTTGGGCCATTGGGTTTTACCTCCATGCAGTAGCAGTCCCTTCAAGGATTGCACAGTCTAGTCTTTTAGATATATTGGAGGAAGGAAGTTTCTAGTATTTCAGCTGGAAATCCTATGAGGGATAACCTCCTCACCTTGGATCTATTGTTTCCATCACTCAGGAGCTGATTTGACATATGTAGCAGCAGGCTAATGAGCCTCCCTCTCTGACAGTGCATTTTTCTGAAGCTGTTGTTAATTCAGCAGTTATTTTTAGTGGAGGAGATTGAAGGAGCTAGATATTGATATTTTAGCCCAAGGATCTAGTGAAGGGATCAGCCCTTCTTGCATATATCTAATTGTACATCATTGCAGCTATTTTCTTATCAGATCTAGCTTCATATCTACATTTCCCAGCAACATATATGTGAAGCCCTAAGAGGAATATTGTCTTAGACTTACAGATCTGAGAAATCCTTCGAGGGTTATCTTGGGAATCCATCATTGAGCCTAGATCTATAATTTCAGCATCATCGGAGCTCCCATTCTGCCTAGATCTGACTTTCTATCTTACCGGCAGTTGCAGTCCCTACATTTGCAACAGGGACAATGCAGTTTACTTTCCAGTAGAGTAGCGGTTACGCAGTCCCTCTTGGGATAACATTGTAGGGTCCATTAGGGGAATTTTGAGGTCTAAAATGGGCCTCCTAAGGAAATTATAAAATAATAGTGGAAATAATAAAATAAGATTTGATGACATCATCAAATTTTAGAGGGAAAAAAGAAAAAAAGTACTTTTTCAACTCGTATTTTCAACTTATCTCTTAAATTTTTTACTCAAATTTTGAGCGAGAATACTCATTGGATGAAAAATTTAATTCTTCATCCAAGGAGTACCCATGTTGCATACTTTCGATGGACCCTGCTACGTGAAAAATGAGAAATACATGAAAAAATGTGGTTGCAATCACATTTTTCATGTATTTCTCATTTTTCGTGCAGCAGGGTCCATCGAAAGTATGCAACATGGGTACTTGTTGGATGAGGAATTAAATTTTTCATCCAGCGAGTACTCCTGCTCGAAATTTGAGTAAAAAATTTGGGAGATAAGTTGAAAATACGAATTGAAAAAGTAGTTTTATTATTTTTTTAATTTTTTATATTTTTACCTTTTTACTTAAAAAATGGTGAATCATCCCCCATGGTTGACATCATCATCTTGAGTCCTGTTGGTTCTTATAAATTTTATTTTAGTTGTACATTTTTCTTAGGAGGCCCATTTTAGACCTCAAAATTCCCCTAATGATTCTAGGCTACTCTTGTGGCTTGAGTGTCTCATATTTTGAGCATTGTTGTACTTTCTTTTTCACCTCCAAAATAATAAAATGGCTCAGCTATTTCTGTGCATTCTGATGTGTATTTAGATTTATTGTTTACTTTGTTGTAAGTCTCATATTGTGTTTCAGTATTACTTCATTTTCCCTTTAGGGATATTACAAACTTCTCCTGGGATTTTCTCTTTCTATTGGGTTTGATCCAAACTCTTGAGTCTTAGTTGAGGGTGGTAGAGGAATATTAGTTTGTAAATACGGTATGAGCTTCATGGACACTTGAAAGGTTTAGGACCTTATTAGTTATGATGGGTTGGTAGTACAGTAGTGTTGGTAGGGGAGTGAAGCTGCATGGTCTGATGATGTTTTGAAATTATCTTAGCATGAAATAGAAATTTCTGTTTGTTTTAGGAAGTTGTTAGAGGAGATTTATGAAAATATAGCAGAATATTACTTCATTTTGGGTATGTTTGGGTGCATGTGACTGTAGAGGATTGTTGAATAGTTATATCGAAGAGTTCATCCTGTATGGGGCACAAATCTTGTTTATGGGGGGGCTCCTTTAACAACATAAATGGTATCAAAGATGATCTTTTATTACTATCATTGCCATTACTGGGGGAACGATATGTCCTCTGAATAGGGGGAAGTGTGTATGATCCTTTGTTTAAGTTTTATTGCCATCATCATATTGTTGGCCATGTTTAAAGCAAATTATAAGGCAAATGCTAAAAAGAGGAAGTAGAATCCCCCCACAAGAGTCATCCTCTGATTCCGAGTCCCTATCTTCATAGCTGCAATCAAAATGGTATTATCTCTGGTGTAATTGGGTGGAATTTTTCATCATCTCCCGACCCTGCAAGGATTTTGGAATACAAATATGCTTCAGATGGTGGTGATGCCCTGGTTGTTGCTGCTGCTATTGCTGCCATGTTTGAAGGCTATACAGTGAGGAAACGACTGGTTTTTCTAGTGATCAAATTGCTCGCCACCTTTTTTCTGACCCCCATCGGATGACCATGAAACGGATCTGACCTCTAGCTTTGACAGTCTGATTTGGGAAGTTGATCGCTGCACTGATGAATCTTGTCAGGGGCAGGAATTTCAAATTTTTATGGTTTGGTGGATTATTTACAATTGGTGTTGCTAACAAGTTTGAGTACATCAAGGCTCCATTTGGTCTCGATTGAGACTATCCAGGTTGTTGTTTATGTGGGTGACAACCCCCATTTAAAGGTGTAATAAGGACACTGATAATATCCTCATTTGAATACCTTATTTCTCTACATTCAACAACTATTGGTTTAATGGGATGACATTCTCCCTCTTGTAAGTTGTGCATGATCAGGATCCAAGACAGGACTTGAACATTCTTTATGTTTGTCCTGACAACACCTTTATAAATGGCGACATACCTTCACATCTGCCAGCATTTTGGTGGGGATTTGACTCCGCTCAAGAAGCTTTGATTGCAGCCACGATTGAAGTGAAACAAAGACGTCTGAAGGATTTGGAGGTGGACGCGAGTCTGATTTCTCAGTCTATTTTCAAGCCCCCTAGGTTCATTGATGGATTGAATCATGGTCGTGATGAGGGTAATCTGAAAGCCGGTCACAAGGGTGATTTTTGACATAAAGGCTGTGGACAGAAGCTGAATACCTATTACAAACCGGCCATGGACATGAAGGAAGTTGCATTGGAGTATGATAATTTGTGGGGGCGTGTGGCCAGCCTCCAAAAGCGGGCACTAATTGGACGATGGATGTTTGTAGAAGGGAGTGAAGTGGATATGATGGAATGGGTGAAGAAGTACTGGAATTCCATTGTTGGATACACCGCAAAGGTGAGTTTATTGCTAAATAGTTGGCTTAGTATTCGTTTTATGCATGAGAAGGATGTCGTGAAGATTCTAAAGAAGACCTAGGTTCAGGGGAAGATATTCATGCAACTTTTACCATGGTGTCTGGCGTTTAACCCTGTAATGGAGGCGCCCAAAAGAAAAGTTGTGTGGGTAAATTTACCTGGACTCTCACTCGAATTCTCAACTCTAAAGGCTCTAAGGGCCATTAGAAACTCCATTGGGTGTATGAAGTATATAGATCCACACATTCTGGGATCCAGTGACAAGAGAATTGCTTGGTTATTAGTTGAGTTTTGCTTCTTGGGTGGTGTTGTGGATGATTTTGTCACCCTCCTAGAGACAGCCTAGAGTTTCCATAGACCAGTGCCTAGGACATCTTAATATAGCAAGGAGCCCTTTATAGTTTGGGTTGTCAGTCCAAGAGCTCACTTACTATCTCTTGTTTGAATCAAGGAAATTAGTTTTGAATGGGACCAATCTCTCTCATAAGCTGGTACAAAGACAAGATCAATGTAGGGACATCAAGTAAAACTCCAATATAAAAGCATCAGACAGTTAAGAGACCGCTTACTGTAAATAGGGCCAGTTCAGATAATATATCACAGAAATCAAATATCAGATGATGAGTGCAGTGAAGAAACATAAAGAAGATATTAGTTAACATGAGACTGATACCCAGATACACAACAGAACCACATAAGGGCATACCAATCTATGAATCCTTATATGAAAATGGCGTTTTAAAAGCACCCTCCTCATGCAACTAATATAGCAGAAAATATGGAAGAGATGATCATGGGACAGTATATCATGACTAGGCCTATTTAAAGCGCTTGACTAATTCCAGAAAGGGCATCAACAAGGATGAATCCTTACTGTAAACTAGTGAGCCACTCACATTCTAGAACATGATACAAGAAGATAAGTAGCATGAAAAGAGATATTGTATTAACACATAAGAGAAATTACATACTGTGAGATACCAGAGACCAGAATCCTCATTACAGTTATAACCCCTCCTCACTGAGACCCTACGGGCTCTGAACCTTCATACATAAATGTTACAAAATGTATACAAAAGTCCTTTTCGCTGCACAGTTTGCTGACAGAAATCTGGAACCCTTACAATGTCTTCTTTCCCGGGTCTTTATAGGAAAGATGGAGAGTTCTAGAGGAGGAGGTAGATGAAGCACAATTAATGACTCAGTTTGAATTAAAATGGCGGAAAACATTCACACCTTCTCTTTGAATGACTGACTATAAATGAATGTACTTAACAATCTGTCTAAAGAAATAAATGCTGGGAGATGAAAATCTCCTTATATACATGACACAACTAATAAAATATATACAGTGTATTGCCTTCGGCTGAGGGAAAATCTACTGCCAGAAGAGTCCCGAGATAGTCTGCAGTTCAGTACTGTACTCTCGGCCCTCGATTTTGGATTTGAATCTTGGATCTTTATTGCAGGGGGAATTTCTCTGGAGGGTTCTGTGAATACATTCTTTTGTCTTCTTTAATGGTGGTCATTTCATGCACCTGCCCTCAGCCTCTTCATTAAATTTCACCCACAGGAAATCGTCTTTTATGGGCCCCAAACCTTTGCAACAGAGGCAGCGAATTAAAACGTCCTCATGTTATATCAAAACCTGCAAAACCCACAAAATATTAGAAAAAACGACACAGATGGAGGCGGGGATGATGGAGATGGAGATGAAGACGACGTCGTGAATCCGAACAGGGGACAGGAACACACAGGGTGGCGGAAGAAAAGTGATGGCGGTATGGAGTAAACAAGTGCAGCGCGTAAAACAGTTTGGTCGTGGGGGAATAGATAAAATGGGGGAACATGAACGAAAACGCATGCTCACCTATATATATATATATATATATATATATATATATATATATATATGACGGGGGAAATGTTTTGGGTGCACAGGAGCGAACACGTAGGATTACGGGAGGAAAAGTGGGAGGACGACGTGGCGAAGTCAACGGGTGGAAGTGAGTGAGAGCGACACGATGGCGGGCCCTATGTCATAGCGGACAAGTGATAATGCATGGGCAACTCTTGCGCATAACGGCTGTTGGATGGAGATCGGTAGATCGGACGGTTTAGACGAATTCCGCTGCCCGGCCCTGGTACATCCTTTAACGCGCGGGGAGAGCAGTTTCATAACCCGTACCCAAAACACGTGGCGCTTTCTGTATGGGATCGCTGCCCCTGCGGTAAATACCGCCGTGTCGATGAGAGTGGTGCGGGGGTTACCATGGTTTTCTGCACGGGGGCCCCTCCATATGAAACGTTCACCGCTTCGTTGATATAACATGATCGGACGGTGGATATCACGCCCGAATATAAACAATAAGCCCGCTTTCTTTTGGCCTGTGGTTCTTGGGCTCGGGTCATATGACGACATCAGGAATGGGGCTAGGGCCCTAGGGGCTTTGGCTCAATAAAATTTAAATTGCGGGTTTTGATCATTTGGACAGTGTGTTTTAGGCGAAGATGGTAGAATCAAACGGGAGCATCAGGGTTCTTAGTTACGGCAGAGGTCCGAAGGGTATTTAAAAAGGTGGCAGACCAAAAATTTACGTGCAGGGGGTAAATATGTACAACATCGGCTCCATCTGGGGACAACATGTTCGTCCTCAGGCATGTCGAGAACGCGCAGACCGCTGAATATTTTATTCTGCTACTCAAGTCCCCTGCGCTTCTTCTTCAGGTAATTGCTAGCATTCTTTTATTTATGAAAATAAGAACCAAAACATCTTATGTACAATATATACAATCAAGTATTCTCCGCCTGGGTCAGAATTGGAAATACGGCTTGAGGAATTGGCCATTCACAGGTACATTCAACAAATCGCCCTGTAGATTTTCTAAAGAAAAGGTGTTGTTTCTTCCCAGCTTCACTATTTTGAATGGCCCAATCCATAGAGGATCAAACTTTGCGTGTTTGCACTTTTCTGCTCTGCGAACATCCCATCTGAGAACCAGGTCTCCAACTTGAAAATTTCTATCCTTCGCATGCTGATCAAAGACATTCTTCATTTTTTCCTAATACTATATCAATCTCTGATTCACCTGATTCCGTGTTTCCTCCAATTCTACCAACTGATTAATCCTTCTGATCATGTCATCTGGCTCTTCCTGATTCTCCTGCATAAAACGTGCCACCGGCAATGCCAATTGCAGAGGAAACACAGCAGCTCGCCCATATACCAGCTCATAGGGTGACTTCCCTATTGCTCTTTTGTTGGTTATCCTATTTTCCCATAGAGCAAACTTCAATTGAGAGTCCCAGTTTTTCTGATTTTCAGCTATTGTTTTCTTCAGAGCCCTTACCAGAGTTTTGTTAGAGGACTCTGCTAAACCATTCCCCTGTGGATAATATGCTATGGAGTGAGTCAGGATGATATTATACCTTTGGCAAAAATTTACAAAACTGGCAGACTTGAAAGCCTGTGCATTATCGGTTACAATTCTTGCAGGACAGCCAAACCTGGATATGATATTGTCCTCTATAAACCCCATTATCACAGCATCTGTAGCTTTTCTTGTAGGTATGGCCTCCACCCATTTCGTAAAATAATTTGTGGCTGTCAGTATCCATTTGTGTTGGCCACTTGATGGGGGATGTATCTCTCCTATGAAATCTAATCCCCACTTTTGAAATGGTTCATTTACATGAATAGGAATCAGGGGCAAAGATGCTAATTTCTGTCTTTCTGCAAATCTTTGGCACTTGTCACATGCACTGACCCAAGCAAATGTATCAGAATGCAATTTTGGCCAATAAAAACCAGCCCTCAAAATTTTATGAGTTGTGGCCCTCCAGCTGTAATGTCCTCCACATATCCCCTCATGAAATTCTGTCATTACATTTTGCACTTCATTTTCTGTGAGGCATAACAGCAATATACCTAGAGGGTCTCTCCAATAGAGCTATCCATTGGCAATTACATATTTCTGAGATTTCATCTTTACAGATCTGTATTTTACCTTGTCACATCCTGGAGGACAGCTAAGTGTTAAAAGATATTCAACAATTTCTTTGTACCAAGGGCTAGTTAGGTATTTCACATGTATCTTTTGAGTGGCCATTTCTAGTCCTTGCTGCTCTTCTTTTTCTGATTCTTCATTTGCTAACCTAGATAGATTAATGCCCAAAGCTTGATGATTTGATTCGGATAACATCTTGGCAAGTCCCTGTCCTTTAATCAACTTAGTAGGCCTTATATCCAAATCATACTCTTGAATTTTTGCAATCCATCTTCCTCTTCTACCTTCGTTGTCTCCCTGAACCAGAATGTCTTTGACAGCTGTTGTGGGAACATAAGCAGTAATATGAGATTGCAAAATATAAACTCTAAAAGCTTTAAGGGACTTTACCAGGGCATATGCCTGCTTCTCCAATATATTATATTTCAATTCTGCATCATAAAGTACTTGACTGAAGAAAGCTATAGGCTGTTCATATCCCTCTTCATTTTTCTGCAATAACACTCCAGCAATTGTGTGAGGGGAAGCAAATGAGAATATCATGAATGGCTTTTTGTAATCAGGTCCTGCTAGTACAGGAGCTTCAGCAAATGCCTGTTTTATCCTTGTGAATGCATCTCTAAACTCCTGGGACCATTTTACTTCATTCTCCTTTTTCAACATATTAGTTATATGCCTAACTATCTCAGCATAGTTAGGAATGAATCTTCTTAGGAAATTAATTCGGCCCAAAAACACCTGTACTTCCTTTTTATTTCTGGGCAGAGGAATGCTTTTTATTACTTAAACTCTTTTAGGGTCTATTTTCACGCCATCCTTTGTTACGATGTGCCCTAAAAGTTTTCCCTCATCTAATGCAAATAAAGATTTTTGAGGGTTGAGAGATAGGTCGTACCTTCTGCATTTCTCAAAAGTTCTTCTTAAATGCTCAATATGCTCATCATCATTCTTTGAAAAAATTGTGATATCATCAAGATAAACTACCAAAAACTTGTCTTGTTCTCCCACAAAGGCTATGTCCATTGCCCTCTGAAAAGTAGCTCCTGCATTAATTAATTCGAATGGCATCCTGGCATACATAAAGGTTCCCCATGGTGTAGTGAATGCAGTTTTCTCCTGGTCTTCTGGGATTACAGCTACCTGATTATAACCAGAAAATCCATCCATCATTGACATTCTGGATGCTCCCACCACTTTCTGCAGGATGTGGTCCATCTTAGGCAGTGGATAATTATCTTTGAGAGATGCTCTATTCAAATTCCTGAAATTTACACATAGCCTAATTTCTCCATTTTTCTTCCGAACAGGAACGAGATTTGCTATCCATTCTAAGTATCTTAATGGCACAATTATCTTGGCCTTCAGTAATTTCTTGACTTCTTTTTCAATGGAGGGAAGCAGCAGAGGATTGACCTGTCTGAGCTTCTGCTTATAAGGTTTTGCATCTCCCCTCAGTGGAATCTTATGCTGCATAATATTTACATCAAAAGTTTTTAGGTCCTGATAGGACCAAGCAAATACATCTTTGTAAGATTGAAACAACTTCAAATATTTTTCTTTGTATCCTTCTGGGACTCTTTTGGATAATTTGACAATTTTGGGATCAACAACAGTGCCTAGATTCAAATCTCCCACTTGATCTTCTTCTACTACTTTGTTTGGCTGCAATGGAACATCATATTTATTGAATAATCTTTCTAGAGGCACCAAACCTCTAGGTATAACATTACCTTTCAGCTGCAGCACTCTATTTCCTGCTATCTTTTCTTCCTAGTTACTTTCTGCAATATTTTCAACTTCTTCCTCCTCATTATCATTAATTTCTATATTTGTGAATTCTCCCATTGTCTCCATGAATCTCTTCATTTTTTCATCATCTTCGAACACCTGCCAATGCTTTACATTATCTGGAATGGATGGTCTGTAACGTACCTCCACTTCATATCTTAAAAGTGGATTCTGAGGAGGACGGAATGTACTGGCAGCAACAGCAAGAGAATCTGCTATTCTGTTTTGCTCCCGAGGCATGAACTGTATATTAAATGCTGAAAATAAATTCTCTATCATGTCCCATACTTCATTTCTATATGCTCTGAGCCGTGGATGCTTAGTCTGGCATTCATTTTTAATCTGTCTCACTACCAGCTCAGAGTCTCCCAAGACTTTTAAACATTGGATGCCCATGTTTCTAGCTGTTTGCAGTCCCAATAATAGTGCCTCATATTCAGCTACATTTTTGGTAGCCTCGTACTCTAATTTAAAAGACAAGGGCACCCATTTCCCGGTAGGGGAGATCAACAATACCCCAGCTCCATTGCCTTCTCTTGAATTTGCCCCATCAAAATGCAAAGTCCATATTTCTGCTTCCTGATCACCTTTAGGCTGCTCAGCTTGGATTTGACCAAAGAGGGGCTCCTGAGCATAATTTTGATTTTCTTCTAACATGAAACATGAGAAATCTCCCTCCTTGTTATATACTGGAGAGTTCTCTCAGCAGTCAGCCTTGGTTACCATTTTAACAAATCTAATCTCTCTGTATAGCCTCCTTTCTTGACCTCCAAAGACTGGGACAGTAGCATATGTTAAATCCAATTTGATTGATCCCCCAATCTTTGTACCCCAGGACCTTGACAACAGCATGCCAAAGCGGGCTGGGATATCAGCGACCACAATGTCCATGACCACACTTTTTGCTGGGATTTGAGCTAAATTGACCACCAAATCTTTAATCATTCCCAAGCACTTCACCCTTTTAGAATCAAATGAGTATAAATCTTTGTATGGTCTCGTAATTTGCAGTCCTAGTTGCTCCATGACAGACAAAGGCATAAGATTATGGGAAGCCCCAGAATCTAGCATACAGTTATGTAACAGCAGGTCATGAATGATTAGGGACACATAAAAAGGAGGAGTAGAATGGTCTATCTCCTCAACATGTGGGCCAAAGACTACCATGGGTCTTTCTTCTTGAAGATTTAAACTATCAGGTGCAATTGGTAGTTTAGGAGGAAGTATGAAAGAGGTAACTTGAGACTGATATATAGGATGTTTTAATAACTCAGTCAGAGGGACAGGAAGCTTAATCTTCTCAAGTTCTTTTTGCAAATTGAAAGCAGATGGGGGATTTTCTATCACTATTTCTTTTGACTCCTTACTTTCAGCTGAAGACTTAATTTCTTTTGATACTGGCTCAACATTAGGAGGACTGACTATTTTTGAAGAAGAAGGATCCTGATCATTAGACTGCAAGGGAATGTTTAAAGGATTCTTACCTTTTTCTGCATTCTTCTTTGTTGCTGATTCTTTCTGAACAGATGCTTCTTTCTGAGGTGGCTCTTCTTCTTGGTCTTGAGTTCTGGTCCTCTTCCTTGAAGATATGAGATCATATTTTACATTAAACTGTGCTTGCATGAAATCAACAAACTGCTTGCAATAATAATCAATCTCTGCTTCTTCATCTTCATCTTGCAACGGACATTCCATATCATCATTATTTGAAAAATCCAGATTGGAATCTTCTAATCCATAAGCTGCATCTCTAGTGGAGTCATCTGCTGGTCCTTCCAGGTACAAGGGATGAGGTACCTGGTCTTGTTGTTCTTTTGCTTCTCTCAGCAATATCTGCAATGGAGGTCTTCTATACTGAGGATGATATCCTCTGTTTGGAGCACTATAATAGTTCTTGGGAGCTACATTCTTAGCTTCCAGTTCCAGCTTGACCATTTTCTTTATCATTTTACTTATTTCATCCAATTTCTCTGAATCCTTTTCCTGATTAGAGGTGGAGACCTCTTCTTTGCCTCTCCTCCTAGTATCCTGTTCAATTTTTCCTTTTAACTTTCAAGTGGAGGCAAAGTTTGCTTCCAATTCCAGAGCATCTGACTGTGCATCATCCAAAGTGACAGGTTTTCTTTCTCTCAATGCGAAGCCGAAATCAAACTCAAAGGCTGCTATGAAAATTATCTTGGCAGCAGCTTCATGTGGCTTCATTTCAGGAGGCAGGCTCAAATACAACTTATTGAATCTTTTAATAAATTTTGCCACTCCCTCATTCTGTTTCTTCTTCATGGTATCAAATTCAGTGAGACATTGCCCGTGGTCTTTCTTTTCTCCCCACTTTCTGAGGAAAACATTCTCCATGATGTCCCAGGTGGTCACAGAATGATTTCCCAATGTTTTAAAGCATTTTCTTGCTTCCCCTTCCAAAGATTGCACAAATAATCTCAAGACCACATCCAGAGGTTCAACATTTAAGTTCTCTGCAAAAGAAGAGAAGGTCTCGAGATGTTTCTGAGCATCAATTTCGTTTTCACCATTAAATCTCGGTAGAATCTTCAGATAATCCTGTGGCATATCATTCAGCACTTGGAGTAAGGCTAGAGGAGCATATTTGTTCAATAGAAAAGCAGGAAAATTGGCCATTGGGGGAGGCGGGGGTTGTACAACAGTCTGAGCAACAAATGAAGGGAGAGGAGTAGGAGGAAGTGGAGTATGAATAACAATGGGAATATATTGCGCAGAAGCCTGAGGTGTGGATGGGAAAAGCTCACGGTTAACGGCAGCTACTTCTGTGACCTCTTTAATTTCTTCAGCCTCGAACGTAGGATGAGAATCTTCTTCAATCCAAGTACTTCCCCTACGTGGAGTCTCCGAGTAAAACTCGGGATTTTCTGTTCTAACTTCTTGAGAAGAATAGGGAGGATAATCTTCAACGGAATATTCAGGGTTTTCAGCACGGGCTGACTTCCTCTCCTTCCAAATTCTTTTATGAATAATCTTCTCTGGGTCAGACACGTAAGATGCTTTCGACTGAGATGTATCTGACCTCAAATGTGGCTTACGAGGAGCCAGGACTACCAATAAGATTTATCAAATAAATACCAGTGGAGTCGCCAAGGTGAGAGATATACAACTCTTCAACTCTCTGTGCTCACCTGATTAGAGAGTGAAAACAACTTGTCGAGACCCAGGGAAACTGATATTCTTGAATTCGATCCCCAGAAACGGCGCCAGAAAGATGTTGTGGATGATTTTGTCACCCTCCTAGAGATAGCCTAGAGTTGCCATAGACCAGTGGCTAGAACATCTTAATATAGCAAGGAGCCCTTTATAGTTTGGGTTGTCAGTCCAAGAGCTCACTTACTATCTCTTGTTTGAATCAAGGAAACTAGTTTTGAATGGGACCAATCTCTCTCAGAAGCTGGTACAAAGACAAGATCAATGTAGGGACATCAAGTAAAACTCCAATATAAAAGAATCAGACAGTTAAGAGACCGCTTACTGTAAAGAGGGCCAGTTCAGATAATATATCACAGAAATAAAATATCAGATGATGAGTGCAGTGAAGAAACATAAAGAAGATATTAGTTAACATGAGACTGATACCCAGATACACAACAAAACCACATAAGGGCATACCAATCTATGAATCCTTATATGACAATGGCGTTTTAAAAGCACCCTCCTCATGCAACTAATATAGCAGAAAATATGGAAGAGATGATCATGGGACAGTATATCATGACTAGGCCTATTTAAAGCGCTTGAATAATTCCAGAAAGGGCATCAACAAGGATGAATCCTTACTGCAAACTAGTGAGCCACTCGCATTCTAGAACATGATACAAAAAGATAAGTAGCATGAAAAGAGATATTGTATTAACACATAAGATAAATTACATATTGTGAGATACCAGAGACCAGAATCCTCATTATAGTTATAACCCCTCCTCACTGAGACCCTACGGGCTCTGAACCTTCATACATAAATGTTACAAAATGTATACAAAAGCCCTTTTCGCTGCACAGTTTGCTGACAGAAATCTGGAACCCTTACAATGTCTTCTTTCCCGGGTCTTTATAGGAAAGATGGAGAGTTCTAGAGGAGGAGGTAGATGAAGCACAATTAATGACTCAGTTTGAATTAAAATGGCGGAAAACATTCGCGCCTTCTCTTTGAATGACTGACTATAAATGAATGTACTTAACAATCTGTCTAAAGAAATAAATGTTGGGAGATGAAAATCTCCTTATATACATGACACAACTAATAAAATATATACAGTGTATTGCCTTCAGTTGAGGGAAAATCTGCTACCAGAAGAGTCCTGAGATAGTCTGCAGTTCGGTACTGTACTCTCGGCCCTCGATTTTGGTTTTGAATCCTGGATCTTTATTGTAGGGCGAATTTCTCTGGAGGGTTCCGTGAATACATTTCTTTGTCTTCTTTAATGGTGGTCATTTCATGCACCTGCCCTCAGCCTCTTCATTAAATTTCACCCACAGGAAATCGTCTTTTATGGGCCCCAAACCTTTGCAATAGAGGCAACGAATTAAAACGTCCTCCTGTTATATCAAAACCTGCAAAACCCACAAAATATTAGAAAAACCAACACAGATGGAGGCGGGGATGATGGAGATGGAGATGAAGACGACGTCGTGAATCCGAACAGGGGACAGGAACACACAAGGTGGCGGAAGAAAAGCGATGGCGGTATGGAGTAAATAGGCACAGCGCGTAAAACAGTTTGGTTGTGGGGGAATAGATAAAATGGGGGAACATGAATGAAAACGCACGCTCACCTATATATATATGACGGGGGAAATGTTTTGGGCGCACGGGAGCGAACACGTAGGATTACGGGAGGAAAGTGGGAGGACGACATGGCGAAGTCAACGGGTGGAAGTGAGTGAGAACGACACGATGGCGGGCCCTATGTCATAGCGGACAAGTGATAACGTGTGCGCAACTCTGGCGCATATCGGCCGTTGGATGGAGATAGGTAGATCAGACGGTTCAGACGAATTCCACTGCCCGGCCCTGGTACAACCTTTAATGCGCAGGGAGAGCAGTTTCATAACCCGTACCAAAAACACATGGCGCTTTCTGTATGGGATCGCTGCCCCTGCGGTAAATACCACCGTGTCAACGAGAGTGGTGCAGGGGTTACCATGGTTTTCTGCGCGGGGGCCCCTCCATATGAAACGTTCACCGCTTCGTTGATATAACATGATCGGACGGTGGATATCACGCCCGAATATAAACAATAAGCCTGCTTTCTTTTGGCCTGTGGTTCTTGGGCTCGGGTCATATGACGACATCAGGAATGGGGCTAGGGCCCTAGGGGCTTTGGCTCAATAAAATTTAAATTGCGGGTTTTGATCATTTGGACAGTGTGTTTTAGGTGGAGATGGTAGAATCAAATGGGAGCATCAGGGTTCTTAGTTACGGCAGAGGTCCGAAGGGTATTTAAAAAGGTGGCAAACCAAAAATTTACGTGCAGGGGGTAAATATGTACAACAGGTGGTCTGCTAGGGGATGTTGATCTAGTATGGGGACAAAGATGGCATAGGCAAAGATTTGATTATTGGGGCGTACAATTCAGATGCTTAATATGTGATCACACTGGACACCTGAAAGGAAGCTTCCCTATGAGATTCATAAATTCTCATCATGGGAAGGCGAGTATTGATGGCTCTTGGAAGGAGAAGGCTACAATCGGAACTCAGGATGGCCTCCCATCGGGTAAGTCTCTTCCTCCATCTTCGGATGATGAGATATATGCTTCGGCTAATGCTCTTAGTGATAAATCCTCTCCTTCTATCAATTATGTTTCTACATCTAACGATCCTAGACCCTCTATGTTTTGTAATGATAAGGTGGTTGAACATTGCTCTAATATTATGGACGGTAGGGTTGACCAGAAAATTTCCTTGGTATCGAAATCATCTGATGAACCACTGCAATTCACTACCCTAGCCACACCTTTGTATGTATCTCCCTCCATGCCTCCTTTGGAATGGGCTTCCCCGCAATCTCTGTGGCAAATCGAAACCCTAGATATATCAGATTCGCCCAAAAACACTGTTGGTAGTGACCTAGATTCGCTCCTCGATAATCTGAACCTCGACCTTATTTCCTTAAATATTTTTGATAGGGTACCTCTGGAGCCCAACATAGTCATTTCTCCTGTCTTTGGAAATAACATCACTGTGCGTAAAAAATCTAAATCTAGGACAAGGCACTTCAGGGGTAGACTAAAAACCAAATCTCTTTTCTGGGATGACTTTCAGGACTTAATGGATGTTCCCATCTCTGCTTCCGATGACCTCAGGGTGCTTAGAGAAAGCAACCCTTATGGGGTTTCCAAATGACCTCCATCCTTTCTCTGAACATGAGGGGTATGGGTGACCCTTCCAAACACACTCGCCTAAAAGAATTTCTTAATGAAGAGGACCCTTTTATTGCTCTCTTTCAGGAGACTTTGTGTAATAGATTGAAAGAAATTGGAAAAGTATTAAATATTAGACCGAGATGGTATGCGGTGGCCATTGATGCGGATGGCCATGCGAGAGGTTTACTTGCTATGTGGGATCCATCGTACGTAAAGTATCAGACATATAGTTTTTTTAGAGGTATTTTTCTATCTAGAAGTTTATGTGGATTCCATGGCAACTTCAATATTCTAAATTTATATGCTCCATGTTAGAATAGAACTATTTTCTGGACCCGACTGTATATGTTTGGAATCCTATATATGGATAATTTGATTGTCATTGGGGACCTCAATTCTACTCTCCACTCTAATGAATCATGGGGACTCAAAGCCAGACTTGATCCAATGGTAGATCACATTGGAAGGATTTTTGAAAAGGCCCACCTGAAAGATATTCAGCCTTTTCCTCTAATACCAACATGGAAAAATCGAAGAGCAGAGGGGGATTATATTGGGATGTAATGATCCTTTTTCAAGATTCTCAAGATTCTATTTTAGAGATGGACTACAGAGGAATTTATTAGATATGTCACCCTTCAAATAAAGTGTGATATCCAGAGGCTTCCTGGCCAACTGTAGACTCTATCTATAGAACTTGGAATAACCCCTTTTCAGGACTGTCAACAAGGTGTTCAAGGAAAACATTGTATAAGGAAAAATGAGAAAAAATAACACATATAAGGGATGGTTTCCCCTCATTTATGCTGTATATGACTTATATATAGAATCTCATTAGAAACAAATTATTTTAGGCACATTAAACAGATCTCCCAAAAAGTAGACTAGTTAAAAAGCACCCAAAGCGGAAGGTTGCAGACAACGTTGTAGCTCAAGGGACATAGAAAATACTGAATAATTTCAGATCTGAAGTATAAGAAATGGTACTCTCTTCTAGAAGGTCAAAGACCCACTCCATGGAGAGAGACTCTCAAAATACACTAGATCTCTACAGATCTAGATCACCACTTGCTGCAGCTTGCAGAGATAGTAAAATCGTCACTGGATCAGCGCTGCCAATGTAAGTAGGAGATTGGCCTCAAGCCTGATAGTGGTTCAATTCAGCAAACTTTCCTCCTTGAATCAACAAAGGAAGAGGTGAAACTCCTACATAGGAATTCCAGATACAATCCTCCACTCAATAGCAGAGAATGGTATTTGTCTAAGCAGACAAATACTCATAAATATTATCTATCAACAAACTTCTTTTGCTGCTCTCCGTTTCCTTCTATAAGATGAGAAAGCTCTTGCAAAACCTAAACCACTTTGATGAGTTAGTCCTTTTCACATTAGAGGCTCCCTTCTAGAACTGTGTTGCCCCTTTTAGAGATGCAATGAACTTAGACAGCACTGTTGATTTGGTCAAGGTTGATCCAGTCTTTAGCTCAAACCTCTTTCACACCTGCAAGTGATTATTTACATAGCCCTAATTTGTCTTTTTTACATGGGCATTGATTTATTCAGACTTTTTAGGAGTTTTACATGTCCTCCTTTATTCATTTATTCATAAAACATAAATTAAAACAAAATTGAATGTTCCTCTTAGCTAAGGCTAAGTAGGAACATTACAGTCCTCCCCTCCAAAATGTTGCTTGTCCTCAAGAAACTGACAGGGTAAGAGTTGTATTTCTTCTCCTTCTCCATTGATGGTAGCATCAAAGATCAAGCTTCCATCCTGGACTAAGTGCTCACCAAGCCAATACATCAGAAACTTCTCCTCCAATGCTAACATGATAGGGGCATAGTCCATCCCTTCAAGAGTGTAAAACTCAACAGAAATAAACATGGGTGAAGAAATGTCACATCTAAAACATGTATCATGAAGTACATGATAAAGTTCCATCCCATGTGGTACATATACACTGCCTACTTTTTGTCCATACAAACCCATAAAAAATACCAATATATCATCTATGTATGGAAGAAAAATCACATATAGGAAAACTGAAATTTTCACTTGAGGAGGTGGGTCACAATCCCACATAAGGTACCAACGCAGTGCGCTCCTTTTTTTGAGTAGATCTGAGTGTGGTAGGTGGTACTCCCACCAAATCTTTGCTGCATGGGTCACTTTGACATGGTTGAAAGTGAAGCCCTCATTAGGTGCCTTTGGGAAGCATCCATCATGATAGATAATCTCCCTTTGAACCTCAAGGGAGTGGCTAGATTTGGAATTTTTATTGGCCTCATCAATGCCATGAGATCTACATGTAATATCACTCCTTGTAGGAGCCATGGCCTGCATACATATGGTAAGAGAATGTGTCAAATCATAAAAATAAACATGCTCCATAAGATCAAATTCTTTACCATTCAAGTCTCCCACACACATAGAGTTAGGCATGGGAATTTCTCCTCTTTTAAGAGAAGGAAGATGTTAGCCATCAGTATTTTTTTTACATGTTAGTGATGACTATATCTACAGCTGAGTTTTCTAGAAACTGATTTCCTTATGTCAATATGTCATCCAGAAAACCCTCCTAAAACTTTTTTCACCCTTCTACCTTTTCAGTTCGCTATGGCAGAAATCAAAGCCTCATTTGTCCTGCTTTATCTAGCTCGACCTTCTTGATACGCCGTCGGCTTTTGAAAAGCAGAATTCACATCTGTTTCAAGGTCTCCCTATGTTAGGAAGTGGCGCTTTAAGACATTTCACCCTTGGCAATCATCAAAAAGCAAAAACGCCTCCATCTGCTACAGACCAACCATGACTGACCTCCTACTTTGCAAATTAGTTTGACAAGCAGCCCTAAGTCGCGCCACTCACACCCCCTAGATCTCAGCACTGCATAAAACCCAATCTCAAGCTGACTATTAGGTTTTTCACAGTGTTCTATGGTTCTACAAAGGAAGGCAATATATTTCATCTCATGGAGTAAATGTTTGAGTTTACAGTTAGAGGAACAACTGCTTCTAAATGTAACTTGAGCCTGAGATATGTCTGCAAAACAGAAAGCTACTCATCTGGACTTTACAGCTCTTTCCAGCATGAAAATCACAGTAAGAAAGGGACACCACTGTCTCAGCAAACTGGTAAATTTTCAAGGCCCAGAACCTCCTTCATTTACAAGCAGAGGGTTAGGGCACCTCCTTCATCCACAAGCAGAGGGCGCTGGCCAATATTGACTTGGAAGATTGCAAAGGTCCAGGTTTGCTTTGTATTGAACAGTGAAACAATATCTCTAGGTTTTATGAATTTGAGTAATGGTCATAACAGGAACAGAGTTTGGAATATGCTAGGAAAAAGAGTCTGGTATGATAAAGGAGGTCATCTCAAGCTTTCAAATCATGTAAATTGTTGAAATGAAGAAAGGCATGTCATTGGTGAAAATTCCAAATCATAAGTACCCTGCTTATCCACTAGATCAAGTAGAACAGATACTGACAACAAAATGCCATCACACAGGCAGGGGGAAAGTCCTTGGTTTTTCAAAAAAAAAAAGCACTGACCTTCATAAGTCACAAAGGTTATTTTTCAAGTAATCTGTCATGAGATGACCAAGCCAAATGATAAATATCTCAGTCACCCCTAGAATAGTACAGGGAAACAGTGTCACTGTGATTAGGGTTTCTTCTAAAACACAGTGATGCTTGCAAGTAAAGATGCTAAGATTGGTGTTTTTCAAGTGGTTTACTTACCATCACATTCAGAGAAAGGCTGTGTCAAACAGAGTTGTCAAAAAGCCTTCAGATACTTTACCTGATGAAGAGCCTCCTCCATATATGAGCAGATGGCCAAAGTCATTGCAGGTTGTTGAAAACTGATGGGTCTAAAAAGTGCAGAGAAAGGACACAAAGAAATTGAATAAAGGAGTCATTGCACAGGTAAGTGTTAATGTTTATGGTGCAAAGGTATTGTTTTCCCTCTTCAAAGAGCTATCTGTCAGACTGTACCTGCAGTAGAAAAGAGAAAATATTGAATATATGTGTGCCATTGATACCAAAAAGAAGACTTTTCCTTGAGGGAAAGGTTCAAAGCAACAAAACAATATCACATGCCAAAGATCCAAAGAAGCACTTTTCAAGAAATAGGTGTTCAAAGCTTTCAAATTTCTGGCGCATTATGAATAGCCCTTCCTTGCTAAAAATCGCCAAGAGAGGAAAACAATGAACATAGTTCGGTTATGAAATGGTTCTATTGACAAAAAGAGGTTAACACACTGATCAAAGAAAAATAATGACTGTGTATCAAAGAGCCCTGTTTTCATATTTTACAAGCTTGTCTTTTCAGATGGAGGAGGCAAATGGGTATACAATCTTATGAATAGGCAGAAGAAGTTGGTTTTGATGAGTTGCCACTGTTTATATGTCTTAAAACAAACACAGTTGTCATCATTCCAAAGGGCAGATTTAGCACAAAGATACAGTATTAAATAAACAGTGGCAGAGATGTGGCATAATGAGTTGTCAAGCAGAGGATTATAGTAAAAAATTCCCCTCTTTGGAGAACATTGCAGGTCATAAAAGATGCAACAACTTGTACCTGTACCATTAAACACAGTGGCAGAAATAGCCCCAAGATTATGGAGACATTTTTAGGGTCTAAAGGTTGGTGATGAAATGTCCCCCAAAGAACAAAGATGGAGGTCCTCCTCCTAACACCTGTGCTAAAGTTCGTGATCTACATGTGGTCAAATGTATGGCAACTCTCCAAAGCAATTTTTGAACGTACCGAAGTTAAAGGAATCAAAGGTTTTTCAAAACAAAAACTCCGCAAAAAAAAAAACCAAACCAAAGTTCTATTTTTAAAATAAAATGACCGTTGAGAATGTTTTTTAAAACGATATAAGGTTGAAGTGTGAGAGTGGCAATTCATTTTCAAAAAACTAGAATCAAAATCCGGTCTCCCTAGCACCAAGGCAAGAAAATCTGGTCGAAAATTCAAAAGTTTGCACTGAGAAAAACTGCGCGACGTGCCTGGGCGTAAATTTACACGGGCCACCATTTACAGCGCGACGCGCCTGTACATTGGCGCGACGCGCCTGTACAGGCCGCCCGACCGCCCGACTGGTCGACCCGACAGGGCACCCACGGTGATTTCTGCACGACGTGCTGACTGCAAAGAGTGCCGCGCAGCTTCTGAAGATCCCTGGTGTTACTCCGGCTCCACACAAGGGTTTTCATCAATGTTAGAGGTATTTCTCACACATTTTGCCGTGTTATTCAAAGCCACCTCGAGGCTACAGGGGAAAACTGTTGATTGACTATTTATTGATTGTTCAAAACCTATTTTGCAAGTATTATTCATCCTAGCAGAGGTTTTAACCATATCACCAGAAGGCTGCATTCATAAAGGACCATTGATTGTTTTAACCAGATAAAACTCCTATAACCTCTGTCTAAAAGCTTTACAGTCTTCTAAAAACCCTGTCAATTTTTGCTCCAAAACTGTGTATTGGCTAGTTAAAAACTAAGGGTTGATTTTACATATACAAACAGTGGAGAGTGGACACACCTATACAGGACAGAAATTGTTAAATGTTTGAAAGCCTCCTTGAACAAGGAGTTTTTGTGTATGGGTTGACATCTAAGATTTCAAAAAACAGAGTAATCATTGGCATTTTCTCACAGCACACTACTTAAGCAGATTTCCTTTCATTCACTGTATTCTCCCACTGTGAATTTGTTAACAAAGAGTTTCCAAAGGTGAACAGCATATTGAAGGACAGAGGTTGTTGATGGTTAAATTTTGACATTGAAGGCAGAGGTACAAAAGTGGTGTTTGATTTCTTAAAACTTCACAAGTGAAAGGGGCCATTTTCTAAAGAGCAGAGTTGTTAGTGATTGAAGTTAATATTGGAGACAGAGGTATAGATGTGTTGGTGTATCTCTTAAACTCACAAGCAAAGAGTGTGTTTTCTAAACCACTGTGCACTGATTTTACACCCAACCTAGGTCTGCTTTTTCTTTTTACTACATTGTATCATTGTGAAGAGTTGTTGACAGAGAGATTCTAAGGGTGAAATAGGGCCATTTTCTAGAAGGTAGGGTTGTTGATGATCGAGTTTAACATTTGAAGCCAGAGGTACAAAGGTGGTGATTGATTTCTCAAAATTCACAAGTGAAAGGTGTTTTCCTAAACACTGTGGGCTAATATTTCACCTAACCAAAAAGTCTCCTTTCCTTTCCACTGTATGGTCTCTTTTATAGAAATCTGTTGACAGAGGTATTTTCAAGGTAAATGACCTGAAGAGCAGGGTTTTAATATTTGAGTTTTTTTTTGAAGACACAAATACCAGTGTAGGTTGGCCTCTAACAAATTCACAAGAGGGGTGATTGTTCAAAACTGTGCATAGGGAATCTACAAAGCAGTAATCCCATCTTTACACATGGTACCATTGTTAAAAAGTTTGCCTGGCTGAAGTGATCCGGATTTTATGCAGGAACGCAACAGAATAAACACATAACCATAAATACAGAGATGCAGCGGAAATAACACTTCATTTCATTAATATCAAATAACAGAAAGATGCTTACAGACATAATGGAAATAAAATAGCTAGGGTGCTGGTAGCGAATCTCTGAGAAGAGATGTGGTGGCTACAGACCTCTGAACTGTGTTACAATGAGGCTCGAGGGCCTATTTATTATTGAGAAACAATGTAGAATCTGAAACGTCCAAAAACCTAACCGTAGGAGATGAGGCGCCAAAACTGTGGGCGCCCGTTTGGGTAAATTGGTGGTTCAACTTCCCGGGGGCATAACGTTTGCACCCGATCTCCGTTTGACGCGCTCAATAGCTCGTTAGAAAGATCTATCCGAGGACTTCAACTTTTGTGACGATTTGATGATCAAATCGCAACAAATCTCATACCCAAAAAACGTCGTTTAGGGCCTCAAAACGGCTCCGGAAGTTCGGGACCCGAAAACTGATAAAAATAGTAAGTTTTGTTGCAACTTGAAAATTGAAAGAACTGAAGATGGGGGTTCAAATGGAATAGGTGGGTGGCCACCAATATCCACCTGGATCATTAAGCCCCCAAAACGGCTCCGAGAGTGGAGGACCCGAAAACCTGCTAAAAATAGTAAGTTGTCCTGAATGTGAAAATCTGCAAGAATTGATGGTGCTGGTCCAAATGGAATAGGTGGGTGGCCACCGATATCCACCTGGATCATTCCTCCCTCCTTAGGAAGCAATGGTCCCCATTGCGTTGAGATCCTCCATGAGATGAGGAAAATTCTATTGAACTGGATATTAGATGTGTTGAAGATTTGATGGACCTGCGGGTGGACATGCTGGATGCGTTTAGTAAATTTGGTTTCTTTATCAGCCTCATACAGTACATGTTTGGATTCTGTATGTGTAGTTGCAGGATGTATGGCAACATCAGGTGGTGGTGCATTGGGAGTCAGATCAATGGAGTGCTTGTCCTGACAGTGTAGAGGAACCTCTATGAGTGAGAAGAAATTGTCATCGTATTCCTCCATGACTTTGTCCATCTGCTGCAGCCGTGAAAGGGAGCCCTGTTTCGAGGTTGTGGCCACAATATTCTTCTTTCCCTGTGAGTGAGTCGTAAGGAAAATGAATTTCCTGGTCTGGGAAACAATCTTACTGCGTTGTTTTGCAGTAGTCAAAGAGATGGCGGGAGGCGGTACTACCTCCGGTATCCTGTACAAGTTATTTCCCAAAGTAATAATAACAGCACGAGGCCTAGACTCATACACAGCATGTCGTCTCCATAATTATGGTTGGCCCAATAATACATCAGCTACATCAAGAGGAGCAACATCACACAATACCTCATCCGTGAATGGCTTGATACTGTATGGAAGTCGGCACTGCTGGCGGATGCGGAGATCTCTCCCTGGGTGGAGCCACCCAATGGTATACGGTTGCGGGTGTGCTATGGTTGGTAGGCCGAGCCGCTTCACGACGTCTGCTGAAATGAGGTTCTTTGGGCTTCCGCTATCGACGAGAAACTGCAGCGGAGAACCCTTCACCCACATCTGCGACTGGAAGAGGCGCTCCCCCTCCTCTGGATCCTCTGGACCCTCCTTCTGGATCTTGGTGGTGGCAACAATGGCACTGGGATCCGCATCAATGATCTGCTTCTCTTTGTCATTACCTTTGTCTGGTTCTAACTCAGGATCAGAAAATGCATCTGATTCGGGTGCCTTTAGTTCAGCCACGAAAGACTGTTTGGCCCGACACTCGTTTGTGCTGTGAGTGGGGCTATTATGAAATTCACACCACTTCCCTGTGTCCTTCTTTGGATTTGTGGTGTTGTTATGAGTCGCATTGCTTTGGCCTTTCCCCTTGTTCTTCAATTCGGGGGCACCTTTCGGATTCGCAGATCCAAGTCTCGCTTCTTCTGCTTAAATTTCTGCTCGATCTTGGCGGCATAGCGATATGCCGTGCCAAACGATGTAATGTCGAGGAACTCCATTTCCTCCTGAATGTGTTTGTGCAGACAGCCGCGGTACTTGAGCACCAAATGTCTCTCTGAATCTTTAATACCCAACTTTGTGCGTAGGGTATGGAACAGATTCGTCAGTTCGTGCACATCTTGATCCTTTTGTTGCCGCAGTGTGGTCCATTGGATGTATTTGTCCTCATAGGTCCCCACAGGGTAATATTGTTCCTTGATGCCGTCTCGGAACGAATTCCAAGTGGGTGTGGCCGAGAACAGAGAGGGTTCCCCTTCGCCCTCTTTCTCACGGTAGGTTTCCCACCAGTCTTTGACATGGGGGGCAGCTTTGAGGAGTGCAAAAATAATCTTTTCTCGGTCAGAGAAGTCATGGACCGAGAAATACCCTTCCAACAAATTTAACCATCTGTCTACAGCGTCTGCATCTATTTTTCCTTCAAATATAGGAATGTCAAAGTTTACATGTACCTTGAAGGGAGTGGCGCCTCCAGAGTGGCTGTTGGATGCAGATGCGCCATATGTGGGCAGTCGTTGAAGGATTTGAGCAAAGTTATCCATCATCTCGTTCCTTTGTTTCTCGAGAGCCTCCTCGAGCAGTATTTTGATAGGATCTCCTGCTCCCTCGTCTTTCTTTTCTTCCGCCATGGGAGGTCGTCGGGGTTTGCGAGGCTGATCTTGCAAGGGTTCAACCGGATCGAGCCCTAACTCCTTATACCCTGACCGCGTTGGGGACATGCAAGAAGGATCGAGAAAACGAGACCCCTCGATACCAGCGTCCGTTTATGCGGGAGCACTTAGCAGAACAAACACATAACCATAAATACAGAGATGCAGCGGAAATAACACTTCATTTCATTAATATCAAATAACAGAAAGATGCTTACAGACATAATGGAAATAAAATAGCTAGGGTGCTGGTAGCGAATCTCTTAGAAGAGATGTGGTGGCTACAGACCTCTGAACTGCTTTACAATGAGGCGCGAGGGCCTATTTATTATTGAGAAACAATGGAGAACCCTAAACATCCCAAAAACCTAACCCTAGGAGATGAAGCGCCAAAACTATGGGCCCCGTTTGGGTAAATTGGTGTTTCAACTTCCCAGGGACGTAACTTTGGCATACTATCTCCGTTTGACGCACATGATACATCATTAGAAAGCTCTATCCGAGGACTACAACTTTTGTGATGATTTGATGATCAAATCGCGACAAATTTCATACCCAAAAAGCATTCGTTTAGGAATTCAAAATGGCTCGGAAGTTCGAGGACTATTTGCTAAAAAAATAGTAAGTTTTGTTGCAACTTGAAAATTAGAAGCGAAGATGGGGGTTCAAATGGAATAGGTGGGTGGCCACCAATATCCACACAGGATCATTAAGCCCCAAAGCTGACTCAGTGGAGGACAGAAACTGCCTAAAAATAGTAAGTTGTCTTTGAATGTGAAAATGCAATTGATGGTGCTGGTCCAAATGGAATAGGTGGGTGGCCACCGATATCCACCTGGATCATGAAGTGCATCCAGAGTTGGAGGGATGTTTTTTAAAGAGTGCAGAGGTGGTTTATTTAAAGAAAAATTGTTGCATTTCATCAAGACCACATTGTCTAAACTGTCCAAACAGTCTAGTGACTAGTTTCAATCCAGCAGAACATTTTTCATACAGTGAAGGCAGTTTGCCTCTTCCAAAGTTTGGTCAAAGTCAGAATGCCTCCAAAGCGAGATCACAAGAGCGGTCCACATAAGAGATATGAGCCTATCTCCATAGGAGAAATCAATGCTCACCCATCAGTGCTTTTCAATTTCCATGAAGTAGGTTGTCTTGATTTCTGTCAGAGGATAGAAGAAGTCAAGAGTTTCTCGCCACTTACACATTTGTGCGCTTTGAGATTCAAGGACAAACACTTCCAGTTAGTAGGTCTTGACTTCAAAATCTCCCCAAGGTATGTATCCAAAGCTACCAAGATTCCGTATCATGGTGAAAAGTGGTTTAAACAAGCGCATCTTGATCTGGAGGATTATAAACCTTTCATCAAGCCTGAACATAGGGAAACCATCACTGCTATTTTCCCCTTCTCCTATCTTCTTGACAGTTATGCTCCGCTGATGAAGGCCATAATGAGATATTTCACTTGTGAAGGGAGGTTTAACCAAATTTATGCCTATCATGTCCGCTTGTTGATGCATTTTACCAGAAGCAGGCAGCTAAACCTTCCATACTTTTTGTCCAAAAGCATAGAGAAAATGGAAGCTACCGTCCAAAAGAAGGCTCCACCTCAGCAAATCCCTTCTCTCTTTCATCATTCCTTGATCAAGATTATCTTCTTACACCAGCTGGAGAAGAAAGGGGTTTCATGGGATTCATTCATTAGCCATGCAGATTTCGCCACTGTCCCTCCTGTTCATGTGTCTCCTACTCAGCCTGTTCATCGCCCAGTGCCTTTGTCTAGTAGGCCTACCCCTAAAAAACTCAAGATGACCACTGGGCAGCCAAGTCAACAGGGAGAAGGAGAGGGCAGTGAACCACAGGGAGAAAAAGAAGGCAGTGAACAGCAGCAGCTAGATATTGAGGGACAGCAGCAATTGGAGATTAGTGAACAGCAGCAACTAGAGTTTGAAGATCAGCAACAGCTACAGGTTGATGAACAGCAGCAGGTACAAGAAGAGGGACAACAGCAGACAGAAATTGAAGAGCAGCAAGTTGAGCAAACAATTGAAGCGCCTTTTGAGCCACAAACTGGACAGGATGTTGAGGAAGGACAGCAAGCTGAAGCTGCCACCTTGACAGTGACCAAAACTGTTCCTAGAAAGAGGAAATTGCCCAAAAAGACAACTTCTAGCTTGCCAAGGAGAAAAAGCACCAGATTAGCCTTCAAAGGCAAAAGCATAGTTGGAGAAAGTGCCAAGCATGGAGGTAAATCAGCTGTCATCCCTATCCCAAGCGATGACAGTGATAACGAGGCCCGCCTCCTTGAAAATCTCCTCATTCACAAAGAAGGGAAAATTGAGGGGTTACAAGAAGATCTTCAAAGGGCGAGGAATTTCAACCACTTCTTGGAGGTTGAAAACAAACAAATGAAGTATCATGCAGCCATTCATGAGGCAAGGGCGATTAAGTATAAGAAAGAGGTAGAAAAGGCGCAATTAAGAATTGAAGAGCTTATTGGCGAGTTTGATGATGAAGAGGAGGAAGACCAGCCTAGGCGGAAGAGGCCTAGAACCATCGGACTTAGAAAAGCCTTGGAGAAACAGAGAGCAGAAGAACAAGCTCATTTCGAAGCCTTTCCTCTCACTGCCCTCCTTGAGCAGGAAATTGAGGAAAACAAAGAAGCATGGCTTGAGAGAGCTAACCAACATTTGGAAACAAAGCTTGAGAGGGCGAACAGGGATCTTGAGCTACAAAGGAAGAGGACTCTTCACTTTCAGAAGCTAAATCAGTTTGCCAGGCGAAAATTAAAGGTAGCACAAGAGAAATTGAAGAAGTTGAAGGAGAGGCGCCTAGCACGGAAGGAAGCAAAAAGCATATCAGCCCTTGATATTTTGGCTTCAGCTTCGGAGCATGTTTCTATGGACCCTTAAGGGTCATGCATGCCAATTTTGGGCCTGTTTCGGAAACTTTTTGTTTTTTGGCATTTTTTGGGTTTTTGGCCAAAAACTCATAAATTCGCCATTTCAGTTTGATGAATTGTCAAGGGAGGAGGATGATACCGATGGATGCCATAATTCCATGAGCAGGTCTCCAGCGATTTTTAGGGCATTTGAAGATCATTCGCCCCCTCAAATTGGCGAAAAACAGCCTCATTTTGCACATTCTGCCCGCCATATCAGCAGCCTGCTATTTTCTGGGTTTTTGCACACATGTACAGTTTTGAGGGACTTTCAGAGATCAGATTGAGGTGATTTCACTTGCGTCGGAAAGAAGACATAGAGAGCTTTCCAACGAGCCATCATGAGCCTCATTTCGACACCGGGAAGGCTGCCATTTGCCTTCAGCAAGTCAGGGGACCTTTTTCAGGCATAAATATGAAGTATTTTTGTAATTTTTGAACTCCAAAAATCTGCTTTTCCCAAATGTGCGTTAAGCTATTTTTATCATGGGAAAATCATGTAAAATCAATATAATTTCCGTTTTTAGCAGTTTTTTAGATATTTTATGGGATATTTTGTGCCTTGGGCTTTGCAAAGCCTCAAGGACAAGTTTAGATATTTTGACTTGGCCAATGGGATAGCTAGTTGCTCCATGAGGTTTTCCTTCCTCAAGCCTATTTATTCCATGATTCTCATTGTAAATCAGAGGCTGAACTTGAGAGAAGAATTAATGCATTGGTCATATGAGCTTTGAAGAATACACTTGAGTTATGATTTTTGGACTGCCTCTTGGATGCTTTTGAGGAATGTTGAAGGCTTGTTGATGGATTCCTTGACATGGTAGAATGGTATAGTGCTCCTTAATGTGTTTTGTCTTCTAGTTTTCACTCATATTTCATTTTTCTTGCTGCTATAGATCAGTAAAGATTGATTTTGAGACATGCCCATGGAGGCACCTCAAAATCTCTGAATCTTCATAGCTTGATGTTTTCTTCTCCCTTAGTTATGCTAAAGAATTCTTAGCTGCTCTTTAGTAACCTAAGGTGTTGTTGCTAAGTTTTATTCATCAGTTCCATGTATGTTGAGTTGGATGTATGGTTTGCCCTACCTACCTATCAGCTGCCCATAGTTCTGTCCATAAAACTTTCTCTTTGACTGATTTGTTGATCATTTTGTTGAACCAAGGAGGCCTAGTCCCGATCTAGCCCTTTGCCTAAAAATATGAAAACTTATTTGTCCAAGTGCCCAATGACTTAGAGACTATTTTTAGGCGTTCCGGCATAGTTTATGAGTTGTTAGTTTGTCTCATGTGTTTTCCCCAAAGTCTGATAGCCTTTTCCCGAAGTTAGAGGGTCATATACCTCTATGTATGGCTGGAATGTTTGATTTCTATGTATTGATTAGCTTATAGTTATTCCTAGCATGATCAATGGCTTGCTATTACATGTTTATGTCTGCTATTAACTAGTTTTCACTTGAAATCCCTTGTCTTTCACCAACTTATTGTTCATTTAATCCATTTTGCCCGGAGATCCCTTCTACCGTGAATCAAATCGGCCCTACAGCAGCTTTACATCATCACTTCATAGCTTCCTTGACCTGTTTGACCCCATAGCCCAATTTATCTACATCTTGTTATCCAGTTTATGTATTTGATCAGTTTTATCCCTCACAAACTTAAAAACTTAAAAACTAAAAAAACCAAAAACACACTTCATGACTAGCCTAATATCAGGAAATCGCAAGTAAACACACCGACATCTTTTACACTTATAGAGAGAGCCCTCTCTGAGTCCAGGAAGGCTAGGTCCTTGGGCTCCAAAGCTTGGTTTGATGTTACATCGTCATTTGGCTAGCCAATCGGCCAAATCATGGGACCCTAACATAATGGCGATCACGGTGGGACTTTGAGTTAGTGACAATATAAGGACACCTTAGAACTCTAGAAGTCCCTTATTTTTAAGAATACTGTTTGATTGACTTATCCCACCGCTCTCTAACATAATGGCAATCACGGTGGGACTTTGAGTTAGTGACAATCTAAGGACACCTTAGAACTCTAGAAGTCCCTTATTTTTAAGAATACTGTTTGATTGACTTATCCCACCGCTCTCTAACATAATGGCGATCATGGTGGGACTTATTGAGTACATGACAGTCTAGCAAACTTTTATAGGCTCCTTAGTCCTTCAACTTTTAACTTAAACCATCAGCCTCTAGAATCATTTAGTGTAAAATCTCTGTTTCACCATCTTAGCAAAGTGATGAATCAGGTTTATAACACTCTTACATCCTAGGCTGCACATAAAACTCAGAAAAAACCACAAAAAACTCCCTTAGATTGGTTTTTGATAGTATTGGTGGTGGACCATACAAATATATCTCAAACAACTGACAATCCACCTGGCGACTCCACTAACTTCTAGTAAGCCTTACTATTTCACCAAACTCTAGGCTACTATCCGATAGACCTTTCCCATCACTCACTAACATAGCGGGAGATGGCAAGACACTGAGTACATAATAGTCCAGCAAGCTCTTATAGACTTTTTGGTCCTTTAGGTACCATAAACAAACAAGCAGTCCATAGACTCATTTTTTTTTTTAGAGTAAACTCTTTTTGTTCTCATCACCCTAGCAAAGTGTTGAAACAACTCTAGGATACTTTAACAAACCATAGGCTGCACATAAAACTCAGAAAATCCAAAAAACATTCTCAGATTAGTCTTGGTGGTGGACCATAGCTATCTTCACAAAAACAACCCAGTTCCACCTGGCGACTCCACTAATCCATCCTGTTACTTTGACCATCCTTCACCTTAGTAAAACCTTAGAAAGCCCACTCATCCAGAACATTCACCAATATCATTCTCTCTAAACTATGGATCTAAAATCTGGCTTCCCGAAGAATCAATACCAGATCCCATCCAGACCCAAATCCCCCTATCATAGTAGATGACCCAGAGAAGATTCTGTGGCAAGCTTCTGAAACTGATCATCTAGCTACCGATAGATCCATCCGTAGAACAAGATCTTTACCTAAAACTCGCAATATCCTTCTAGATTCACCTTCGGAACTAGAGTCATCACAAGCTCTTCCCCGAAGTAAATCATATAGTGAGATAAACTTCGACGATCTTGAAACCCTAAACCCACCACAGAGTCCTATTAGAGAAGCTTCACCCACCACTCCTCCTGATTTCCAGCTTCTTTATCAATTTGGCTCCTATCATCCCAGATCTTCTCAAAACCAGATCACTAGTCCAAGTTCATCCGCCACACCTGGTCAAACCACCACTGTTCAAACCACTTCATTTCAGCCTACTAGTCCTCATCTTGTACATCACCCATTAGCTCCAGTCATGGCAGCCTGGTACGCACCTTTGGTGTTGCCACCACCTTTAGCTCCTCTCCCAAACAAATATCAAGACAAGATCCCACACTTTACTAGAGAAGACACCACCACACCTCAACAGCATATAAGTAGAATGACTGATGCTTATGAATACCTAGAGGTACAAGACGAGACTGTCAGAATGAGAATATTTGCCCAAAGTCTTGGTGGTGAACCCAAAGCATGGTTCAAAAGCTTAGCTCCAAACAGCATCCATAATATACCTGAACTACATCAAGTTTTCAGAAATAGGTGGGAAATCCGAAGGAACCCCATTCAAATCCTGTCAGAATATAACAATATAAAACGGGAAAATGGGGAAAGTGTCCAAGCTTACTGTACTAGGTTCAACAGTGTATATAACTCCTTACCACCTCATTTCAAACCTCCACTTGGTCTAGCCTTGGCAAAATTCCCCGAAGGTTTCGATCCGGACATGACATATCATCTGAGAGATAAGGATCCCCCTACCTTGGAGGAAATGCAACAAATAGCCATAAAAGCAGATGCTAACTTAGCTAAAAAAAGAGCTAGAACTAGATCAGAAAGAAAGGTCACATATAGAGATGAGGTCTCCACTTCGTCACCTTCCCTAGATCCCAGAATAGATGACTTAGTCAAATCCATGGCTAAAATGTGGGAAAAGATCAATGAAAAAGCTCCTGCTAGGGACAACCAGCCAAACCCTCCAATCAGAAACCGAAACCAAAACCTTAGGAGGGAGCAACCCCAAAACAGACCAAGGGATAATGACCAACAGATCAGGCCACCATTCAATGAAAACTATGTGGAAGAAGATGATAGGGACTCAGAACCTCTTGATGAAAGTCATCTAAACCTCATAGGTTCTGATAGTGAGAATGAGGTGTACCTCACAGAAGAAGAACAAGCCTTCTTTTCGCCTGATCAAGATGAGACCAATTATGAAGATCTTGACGACCCTGCCATAGATTTTCAGAATGCCATTATAGAAGCTCACAGGCAATATGACCTTAGAAGTAAAAGAAACCAAGATAATGTCAAGAAAGGTAACTCAGACACTTCTAAAGTCCCTAATACCATCCTCAAGAAAGCAGTAGGAAATGATAAAGTTGAGGCCAAAGGGACTGACCAAAACAAAGGTAAGGCCATTCAGACAAGTACCAGCTCAGACACCCCTAGTACCTCCAAAGAAACCCCAAAAGTGACTATATCAAAAGAAGTCCCAAGCCAAAGTCAGAAAATTAAGAACATAGAAAAGGTTATGTCCGAAAAAGCTGAAACAAATCTTCCTAAGCTACCTACTCCTTTTAGCTTCGAAGGGGAAATTTCCAAAATAAAAATTACCATACCCCTTACAGAGTTAATAACTATAGATAGGTATAGATCTCAAATCTTCAAAGTCTTTGACCTAGATAGTAAGGCAGATACCTTGAATTTAACTGACGACAAGCCCGAGCTTTTATTTGGCCCTAAAGTAGAAGGTGAATATCAAGAAGGAACTATTTCTCCTTTCTATTTAAGCTTAAATATACGGGACAAAATATTACATAATGCCATGTTAGATTCTGGTGCTTCCCATAACCTCATGCCTAAAGCAGTCATGGAAAACCTAGGACTAGAAGTGACTCAACCTTACAAAAAATTGTATTCTTTCGACTCAAGCCAGGTAAAATGTTTAGGTCTGATAAAAAATCTAGATTTTGCCCTAACACAACTACCAGCCAAAAACTTAGTTATGGATGTAGTAGTGGCCGACATCACACCCAAGTACGGGATGCTATTGTCAAGAGCATGGGCTGCCAAAATACAAGGTAGCCTCCAAATGGATATGTCATTCGCTACTATTCCAGTTTTCAATCAAACTAGGAGGTTATACCGAGAAGCTCGCATGAAATACATGGTTAGCAACAGAGATAAGCCAAACAATACCCCCATCTATTCCATTCATTCCAATTTAGATTCTTTTATATTATACAATGAAGATGATATAAACAAGCAGATAAAAGAAAATGAAGACATGTCCAAACCATTACTGAGTAAAGAAATTGATGACCAAAGTCCCAAGAAACCTGAGAAACAGCTTAGTATCATGTATGAAAAAGAAACTCTTTGGAGTATAAGCTTTGATGGTTCTTGTGGCAAGACAGGTTCAGGAGCTGGCATCTGGATACACAATACTAAAGAAGGTCATTCTTTTAGATTAGAATTCCAATGTACAAATAACATTGCGGAATATGAAGCCCTTCTCATTGGTCTACACATGCTTAGAGACTTAGGCGCCAATAGAATATCAGCCCAAGGAGACTCTGAACTTGTAATCAGGCAAATCAAAGGTGAATATTCGGCAAAGAATCCAAGACTGAGAGAATATAGGAATGCAGCTTTGGATATCCTTAAAACTTTTGAAAAATATGAACTCACCTATATCCCCAGGATTCAAAACAGTCTAGCAAATGAGCTCACCTTCGCTGCAAGCAATAGCCAAATACCATGTATGAGTGAGCAATATGACATTCAAGTGAAACACCACCCTACTGTACCAGATAATCTTGACCATTGGCAAATATTCCAAGATGATGATCAAATTGATGATTTCCTCCAATCTAGGAATGAGTTTGAAATAACCAAAACAGACTCAGGAGATGAAGAAAGGAAACCCAGCCTAAGTCAGGACCAAGAATCAAATCTACCTTTGTGGACAAATCTAAACCTGGTAGACCATCCATGTGATAGGGAGATAGAAGAAGACCTTGACCAAAGAGAACTCGAAGTCTTACATTGTGAAAATGACACCATACCCAGAGGGCTCGCACCTTTAGAAGAATTTTTTGACTTTAATGATGTGGCCAAAAAGCCCAAAATGGAATCTACAGAAGATGACATAGAGGAATACAACATAGGAAGCCCAGAAGAGCCAAAAAACATTAAACTATCCAAAAACCTCCCACCTAACATAAAACATAGGTACATAAATCTATTCAAAGAATTTAAAGATGTGTTTGCATGGGGGCACCAAGATTTGAAATCATATGATACCAGCATCATCCAACATAAAATTCCCCTTAAAGAAAACCAAAAACCTTTTAAGAAAAAGTTAAGAAGGATAAACCCGGTATTACTCCCATTGGTTGAAAAGGAAATTAAAAAGATGTATGATGCTGGGATAATAGTATCTCTCCGATATTCAGAGTGGGTCTCAAATTTAGTATCAGTTAGGAAAAAGACTGGTGAAATCAGACTCTGCATAGATTTCCGAAACTTGAATAGGGCATGTCTTAAAGATAACTACCCTCTGCCCAAAATGGACCACATACTTCAGAAGGTAGTAGGCGCTAAAAGAATCTCATTGCTTGATGGTTTTTCTGGTTATAACCAAGTATTGGTTTATCCTACCGATCAGCATAAAACAACTTTCACCACCCCCTGGGGCACTTTTATGTACGTTAAAATGCCTTTCGGACTAATGAATTCTGGCGCCACATTTCAAAGAGCCATGGACATAGCTTTCTCAGAAGACATAGGTGTTTTCATAGTCATATATCTCGACGATATAACAGTATGTTCTAAATCAGATGAAGAACACCTAGCACACTTAAGAAAGGTCTTCAACAAATACAGGAAGTATGGTTTGTCCCTAAACCCCAAGAAAACACTTTTCAGTCTAGAAGAAGGAAAACTCCTAGGTCACATTATTTCGGAAGAAGGAATTAAAATAGACCCCCAGAGAATCGAAGGTATTTTACAGATAAGTCACCCCAGAAACATAAAGGAGTTACAGTCCTTTATCGGCAAGATAAATTTCTTAAGAAGATTCATCCCAAATCTTGCTGAGCTCCTGAAAGAGATCACAAATATGTTAAGAAAGGAGGTCGGGTTAAATGGACTTTAGAAGCCAAAAAATCTTTTGAACTAATTAAAAGGGCCTTAACTGAAACACCTGTATTAATAAGCCCTGACTTTACCAAAGATTTTTACATTTTTTCATTTGCCTCAGAACATACAATAGTTGCGGTGTTGTTGCAAAAGAATGCAGCTGGGCAAGAGCAACCCATTGCCTTTTTTAGCAAGTCCCTAAGAGATGCTCCCTTGAAATATAATATCATGGAGAAACAGGCATTCGCATTGGTAAAGGCACTAAAAGATTTCCGAGTTTACATCTTACATTCTCATGTCATAGCTTTCGTCCCTAATACTGTCGTCAAGGACATTCTCAACCAAGATCCCGATGGTAAAGGGGGAAAGTGGATTGCTATCATCCTAGAGTATGATTTAGAAATCAGGCCTACTAAACTAGTTAAAGGACAAGGACTCGCGAGATTAATGGCTGAAACCAACCTCCAAGCTTTAGATATAAATTTTGTCGATGCCTTAGAAGAACAAGAAGAGTGCACACTTCCCCCTATCGATCAAACATTTTTGGATTCACCTTGGTATGCAGACATTCTCTATGTATTAAATTTTATGAATGCTCCTCCGTCTTTATCAAAAACAAAAGCAAGATTCCTCAAACAAAAATCTTTAAAGTTTTGCATTATAGATAGTTCTCTGTATTGGAAAAATCCTACTGGTATGCTACTTAAATGTTTGCTCGAGTCTGATGCAGAGAAAATCATGCGGGAAATGCATGAAGGGGAATGCGGAGGTCATCTCTACTGGAAAACTACTACAAACAAAATCCTTAGAGCCGGTTATTATTGGCCCACCTTGTTCCCTGATACTCACAAACTGGTCATGACCTGCCATAAATGTCAAATTTTTGATGGCAAGAAAAAGCTTCTACCTTTGCCCTTACATCCCATCATAGTTGAAGGACCCTTCCAACAATGGGGTCTAGACTTCATTGGGGAAATTCACCCTTCCTCCTCCGCTCAACATAAATGGATCCTCACAGCCACTGATTACTTTACCAAATGGATAGAAGCCATACCATCTCGGAACGCCACTGATTCAGTCATCATCATGTTCCTAGAAACCAATATCCTATCCAGATTTGGCTGTCCCAGGAAAATCATTACAGATAACACCGCTGCCTTCTCTTCCAAGAAAATGATAGACTTATGTCACAAGTATCATATTTCATTAGGGCATTCCACAGCCTATTACCCTCAAGGTAATGGTTTAGCCGAGTCTTCTAACAAAAGCCTAGTCAACATTATCAAAAAACTTCTGGAACAAAATCAAAAAGCATGGCATGGGAAACTAGTACACGCCTTATGGGCTGATAGATTAACTACCAAGAAGTCCATAGGTATGTCCCCTTACCAACTAGTTTATGGTGTTGACGCCATTTTCCCAACCTCTCTAGGAGTTCCAGTAATGAAACTATTACAAGAAGTCCAAATAGAAGAAAATGACATGCAAAGGAGAGTAAATCAGACTATCCATTTAGAACAAACCAGAGAAGAAGTTTACCAAAGGGCTCAGTTAGCACAAGACAAAATAAAACAGATTTTTGACAGAAGAACTAAGGAAAATGATTTTCAGATTGGAGATAAAGTTTTAAAATGGGATTCTAGAAGAGAAGATAAAGGTAAACATGGCAAGTTTGAAAATTTATGGAAAGGGCCTTACATCATCAGCTCAGTTAGTGGAAACAATGCTTTCTTCTTACAAGAACCTGATGGGACTGAAATTTTTGGGGGTCCTGTGAATGGCAGGACATTAAAACACTATTTTTGTCAAGAACTCCATTTTTGAGTTTGAAACACTTTCAGTCATTGTACATACCATTGTTTGAAATATTGAGTGCATACCATTGTTTGAAATATTCAAAAAATAGAAAAGTCAAAAACAGTAAAAAGCAGAAAAGAGGGCAAGTGAAGATAGAACAAAGGTCCCATGTTCCAAAAATAGTCTTTCGGAAAGCGAGCAAGTCTAAATGCCGCTACTAGTACTTCAATGTCTTGTTCAGCTATCTAGCCTAATCATAGCTGAACATGTTTAAATTTATTTGCTGATAAGTTAGTGAGTGCCAAGATAGTCAACATTGTGTAAGATTGACTTATCACAGAGCTTAGATTAGGGAGAGATTATGGTTCCACATGCCTAAAACAGAACCAAAGAGAGAAGCGAGGAATGAAAAACACATTGTACATCTTAGCCCGCTTGTCTAGTTTCCTTTTATTGCAGAATAACATTTGTGTGCAGCTTGTCTTTTATGCCGCAAATGCATGACAAATCAGACTGCCTAATCCTGATTTGATCATTTTTTGAACTTCGTGTTGTAGATTAGAGAATGAAATCCTGTCAAACTGCTTAATCTTGACAGTCGATCTAGTTTTAGGTAGAGAAATGAAGGAGTTCATCAGCTTAATCTGAACTCCCGGCAGATATAAGAGTAGAAATAGGTAGTTTCATTTTGCAAAAAGAAAAAATATGCATTGTCAAAAGGTTGCTAGTTCAAATGCGCCAAAGAGAAGAAAAAATGTTAGGAAAAATAGTGGGGTAGGTAGAAGTATCATTGATGTTAACCATGCTGTCACTTTTTCAGAAATAACATCAAGAGAAGGGTAAATTTTGCCCCAATGGATAAGGCACTGGTCTTCATAAGCCAAAAATATGAATTCTGGACACCTCCTGACGAGGAGCTGCCCTCCCCAAATGGAGCCACTGTTAGCCATCAGTATTTTTTACATGTTAGTGATGACTATATCTTCAGCTGAGTTTTCTAGAAACTGATTTCCTTATGTCAATATGTCATCCAGAAAACCCTCCTAAATTTTTTTTCACCCTTCTACCTTTTCAGTTCGCCCATGTCGAAATCAAAACCTCATTATCACAATCCTATCTAGCTTCAGCCTTATTGGTCTGCCCATCAGCTTTAAAAGGAAAATCCACATCTGTTTCAAAAGTATCCCCTATGTTAGGAAGTGGCGCTTTAAGACATTTCACCCTTGGCAATCATCAAAAAGCCAAAAAGCCTCCATCTGCTACAGACCAACCATGACTGACCTCCTACTTTGCAAATTAGTTTGACAAATAGCCCTAAGTCGCGCCACTCACACCCCTAGATCTCAGCACTGCATAAAACCCAATCTCAAGATGACTATTAGGTTTTTCACAGTGTTCTATGGTTTCTACAAAGGAAGGAAAGATAATTTCATCTCATGGAGTAAATGTTTGAGTTTACAGTTAGAGGAACAGCTGCTTCTAAATGTAACTTGAGCCTGAGATATGTCTGCAAAACAGAAAGCTACTCATTTGGACTTTACAGCTCTTTCCAGCATGAAAATCACAGTAAGAAAGGGACACCACTGTCTCAGCAAACTGGTAAATTATCAAGGCTTAGAACCTCCTTCATTTACAAGCAGAGGGTTAGGGCGCCTCCTTCATCCACAAGAAGAGGGCGCTGGCCAATATTGACTTGGAAGATTGCAAAGGTCCAGGTTTGCTTTGTATTGAACAGTGAAATAATATCTCCAGGTTTTATGAATTTGAGTGATGGTCATAACAGGAACAGAGTTTGGAATATGCTAAGAAAAAGAGTCTCGTCTGATAAAGGAGGTAATCTGAAGCTTTCAAATCATGTGAATTGTTGAAATGAAGAAAGGCATGTCATTGGTGAAAATTCCAATCATAAGTACTCTGCTTATCCACAAGATCAAATAGAACAGATGCTGACAACAAATGCCATTACCCAGGCAGAAGGAAAGTTCTTGTTTTCTCATAAGACACGGACCTCCATAATTACAGAGATTATCCTTCAAATGGTTTGTCATGAGATGACCAAAACACATGATGATACTTTAGTCACCCTTAGAGCAGTACAGAGGAACAGTGTCACTGTGGCTAGGGTTTCTTATGAAATACAGTGATGCTTGCAAGTAAAGATGCCAAGATTGATGTTTTTCAAGTGGTTTACTTACCATCACATTCAGAGAAAGGATGTGTCAGACATAGTTGTCAAAAAACCTTCGGATACCTTACCTGATGAAGAGCCTCCTCCATATATGAGCAGATGGCCAAAGCCATTGCAGGTTGTTGAAAACTGATGGGTCTAAAAAGTGCAGAGAAAGGACACAAAGAAATTGAATAAAGATCATTGCACAGGTAAATGATAGTGCTTATGATGCAAAGGTATTGGTGCTCCTATTCAAAAGAGCTGTCTGTCAGACTGTACCTGAAGTGGAAGGGAGACAACATTGAACATATGCATGCATTGATACCACAAGGAGCAGTTGCTTTAAAAAAGGGTTAAAAATACCCCATTGTCACTTGCCATTAAGTTTAAAGGATCTCTTTTTTATTCAAGTTTGGCCCCAAAGAGGACTTGGTAAATAGGTATCTGATATCAAAAATGGACAAAAAGAGGTAGTTTGATAAATTGTCAGTTTTTGAGTTTGGGGCAAATGCATCTCTCTCACCATTCAAGAGACAGATATATCATGAGTAATGTACCTTCAGGCAGGAAGTTATTTAAAACAAAAAGGAGGCGCCTTTTGAAATTGAGAAAGCATAACCAAATCCAAGTTAGGTCAGTAAACTTGGCACCTTTTGTATTTAAAGATTGGAGAAGCTATCAAAAGGCCAAAGACTGCAAAGACAGATTTACAAAACCAGCCCTGTCCTTCAAAGGAAAAAGCGATGTTCAGGTTTAAAAGCTCGGGGTGGGAGCCAATGTTCGGGTTTTTATATTAAAATGACAAGCCCACTGTTTTAAAAACAAAACAGAGTCAAAAACCAACATTCATTTTCCAAAGTTTAAGACCGTTAAGACTTGTTTCGAATTGATATAAAAGAATAAGGTTGAGGGAGATATTTTCAATTTCAAAACTGAAAGCCGGATCCCGTGCCTCCCTAGCACCAAAGCAGCAACTTTCGGGTCAAATTGCAAAGTCGAGCATCGTTTGAAGCCGCGCGACGTGCCTGGATTTGTGCGCGACGTGCCTGGGCGAATTTTTGCACGGGCCACCTTCGTCGGAGCGACGCGCCTGTACATTGGCGCGACGCGCCTGTACGAGGCCGCCCGACCACCCGACAGGCCGACCCGAAAAGCATGGTATGAGCGACGTGCTGGTGTCAAAGGAGTGCCGCGCAGGTTTTAAAGGTTTGTAATGCTACTCCGGCCCTGCACAAGGGTTTTTCATCAATCTTAAGAAGTATTTCTCATACATTTTGCCGTGCTATTCAAAGCCACCTCGAAGCTACAAGGGAAAACTGTTGATTGACTGTTTTATGTTGTTCAAAACCTATTTGGAAAGTGTTATTCATCCTAGCAGAGGTTTTCACAATATCACCAGAGGGCTGCACTTATAAGGGACCATTTATTGTTTTAAAAGAGAAAACTCATATAATCCCTGTCTTAAAGCTCCACAGTCTTCTAAAAACTCTGTCAGTTTTTGCTCCAATACTGTGTATTGACAGTCTAATCATATGTGGGGTAGTTTGCTTGAGATGCAAAACAGTGGAAAGTAGGCACACCTGTACAGGACAGAATTGTTAAATGATTATAAGCCTCCTAGGAGCTAGGTGTGTTGGTTGACATCAAAGATTTCAAGAACAGAGTGATTGTTGGCATTTTCTCACAAGCACACCTTTTAGCAAACTGCCCCCCTTTTTCACTGTATTTTTCACTACTGTAAGTTTGTTGGCAAAGAGTTTCCAAAGGTGAACAACATATTGAAGGACAGAGTTGTTGGTGGTTAAATTTAAACATTGGAGGCAGAGGTACACAGGTGATGGTTGATCTTTTAACTTCACAAGAAAAAGTGTCCTTCATAAAGCACTGTGTATTGATTTTTCATCTAACCTAGGTCTGCCCTCTTTTTTCACCATATTGTATCATTTTGAAAAGTTGATTGACAAAGAGATTCTAAGGATGAACAGTACACTGAAGGGCAGAGTTCGTTGATGGGAATTTAACTTTTGGGTCAGAGATACAAAAGTGGTGTTTGATTTCTTAAACTTCACAAGTGAAAGGGTGTGTTTCCTAAAGCACTGTGCATTGTTTTTACACCTAACTTGGGTATGCCTTTTCTAGAAACCATATTTTATCAGGCAGAGAAATTGTTAACAGAGATACTCTAAAGGTGAATAGGGCTACTTCTAAAGGACAGGTGGTTGATGATTGCAGTTTTACATTGAAGACAGAGATGTGGCTATGATTGCTTAACACTCTATACAGGAAATTGACACAGGATTTTGTCCCATCTTCACACAGGGTACCATATTAGAAAGTTTTCCTGGATGAAGTGCATCCAGAGGTGAAGGGTTGTTTTTTAAAGAGTGCAGAGGTGGTTTATTCA
This sequence comes from Pinus albicaulis, assembly GCA_034641835.2. NCBI lineage: Eukaryota > Viridiplantae > Streptophyta > Pinopsida > Pinales > Pinaceae > Pinus > Pinus albicaulis. The sequence continues at coordinate 921,847,908 of CM076570.1, forward strand.
AAGAAAAATTGTTGCATTTCATCCAAACCACATTGTCTAAACTGTCCAAACAGTCTAGTGACTAGTTTCAATCCAGCAGAACATTTTTCATACAGTGAAGGCAGTTTGCCTCTTCCAAAGTTTGGTCAAAGTCAGAATGCCTCCAAAGCGAGATCACAAGAGCGGTCCACATAAGAGATATGAGCCTATCTCCATAGAAGAAATCAATGCTCACCCATCGGTGCTTTTCAATTTCCATGAAGTAGGCTGTCTTGATTTCTGCCAGAGGATAGAAGAAGTCAAGAGTTTTTCGCCACTTACACATTTGTGCGCTTTGAGATTCAAGGACAAAAACTTCCAGTTAGCGGGTCTTGATTTCAAAATCTCCCCAAGGTATGTATCCAAGGCTACCAAGATCCCGTATCATGGTGAAAAGTGGTTTAAACAAGCTCATCTTGATCTAGAGGATTATAAACCTTTCATCAAACTTGAACATAGGGAAACCATCACTGCTATTTTCCCTTTTTCCTATCTTCTTGACAGTTATGCTCCGCTGATGAAAGCCATAATGAGATATTTCACTTGTGAAGGGAGGTTTAACCAAATTTATGCCTATCATGTCCGCTTGTTGATGCATTTTACCAGAAGCAGGCAGCTAAACCTTCCATGCTTTTTGTCCAAAAGCATAGAGAAAATGGCAGCTACTGTCCAAAAGAAGGCTCCACCTCAGCAAATCCCTTCTCTCTTTCATCATTCCTTGATCAAGATTATCTTTTTACACCAACTGGAGAAGAAAGGGGTTTCATGGGATTCATTCATTAGCCATGCAGATTTCGCCACTGTCCCTCCTGTTCATATGTCTCCTACTCAGCCTGTCCATCGCCCAGTGCCTTTGTCTAGTAGGCCTACCCCTAAAAAACTCAAGATGACCACTGGGCAGCCAAGTCAACAGGGAGAAGGAGAGGGCAGTGAACCACAGGGAGAAAAAGAAGGCAATGAACAGCAGCAGTTGGAGGTTGATGAACAACAGCAGGTATAGGAAGAGGGACAGCAGCTAGAAGGCAGTGGACAGCAGCAACTAGAGTTTGAAGAACAGCAGCAGCTACAGGTTGATGAACAACAGCAAGTACAAGAAGAGGGACAGCAGCAGACAGAACTTGAAGAGCAACAAGTTGAGCAAACAATTGAAGCGCCTTTTGAGCCACAAACTGGACAGGATGTTGAGGAAGGACAGCAAGCTGAAGCTGCCTCCTTGACAGTGACCAAAGCTGTTCCTAAAAAGAGGAAATTGCCCAAAAAGACAACTTCTAGCTTGCCAAGGAGAAAAAGCGCCAGATTAGCTTTCAAAGGCAAAAGCATAGTTGGAGAAAGTGCCAAGCATGGAGGTAAATCAGCTGTCATCCCTATCCCAAGCGATGACAGTGATAACGAGGCCCGCCTCCTTGAAAACCTCCTCATTCACAAAGAAGGGCAAATTGAGGTGTTACAAGAAGATCTTCAAAGGGCGAGGAATTTCAACCACTTCTTGGAGGTTGAAAACAAACAAATGAAGTATCATGCAGCCATTCATGAGGCAAGGGCGATCAAGTATAAGAAAGAGGCGGAAAAGGCGCAAGTAGGAATTGAAGAGCTCATTGGCGAGTTTGATGATGAAGAGGAGGAAGACCAGCCTAGGCGAAAGAGGCCTAGGACCATCGGGCTTAGAAGAGCCTTGGAGAAACAGAGAGCAGAAGAACAAGCTCATTTCGAAGCCTTTCCTCTCACTGCCCTCTTTGAGCAGGAAATTGAGGAAAACAAAGAAGCATGGCTTGAGAGAGCTAACCAGCATTTAGAGACAAAGCTTGAGAAGGCGAATAGGGATCTTGAGCTACAGAGAAAGAGGACTCTTCACTTTCAGAAGCTAAATCAATTTGCCAGGCGAAAATTAAAGGTAGCACAAGAGAAATTGAAGAAGTTGAAGGAGAGGCGCCTAGCACGGAAGGAAGGGAAAAGCATATCAGCCCTTGATATTTTGGCTTCAGCTTCGGAGCATGTCTCTATGGACCCTTGAGGGTCATGCATGCCAATTTTGGGCCTGTTTCGGCAACTTTTTGTTTTTTGGCATTTTTTGGGTTTTGGCCAAAAACTCATAAATTCGCCATTTCAGTTTGATGAGTTGTCAAGGGAGGAGGATGATACCGATGGATGCCATAATTCCATGAGCAGGTCTCCAGCGATTTTCAGGGCATTCGAAGATCATTCGCCCCCTCAAATTGGCGAAAAACACCCTCTTTTTGCACATTCTGCCCGCCATATCAGCAGCCTGCTATTTTCTGGGTTTTTGCACACAGGTACAGTTTTGAGGGACTTTCAGAGATCAGATTGAGGTGATTCCACTTGCGTCGGAAATCAGACATAGAGATCTTTCCAACGAGCCATCATGAGCCTCATTTCGACACCGGGAAGGCTGCCATTTGCCTTCAGCAATTCAGGGGACCTTTTTCAGGCATAAATATGAAGTATTTTTGTAATTTTTGAACTCCAAAAATCTGCTTTTCCCAAATGTGCGTTAAGCTATTTTTATCATTGGGAAATCATGTAAAGTCAATATAATTTCCGTTTTTAGCGGTTTTTTAGATATTTTATGGGATATTTTGTGCCTTGGGCTTTGCAAAGCCTCAAGGACAAGTTTAGATATTTTGACTTGGCCAATGGGATAGCTAGTTGCTCCATGAGGTTTTCCTCCCTCAAGCCTATTTATTCCATGGTTCTCATTGTAAATCGGAGGCTGAACTTGAGAGAAGAATTAATACATTGGTCATATGAGCTTTGAAGAATACACTTGAGTTATGATTTTTGGACTGCCTCTTGGATGATTTTGAGGAATGGTGAAGGCTTGCTGATGGATTCCTTGTCATGGTAGAATGGTATAGTGCTTCTTAATGTGTTTTGTCTTCTAGTTTTCATTCATAATCCATTTTTATTGCTGCTATAGATCAGTAGAGATTGATTTTGAGATATGCCCATGGAGGCACCTCAAAATCCCTGAATCTTCATAGCTTGATGTTTTCTTCTCCCTTAGTTATGCTAAAGAATTCTTAGCTGCTCTTTAGTAACTTAAGGTATCGTTGCTAAGTTTTATTCATAAGTTCTATGTATGTTGAGTAGGATGTATGGTTTGCCCTACCTACCTATTAAGCTGCCCATAGTTTTGTCCATGAAACTTTCTCTTTGACTGATTTGTTGATCATCTTGTTGAACCAAGGAGGCCTAGTCCCGATCTAGCCCTTTGCCTAAAACTATGAAAAATTATTTGTCCAAGTGCCCAATGACTTAGAGACTATGTTTAGGCGTTCCGGCGTAGTTGATGAGTTGTTAGTTTGTCTTGTGTGTTTTCCCCAAAGTCTGATAGCCTTTTCCCAAAGTTAGAGGGTCTTATACCTCTATGTATGGCTGGAATGTTTGATTTCAATGTTTTAATTAGCTCATGGTTATACTCAGCATGATTAATGGCTTGCTATAACATGTTCATGTCTGCTATGAACTAGTTACACTTGAAATCCCTTGTCTTTCACCAACTTATTGTCCACTTAATCCATTTTGCCCAAAGATCCCTTCTACCGTGAATCAAATCGGCCCTACAGCAGCTTTACATCATCACTTCATAGCTTCCTTGACCTGTTTGACCCCATAGCCCAATTTATTTGCATCTTGTTATCCAGTTTATGTATTTGATCAGTTTTATCCCTCACAAACTTAAAAACTAAAAAAACCAAAAAAACCAAAAACACACTTCATAACTAGCCTAATATCAGAACACCGCAAGTAAACACACCGACATCTTTTACACATTTAGAGAGAGCCCTCTCTGAGTCCAGGAAGGCTAGGTCCTTGGGCTCCAAAGCTTGGTTTGATGTTACATCGTCATTTGGCTAGCCAATCGGCCAAATCACGGGACCCTAACATAATGGCGATCACGGTGGGACTCTGAGTGATTAAAAACTTAGTTTCCCTAATCTTTAGAGACTTTTTGAGAATACTAGCTGATTGACTTATCCCACCGCTCACTAACATAATGGCGATCACGGTGGGACTTTGAGTCAAAACATCCTAGGTATCCCTTAGGAACTCTCAAAATCTCAGTCAAACTTAGAAGAGTAGAATCTGGTTGCCTCACCATCCTAGCAAAATGATGAGTCAGTTATAGGAAACTCTTCCAAACCTCAGAACTACATAAAACTCAGAAAAACCCCAAAAAAACTCCCTTAGATTGGTTTTTGTCAAGTACTGGTGGTGGACCATACACATATACCTCAAAATAACTAAAAATCCACCTGGCGACTCCACTAAATTTCTAGTAAGCCTTACTACTTTTCAAAACTCTAGGCTACTATCCGATAAACCTATCCCATCACTCACTAACATAGCGAGAGATGGTGGGACACTGAGTACATAATAGTCCAGCAAACTCTTATAGACTTTTTGGTCCTTTTAGGTATCATAAACAAGCAAGAAGTCCATAGATCCATTTAGAGTAAACTCTTTCTGTTCTCATCACCCTAGCAAAGTGTTGAAACAAGTCTAGGATACTTTAGCAAACCATAGGTTGCACATAAAACTCAGAAAATCCAAAAACATTCTCAGAATAGTTATTGTTGGTGGACCATATCTATCTTCATAAGAATAACCCATTTTTCACCTGGCGACTCCACTAATCCATCCTGTTACTTTGACCATCCTTCACCTTAGTAAAACCTTAGAAAACCCACTCATCCAGAACATTCACCAATATCATTCTCTCTAAACTCTGGATCTAAAATCTGGCTTCACGAAGAATCAATACCAGATCTCATCCAGACCCAAATCCCCCTATCATAGTAGATGACCCAGAGAAGATTCTGTGGCAAGCTTCCGAAACTAATCATCTAACTTCTGGTAGATTCACCCGTAGAACAAGATCTCTACCTAAACATCGCACTAGCCTACTAGATTCACCTTTGGAACTAGAGTCATCACAAACTCTTCCCAGAAGCAAATCATATAGTAGGATAGAATTTGACGATCTTGAACCCCTAGACATCCCACAGAGTCCTAGTAGAGAAGCTTCACCTACCACTCCTCCTGATTTCCAGCTTCTTTATCAATTTGGCTCCTATCATCCCAGATCTGCTCAAAACCAGATCACTAGTCCAAGTTCATCCGTCACACCTGGTCAAACCACCACTGTTCAAACCACTTCATTTCAGCCTACTAGTCCTCATCTTGCGCATCATCCATTAGCTCCAGTCATGGCAGCCTGGTACGCACCTTTGGTGTTACCACCACCTTTAGCTCCTCTCCCAAACAAATATCAAGACAAAATCCCACACTTTACTGGAGAAAACACCACCACACCTCAACAACATATAAGTAGAATGACTGATGCTTATGAATACCTAGAGGTACAAGACGAGATTGTCAGAATGAGAATATTTGCCCAAAGTCTTGGTGGTGAACCCAAAGCATGGTTCAAAAGCTTAGCTCCAAACAGTATCCATGATATCCCAGAACTACATCAAGTTTTCAGAAATAGGTGGGAAATCCAAAGAAACCCCATTCAAATCCTGTCAGAATATAACAATCTAAAACGGGAAAATGGGGAAAGTGTCCAAGCTTACTGTACTAGGTTCAACAGTGTATATAACTCCCTACCACCTCATTTCAAACCTCCACTTGGTCTAGCCTTGGAAAAATTTCCCGAAGGTTTCGACCCGGACATGACATATCATCTGAGAGATAAGGATCCCCCTACCTTGGAGGAAATGCAACAAATAGCCATAAAAGCAGATGCTAACTTAGCAGAAAAGAGGGCTAGGACTAGATCAGAAAGGAAGGTCACCTATAGAGACGAGGTCTCCACTTCATCACCTTCCCTAGATCCTAGAATAGATGACTTGGTCAAATCCATGGCCAAAATGTGGGAAAAGATAAATGAAAAGGCTCCTGTTAGGGACAACCAGCCAAACCCTCCAATCAGAAACCGAAACCAAAACTTTAGGAGGGAACAGCCCCAAAACAGACCAAGGAAAAATGACCAACATATTAGGCCACCATTCAATGAAAACTATGTGGAAGAGGATGACAGGGACACAGAACCTCTTGATGAAAGTCATCTAAATCTCGTAGGGTCTGATAATGAAAGCGAGGTATACCTCACTGCAGAAGAACAAGAGCTATGTTCTCCTAATCAGGATGAGACCAACTATGAAGATCTCGACGATCCTGCCTTAGACTTTCAAAATGCCATAATAGAAGCTCACCGGCAGTATAATCTTAGAAGCAGAAAGAACCAAAACCATTCCAAAAAGAATAGCCCTGACCATACCAAAACCTCTGATAAAATCCTAAATGAGACCATGGATAATAGCAAAATTAGGGCCCAAAAGACTGACCAAAACAAAGGTAAGGCCATTCAGACAAGTATTAGCTCAGATATTCCTAGTACCTCTACAAAAACCCCAAAGTTGACTGTATCAAAAGAAGTCCCAAGCCAAAGTCAGCAAATTAAGAACATAAAAAAGGTTATGTCTGAGAAAGCTGAAACAAATCTGCCCAAACTACCTATTCCTTTTAGCTTCGAAGGGGAAATTTCCAAAATAAAAATTACCATACCCCTTACAGAGCTAGTAACTATAGATAGGTATAGATCTCAAATTTTCAAAGTATTTGACCTAGAGAACAAGGCTGATACCTTGAATCTAACTGACGACAAACCTGAGCTTTTATTTGGCCCTAAAGTAGAAGGTGAATATCAAGAAGGATCTATTTCTCCTTTCTACATAAGCTTAAACATCTGGGACAAAATATTACATAATGCCATGTTAGATTCTGGTGCCTCCCATAACCTCATGCCTAAAGCAGTCATGGAAAACCTAGGACTGGAAGTGACCCAACCTTACAAAAACCTGTATTCTTTCGACTCGAGCCAGGTCAAATGTGTAGGTCTGATAAAAAATCTAGACTTTGCCCTAACACAATTACCAGCCAAAAACCTAGTCATGGATGTGGTAGTGGCTGACATCACACCTAAGTATGGAATGCTACTATCAAGAACCTAGGCTGCCAAAATACAAGGTAGCCTTCAAATGGATATGTCATTCGCCACTATTCCGGTTTTCAACCAAACTAGAAGATTATACCGAGAGGCTCGCATGAAATACATGGTTAGCAACAGAGATAAGCCAAACAATACCCCCATCTATTCCATTCATTCCAATTTAGATTCTTTTATCTTATACAATGAAGATGATATACACAAGCAGATAAAAGAAAATGAAGACATGTCCAAACCATTACTGAATGAAGAAATTGATGACCAAAGTCCCAAGAAACCTGAGAAACAGCTTAGTATCATGTATGAAAAAGAAACTCTTTGGAGTATAAGCTTTGATGGTTCTTGTGGCAAGACAAGTTCAGGAGCAGGCATCTGGATACACAATACTAAAGAAGGTCATTCTTTTAGATTAGAATTCCAATGTACAAATAACATTGCGGAATATGAAGCCCTTCTCATTGGTCTACACATGCTTAGAGACTTAGGCGCCAATAGAATAACAGCTCAGGGAGACTCAGAGCTTGTAATCAGGCAAATCAAAGGTGAATATTCAGCCAAGAACCCAAGACTGAGAGAATATAGGAATGCAGCTTTGGATATCCTTAAAACTTTTGAAAAATATGAGCTCACCTATATCCCTAGGATTCAAAACAGTCTGGCAAATGAGCTCGCCTTTGCTGCAAGTACTAGCCAAATACCATGTATGAGTGAGCAATATGACATTCAAGTGAAACACCGCCCTACTATACCAAATAATCTTGACCATTGGCAAGTATTCCAAGATGATGATCAAATTGATGATTTCCTCCAATCTAGGAATGAGTTTGAAATAACCAAAACAGACTCAGGAGATGAAGAAAGGAAACCCAGCCTAAGTCAAGATCAAGAATTAAATCTACCTTTGTGGACAAATCTAAACCTGGTAGACCATTCATATGATAGAGAGATAGAAGAAGACATTGACCAAAGAGAACTCGTAGTCTTACATTGTGAGAATGACACCATACCCAGAGGGCTCGCACCTTTAGAAGAATTGTTTGACTTTAATGATGTGGCCAAAAAGCCTAAAATGGAATCTACAGAAGATGACATAGAGGAATACAACGTAGGAAGCCCAGAAGAGCCGAAAAACATTAAACTATCCAAAACCCTCCCACCTAACATAAAACATAGGTACATAAATCTATTCAAAGAATTTAAAGATGTGTTTGCATGGGGGTACCAAGATTTGAAATCATATGATACCAGCATCATCCAACATAAAATTCCCCTTAAAGAAAACCAAAAACCTTTTAAACAGAAGTTAAGAAGGATAAACCCAGTATTACTCCCATTGGTTGAAAAGGAAATTAAAAAGATGTATGATGTCGGGATAATAGTATCTCTCCGATATTCCGAGTGGGTCTCAAATTTAGTATCAGTTAGGAAAAAGACTGGTGAAATCAGACTTTGCATAGATTTCCGAAACCTGAATAGGGCATGTCTGAAAGATAACTACCCTCTGCCCAAAATGGACCACATACTTCAGAAGGTCGTAGGCGCCAAAAGAATCTCGTTGCTTGATGGTTTTTCGGGTTATAACCAAGTATTGGTTTATCCTACCGATCAACATAAGACAGCTTTCACCACCCCTTGGGGCACTTTCATGTACGTTAAAATGCCTTTCGGACTGATGAATTCTGGCGCTACATTTCAAAGAGCCATGGATATAGCCTTCTCAGAAGACATAGGTGTTTTTATAGTCATATATCTTGACGATATAACAGTATATTCTAAATCAGATGAAGAACACTTAGTACACTTGAGAAAAGTTTTCAACAAATGCAGAAAGTATGGGTTATCCCTAAACCCCAAGAAAACACTCTTCGGTCTAGAAGAAGGGAAACTCCTAGGTCACATTATTTCGGAAGAAGGAATCAAAATAGACCCCCAAAGAATCGAAGGAATCCTACAGATAAGTCACCCCAGAAACATTAAGGAGTTACAGTCCTTTATCGGCAAGATAAATTTCTTGAGAAGATTCATCCCCAACCTTGCTGAGCTCCTGAAAGAGATCACAAATATGTTAAGAAAGGAGGTCGGGGTTAAATGGACTTTAGAAGCCAAAAAATCTTTTGAACTAATTAAAAGGGCCTTAACTGAAACACCTGTATTAATAAGCCCTGACTTTACCAAAGATTTTTACATTTTTTCATTTGCCCCAGAACATACAATAGCTGCGGTGTTGTTGCAAAAGAATGCAGCTGGGCAAGAGCAACCCATTGCCTTTTTTAGCAAGTCCCTAAGAGATGCTCCCTTGAAATATAACATCATGGAGAAACAGGCATTCGCATTGGCAAAAGCACTAAAGGATTTCCGAGTTTACATCTTGCATTCTCATGTCATAGCTTTTGTTCCTAATACTGTTGTCAAGGACATTCTTAACCAAGATCTTGATGGTAAAAGGGGAAAGTGGATTGCTATCATCCTAGAATATGACTTAGAAATCCGGCCTACCAAACTAGTTAAAGGACAAGGACTTGCAAGACTAATGGCTGAAACCAACCTCCAAGCTTTAGATATAAATTTTGTCGATACCTTAGAAGAACAAGAAGAGTGCACACTTCCCCCTATCAGTCAAATATTTTTGGATTCACCTTGGTATGCAGACATTCTTTATGTATTAACTTATATGAATGCTCCTCCGACTTTATCAAAAACAAAAGCAAGATTCCTAAAACAAAAATCTTTAAAGTTTTGCATTATAGATAGTTTTCTGTATTGGAAAAATCCCACTGGTATGTTGCTTAAATGTTTGCTTGAGTCTGATGCAGAGAAAATTATGCACGAAATGCACGAAGGTGAATGTGGAGGCCATCTCTACTGGAAAACCACTGCAAACAAAATCCTTAGAGCCGGTTATTATTGGCCTACCTTGTTCCCTGACACTCACAAACTAGTTATGACATGCCATAAATGTCAAATTTTTGATGGCAAGAAAAAGCTTTTACCTTTGCCCTTACATCCCATTATAGTAGAAGGACCCTTCCAGCAATGGGGTTTAGATTTCATTGGAGAAATTCATCCCTCCTCATCTGCCCAACATAAATGGATTCTCACAGCCACTGATTACTTTACCAAATGGATAGAAGCCATACCTTCCCGGAATGCTACTGATTCAGTCATCATTTCGTTCCTAGAAAACAATATCCTATCTAGATTTGGCTGTCCCAGGAAGATCATTACATATAACGCCGCCGCCTTCTCCTCCAAGAAAATGATAGACTTCTGTCACAAATATCATATTTCGTTAGGACATTCCACAGCCTATTACCCTCAAGGTAATGGTTTAGCCGAGTCTTCTAACAAAAGCCTAGTCAACATTATCAAAAAACTTCTTGAACAAAATAAAAAAGCATGGCATGGGAAACTAGTACACGCCTTATGGGCTGATAGATTAACCACCAAGAAATCCATAGGTATGTCCCCCTACCAGCTAGTTTATGGTATAGATGCCATTTTCCCAACATCTTTAGGGGTTCTGGTAATGAAACTATTACAAGAAGTCCAAATAGAAGAAAATGACATACAAAGGAGAGTAAATCAGACTATCCATTTACAACAAACTAGAGAAGAAGTTTACCAAAGGGCTTAGTTAGCACAAGACAAAAAAAAACAGATTTTTGACAGAAGAACTAAGGAAAATGATTTTCAAATTGGAGATAAAGTTTTGAAATGGGATTCTAGAAGAGAAGACAAAGGTAAACATGGCAAGTTTGAAAATTTATGGAAAGGGCCTTACATCATCAGCTCAGTCAGTGGAAACAATGCTTTCTTCTTACAAGAACCTGATGGGACTGAAATTTTTGGGGGTCCTGTGAATGGAAGGACATTAAAGCACTGTTTTTGTCAAGAGCTCCATTTTTGAGTTTGAAACACTTTCAGTCATTGTACATACCATTGTTTGAAATATTGAAAAAATAAGAAAAGTAAAAAACAGTAAAAGATAGAAAAGTCAAAAACAGTGAAAAGCAGAAAAGAGGGCAAGTGAAGATAGAACAAAGGTCCCATGTTCCAAAAAATAGTTTTTCGGAAAGCGAGCAAGTCTAAATGCCGCTACTAGTACTTCAATGTCTTGTTCAGCTATCTAGCCTAATCATAGCTGAGCATGTTTAAATTTATTTGCTGATAAGTTAGTGAGTGCCAAGATAGTCAACATTTTGTAAGATTGACTTATCACAGAGCTTAGATTAGGGAGAGATTCTGGTTCCACATGCCTAAAACAGAACCAAAGAGAGAAGCGAGGGATGAAAAACACATTGTACATCTTAGCCCCGCTTGTCTAGTTTCCTTTTTATTGCATAATAACATTTGTGTGCAGCTTGTCTTTTATGCCGCAAATGCATGACAAATCAGACTGCCTAATCCTGATTTGATCATTTTTTGAATTTCATGTTGTAGATTAGAGAATGAAATCCTGTCAAACTGCTTAATCTTGACAGTCGATCTAGTTTTAGGTAGAGAAATGAAGGAGTTCATCAGCTTAATCTGAACTCCCGGAAAATATAAGAGTAGAAATAGATAGTTTCATTTTGCAAAAGGAAAAATATGCATTGTCAAAAGGCTGCTAGTTCAAATGCGCCAAAGAGAAGAAAAAAATGTTAGGAAAGATAGTGGGTAGGTAGAAGTATCATTGATGTTAACCATGCTGTCACTTTTCAGAAATAACATCAAGAGAAGGGTAAATTTTGCGCCAATGGATAAGGCACTGGTCTTCATAAGCCAAAAATCTGAATTCTGGACACCTCCTGACGAGGAGTTGCCCTCCCCAAATGGAGCCACTGTTAGCCATCAGTATTTTTACATGTTAGTGATGACTATATCTACAGCTGAGTTTTCTAGAAACTGATTTCCTTATGTCAATATGTCATCCAGAAAACCCTCCTAAAACTTTTTTCACCCTTCTACCTTTTCAGTTCGCCCATGTCGAAATCAAAACCTCATGGTCACAATCCTATCTAGCTTCAGCCTTATTGGTCTGCCCATCAGCTTTAAAAGGCAAACCCACATCTGGTTCAAGAGTATCCCCTATGTTAGGAAGTGGCGTTTTAAGACATTTCACCCTTGGCAATCATCAAAAAGCCAAAAAGCCTCCATCTGCAATAGGCCTACCATGACTGACCTCTTACTTTGCAAATGAAATTGACAAGCAGCCCTAAGTCGCGCCACTCACACCCCCTAGATCTCAGCACTGCATAAAACCCAATCTCAAGCTGACTATTAGGTTTTTCACAGTGTTCTATGGTTTCTACAAAGGCAGGAAATATAATTTCATCTCATGGAGTAAATGTTTGAGTTTACAGTTAGAGGAACAGCTGCTTCTAAATGTAACTTGAGCCTGAGATATGTCTGCAAAACAGAAAGCTACTCATCTGGACTTTACAGCTCTTTCCAGCATGAAAATCACAGTAAGAAAGGGACACCACTGTCTCAGCAAACTGGTAAATGGTCAAGGCCCAGAACCTTTTTCATTTACAAGCAGAGGGTTAGGGCGCCTCCTTCATCCACAAGCAGAGGGCGCTGGCCAATATTGACTTGGAAGATTGCAAAGGTCCAGGTTTGCTTTGTATTAAACAGTGAAACAAAATCTCCAGGTTTTATGAATTTGAGTGATGGTCATAACAAGAACAGAGTTTGGAATATGCTAAGAAAAAGAGTCTGGTCTGATAAAAGAGGTCATCTGAAGCTTTCAAATCATGTGAATTGTTGAAATGAATAAAGGCATGTCATTGGTGAAAATTCCAATCATAAGTATCCTGCTTATCCACAAGATCAAATAGAACAGATGCTGACAACAAATGCCATTACCCAGGCAGAAGGAAGTTTCTTGTTTTCTCAAAAGACACTGACCTCCATAATTACAGAGATTATCCTTCAAATGGTTTGTCATGAGATGACCAAAACGCATGATGATATTTTAGTCACCCTTAGAGCAGTACAGAGGAACTGTGTCACTGTGGCTAGGGCTTCTTCTGAAATACAGTGATGCTTGCTAGTAAAGATGCTAAGATTGATGTTTTTTCAAGTGGTTTACTTACCATCACATTCAGAGAAAGGCTGTGTCAAAGAGAGTGGTCAAAAAGCCTTCAGATACCTTACCTGATGAAGAGCCTCCTCCATATATGAGCAGATGGCCAAAGCCATTGCAGGTTGTTGAAAACTGATGGGTCTAAAAAGTGCAGAGAAAGGACACAAAGAAATTGAATAAAGGTCATTACACAGGTAAGTGTTACTGTTTATGATGCAAAGGTATTGATTTCCCTCTTCAAAGAGCTATCTTTCATACTGTACCTACAGTAGAAAAGAGAAAATATTGAATATATGTATGCCATTGATGCCAAAAGAAGGCATTTTCCTTGAGGGAAAGGGTCAAGCAACAAAACAATATCACATGCCAAAGGTCCAAAGAAGCACTTTTCAAGAAATGGTGTTCAAAGTTTTCAAATATTTCTGGCGCATTATGAATGGTCCTTCCTTGATAAAAATCACTAAGAAGGTAAAACAGTGGCCAAAGTTGAGCTATAGAATGCATGATGAATAGGTATACAATGCTATAAATAGACAAAGAGGTAGTTTGATAAATTGTCAGTTTTTGAGTTTGGGGCAAATGCATCTCTCTCACCATTCAAGAGACAGATATATCATGAGTAATGTACCTTCAGGCAGGAAGTTATTTAAAACAAAAAGGAGGCGCCTTTTGAAATTGAGAAACCATAACCAAATCCAAGTTAGGCCAGTAAACTTGGCACCTTTTGTATTTAAAGATTGGAGAAAGCAGTCAAAAGACCAAAGATTGTCAAAACAGGTTTACAGAATCCTGTCCTCTCAGCAACAAATCAGTGTTCAGGTATTTCATTGGCAGTTTTATAACGCAGTGGCAGAGGTGATGAAGAATTGTCTGACTATACCTACAGTAGGAAAGGGGCAATATTGAATATATGTGTGCCACTGATACCAAAAAAGAAAACTGTCTCCTTGAGGAAAGATCAAGCAACAAGACAATGTCATATACCAAATTACAGCTTTCAAATGTTTTGGTGCATTATGAAATAGCCCTTCCTTGCTAACAATCACCAAGAGGGGAAGCAGTGAACATATTTCAGTTATGAAATGGTTCTGTGGGCAAAAAGAGGTAACACAATGATCAGAGCAAAATAATGACTATGTATCAAAAGAGTCATGTTTTCATATTGCCCAAGCTTGTCTTTTCAGATGGAGGAGGCGAGTGGTATTCAATCTTATAAACAGGCAGAGGAAGTTGGTTGTGATGAATTATCACTGTTTATATGTCCTATGGCGAACCACTTGTTACCATTCCAGAGGGCAGATGTAGCACGGGACTGTATGGAAAAGGGACCTGCAGACAAGACCTTCTAAAAACTTTGTCACCAAGAAGTTTTCCCCTTTAAAGTTATTTTTCACTGTGTTCCAAAGTTGTTTTTTAGCCTGTGATCATTGTTGGATAATTTAAAAGGAAGAAAGCACCACCTTTATTTTGAGGGAAAAAGAGTACTGTATACTACTCCTGCAAACAGAGATTTGAAAACCCACTGTAGGTAAAAAATGAAGGAGTTGTCAAAACAAAGATGACAAATCACCTGTGTTATTGAAACACTGTAGCAGAAGTGGTGGTGTTGGTCGACTTAAATTGATCAAAGGTCAGAGCTCGGGGTTAAAGGGCGATATATGTATGCAAATCACAAACCCACTGTTTGAAAAAACAAACAGAGTTAAAAAATTAATGTTAATTACGAAAGGGTAAGTGACCGTTGGAGAGTTGTGGTGATATAGTAGCAAAAGGTAATTATGGTGTAAATTTTCATTTTCAAAAATCTGAAGAAGAGTCCATTCGCATCCAGCATCAAACAAGCAAGAAAGTTGGGCGAAAATTCAAAAATTTTCACTCAGAGGCGGCGCGACGTGCCTGGAATTTGGCGCGACGTGCCTGGGCAGATTTTTGCAAAGGCTTCCTTCGTCGGCGCGACGTGCCTGTAGGTGGCCGCCCGACCGCACGACAAGTCCACCCGACAACCTTTCTCCTGCGCGACGGGTTTTCTCCAGAGATTGCCGCGCCAGTGTTGAAGGGTTCCGGTGCACTTCAAATTCCCTCCAAAGGATTTCGCCTTAAAATTCACAAGGTACTTTGCCTCCTAGCTCGAAAATCTCACAAATTCAAGTTTGAAAAAAAACCTGTGTTCCGTGTTTTGAAGCCATGCTTGGTTAAAGGGTTTTGACCGACTTTTGAAAAGAAGAAACTGTCCTCACAGTCCCCCACAACAGCACAGGTTGCCTTTTTATTCATCATTTTCTCCCACTGTGAATTTGTTAACAAAGATTTTACCAAGGTGACAGCACATTAAAAAGGCAAAATTTGTTGATGAGAAGTTGGAGGCAGGGGTATAAAGGTGTTAGTTGATATCAAAGTTGTCAAAAACAGAGGTGTAGGTATTATGTTGATCTCTTAAACTCACAAACAGAGAGTATATTTCCTAAAAACCACTGTGCATTGGTTATACATCCAACTTGATTCTGTTTGTACCGAAACCATATTGTATCATGTTGAAGACCTATTGACAGAGATTTTCAAAAGCAAACAGCATAGTAAAAGACAGAGGTTGTTAATGTTGGATTTTGACATCAAAGGCAGAGGTATAAAGGTGGTGATTGACTTCTCAAAAAGTCACAAGTGAAAGGTGTTTCCCTTAACACTGTGGGCTAATTTTTCACCTAACCAAAAGGTCTCTTTTCTTTTCCACTGTGTGGTCTCCACAGAAATCTGCTAACAGAGGTATTTTTCAAGGTAAATGACCTAAAGAGCAGGGTTATTATTTTTGAAGTTTGGTGTTGAAGACCCAAATACAAGTGTAAGCAGGCCTCTAACAAAGTCACAAGAGGGGTGATTGTTCAAGACTGTGCACAGAGAATCTACAAAGCAGTTTCTTACACATAGTACCATTGTTAAAAAGGATACATAGCTGAAGTGTATCCAGATTTGAAGAACTGTTGTTAATAAGTGTAGAGGGGGCTTATTCAAGGAAGCATTGTTGCATTTCATCCAAACCACAGTTTCCATATCTGTCCAAACAGTTTGGTGGCCTGTTTCAATCCAGCAGAGCATTTCTCATATAGTGAAGGCAGTTTGCCTCTTCCAAAGCTTATTTCAAAGTCAGAATGCCTCCAAAACGAGATCACAAAGGCGGGCAACATAAGAGATATGAGCCTATCTCCATAGAAGAAATCAATGCTCACCCATCAATGCTTTTCAATTTCCATGAAGTAGGCTGTCTTGAATTCTGTCAGAGGATAGAAGAAGTCAAGAGTTTCTCGCCACTTACACATTTGTGCGCTTTGAGATTCAAGGACAAACACTTCCAGTTAGCAGGTCTTGACTTCAAAATCTCTCCAAGGTATGTATCCAAAGCTACCAAGATCCCGTATCATGGTGAAAAGTGGTTTAAACAAGCGCATCTTGATCTGGAGGATTATAAACCTTTCATCAAACCTGAACATAGGGAAACCATCACTGCTATTTTCCCTTTCTCCTATCTTCTTGACAGTTATGCTCCACTGATGAAGGCCATAATGAGATATTTCACTTGTGAAGGGAGGTTTAGCCAAATTTTTTCCTATCATGTTCGCTTGTTGATGCATTTTACTAGAAGCAGGCATTTAAACCTTCCATACTTTTTGTCCAAAAGCATAGAGAAGATGGCAGCTACTGTCCAAAAGAAAGCTCCACCTCAGCAAATCCCTTCTCTCTTTCACCATTCCTTGATCAAAATCATCTTCTTACACCAGCTGGAGAAGAAAGGAGTTTCATGGGATTCATTCATTAGCCATGCCGATTTCGCCACTGTCCCTCTTGTTCATGTGTCTCCTACTCAGCCCGTCCATCGCCCAGTGCCTTTATCTAGTAGGCCTACCCCTAAAAAACTCAAGATGACCACTAGGCAGCCAAGTAAACAGGGAGAAGGAGAGGGCAGTGAGCCACAGGGAGAAAAGGAGGGTGATGAGCAGCAGC
Source organism: Pinus albicaulis (assembly GCA_034641835.2). Lineage (NCBI taxonomy): Eukaryota > Viridiplantae > Streptophyta > Pinopsida > Pinales > Pinaceae > Pinus > Pinus albicaulis. The sequence continues at coordinate 921,865,019 of CM076570.1, forward strand.
AGCCAGATTTTGAGGGACAGCAGCAGTTAGATATCATTGGACAGTAGCTAGAGGTTGATGAACAGCATCAAATTCAGGAAGAGGGACAGCAGCTAGAGGTTGATGAACAGCAGCAAGTACAGGAAAAGGAACAGCAGCAGACAGAGGTTGAAGAGCAGCAGGTTGATCAAACAATTGAAACATCTTTTGAGCCACAAACTGGACAGGATGTTGAGGGAGGACAGCAAGCTGAAGCTGCCTCCTTGACAATGACCAAAACTGTTCCTAAAAAGAAGAAATTGCCCAAAAAGACAACTTCTAGCTTGCCAAGGAGAAAGAGCGCTAGATTGGCCTTCAAAGGCAAAAGTGCAGTTGGAGAAAGTGCCAAGCATGGAGGTAAATCAGCTGTCATCCCTATCCCAAGCGATGACAGTGACAATGAGGCACGCATCCTTGAAAACCTCCTCATTCACAAAGAAGGGAAAATTGAGGTGTTACAAGAAGATCTTCAAAGGGCAAGGAATTTCAATCATTTCTTGGAGGTTGAGAACAAAAAAATAAAGTTTCATGCAGCCATTCATGAGGCAAGGGCCATCAAGTACAAAAAGGAGGCAGAAAAGGCGCAAGTAAGAATTGAAGAGCTTATTGGCGAATTTGATGATGAAGAGGAGGAGGACCAGCCTAGGCAAAAGAGGCCTAAAACCATCGGGCTTAGGAGAGCCTTGGAGAAATAGAAAGCTGAAGAACAAGCTCAATTCGAAGCTTTTCCTCTCACTACCCTCTTTGAGCGGGAAATTGAGGAAAACAAGGAAGCTTGGCTTGAGAGGGCTAACCAGCATTTGGAGACAAAGCTTGAGAAGGCAAACAGGGATCTTGAGCTACAAAGAAAGAGAACTCTTCACTTTCAGAAGCTAAACCAATTCGCCAGGCGCAAATTGAAGGTGGCACAAGAAAAATTGAAGAAATTGAAGGAGAGGCGCCTAGCACGGAAAGAAGAAAAAAGCATATCAGCCCTCGATATTTTAGCTTCAGCTTCGGAACATGTCTCTATGGACCCTTGAGGGTCATACATGCCAATTTTGGGCCTGTTTCGAAAACTTTTTGTTTTTTGGCATTTTTGGGGTTTTTCGCCAAAAACTCATAAATGCGCCATTTCAGTTTGATGAGTTGTCAAGGGAGGAGGAAGATCCCAAAGGGTTCCATAATTCCATGAGCAGGTCTCCAGCGATTTTCAGGTCATTTGAAGATCATTCGCCCCTCCAAATTGGCGAAAAACAGCCTCATTTTGCACATTCTGCCCGCCATATCAGCAGCCTGCTATTTTCTGGGTTTTTGCACACAGGTACAGTTTTGAGGGACTTTCAGAGATCAGATTGAGGTGATTCCACTTGCATTGGAAATCAGACACAGAGAGATTTCCAACGAGCCATCATGAGCCTCATTTCAACATCGGGAAGGCTTCCATTTGCATCCAGCAAGTCAGGGGACCTTTTTCAGGCATAAATATGAAGTATTTTTGCAATTTTTGAACTCCAAAAATCTGCTTTTCCCAAATGTGCGTTAGGCTATTTTTATCATGGGAAAATCATGTAAAGTCAATATAATTTCCGTTTTTAGCAGGTTTTTAGATATTTTATGGGATATTTTGCGCCTTGGGCTTTGCAAAGCCTCAAGGACAAGTTTAGATATTTTGACTTGGCCAATGGGATAGCTAGTTGCTCCATGAGGTTTTCCTCCCTCTAGCCTATTTATCCCATGGTTCTCATTGTAAATCAGAGGCTGAACTTGAGAGAAGAATTAATGCATTGGTCATATGTGCTTTGAAGAATACACTTGAGTTATGATTTTTGGACTGCCTCTTGGATGCTTTTGAGGAATGTTGAAGGCTTGTTGATGGATTCCTTGACATGGTAGAATGGTATAGTGCTTCTTAATGTGTTTTGTCTTCTAGTTTTCACTCATATTTCATTTTTCTTGTTGCTATAGATCAGTAAAGATTGATTTTGAGACATGCCCATGGAGGCACCTCAAAATCCCTGAATCTTCATAGCTTGATGTTTTCTTCTCCCTTAGTTATGCTAAAGAATTCTTAGCTGCTCTTTAGTAACCTAAGGTGTTGTTGCTAAGTTTTATTCATCAGCTCCATGTATGTTGAGTAGGATGTATGGTTTGCCCTATCTACCTATCAGCTGCCCATAGTTCTGTCCATAAAACTTTCTCTTTGACTGATTTGTTGATCATTTTGTTGAACCAAGGAGGCCTAGTCCCGATCTAGCCCTTTGCCTAAAACTATGAAAACTTATTTGTCCAAGTGCCCAATGACTTAGAGACTATTTTTAGGCGTTCCGGCATAGTTTATGAGTTGTTAGTTTGTCTCATGTGTTCTCCCCAAAATCTGATAGCCTTTTCCCGAAGTTAGAGGGTCTTATACCTCTATGTATGGCTGGAATGTTTGATTTCTATGTATTGATTAGTTTATAGTTATTCCTAGCATGATCAATGGCTTGCTATTACATGTTTATGTCTGCTACTAACTAGTTTGCACTTGAAATCCCTTGTCTTTCACCAACTTATTGTCCATTTAATCCATTTTGCCCAGAGATCCCTTCTACTGTGAATCAAATCGGCCCTACAGCATGCTTTACATCATCACTTCATAGCTTCCTTGACCTGTTTTGACCCCATAGCCCAATTTATCTACATCTTGTTATCCAGTTTATGTATTTGATCAGTTTCATCCCTCACAAAATTAAAAACTAAAAAACCAAAAACACACTTCATAACTAGCCTAATATCAGAACATCGCAAGTAAACACACCGACATCTTCTACACATATAGAGAGAGCCCTCTCTGAGTCCAAGAAGGCTAGGTCCTTGGGCTCCAAAGCTTGGTTTGATGTTACATCGTCATTTGGCTAGCCAATCGGCCAAATCACGGGACTCTAACATAATGGCGATCACGGTGGGACTTTGAGTCAAAACATCCTAGGTATCCCTTAGGAACTCTCAAAATCTCAGTCAAACTTAGAAGAGTAGAATCTGGTTGTCTCACCATCCTAGAAAAATGATGAGTCAGTTATAGGAAACTCTTCCAAACCTCAGGACTACATAAAACTCAGAAAAAACCACAAAAAACTCTTTAGATTGGTTTTTGTCAAGTACTGGTGGTGGACCATACAAATATATCTCAAAACAACTGATTTTCCACCTGGCGACTCCACTAAACTCTAGTAAGCCTTACTATTTCACCAAACTCTAGGCTACTTTCCGATAGACCTTTCCCATCACTCACTAACATAGCAGGAGATGGTAAGACATTGAGTACATAATAGTCCAGCAAACTCTTATAGACTCTTTGGTCCTTTAGGTACCATAAACAAGCAAGCAGTCCATAAACTCATTTTTTAGAGTAAACTCTTTTTGTTCTCATCACCCTAGCAAAGTGTTGAAACAAGTCTAGGATACTTTAACAAACCATAGGCTGCACATAAAACTTAGAAAATCCAAAAACATTCTCAGATTAGTCTTGGTGGTGGACCATAGCTATCTTCACAAAAACAACCCATTTCCACCTGGCGACTCCACTAATCCATCCCTTCTATTTTTGACCATCCTTCGCCTTAGTATAACTTTAGAAAAATCACTCATCCAAAACATTCACCAATATCACTCTCTCCAAGCTCTGGATCTAAAATCTGGCTTCACGAAGAATCAATACCAGATCCCACCCAGACCCAAATCCCCCTATCATAGTAGATGACCCAGAAAAGATTCTGTGGCAAGCTTCTGAAACTGATCATCTAGCTACCGATAGATCCATCCGTAGAACAAGATCTGTACCTAGAACTCGCAATATCCTTCTAGATTCACCTTCGGAACTAGAGTCATCACAAGCTCTTCCCCGAAGCAAATCATATAGTAAGATAAACTTCGACGATCTTGAACCCCTAAACCCACCACAGAGCCCTATTGGAGAAGCTTCACCCACCACTCCTCCTGATTTCCAGCTTCTTTATCAATTTGGCTCCTATCATCCTAGATCTGCTCAAAACCAGATCACTAGTCCAAGTTCATCCACTACACCTGCTCAAACCACTTCATTTCAGCCTACTAGTCCTCATCTTGTACACCATCCATTAGCTCCAGTCATGGCAGCCTGGTACGCACCTTTGGTGTTGCCACCACCTTTAGCTCCTCTCCCAAACAAATATCAGGACAAGATCCCACACTTTACTGGAGAAGACACCACCACACCTCAACAGCATATAAGTAGAATGACTGATGCTTATGAATACCTAGAGGTACAAGACGAGATTGTCCGAATGAGAATATTTGCCCAAAGTCTTGGGGGTGAACCCAAAGCATGGTTCAAAAGCTTAGCTCCAAACAGCATCCATAATATCCCCGAACTGCATCAAATCTTCAGAAACAGGTGGGAAATCCGAAGAAACCCCATTCAAATCCTGTCAGAATATAACAATCTAAAACGGGAAAATGGGGAAAGTGTCCAAGCTTACTGTACTAGGTTCAACAGTGTATATAACTCCCTCCCACCTCATTTCAAGCCTCCACTTGGTTTAGCTTTGGCAAAATTCCCTGAGGGTTTTGATCCGGACATGACATATCATCTGAGAGAAAAAGATCCCCCTACCTTGGAGGAAATGCAACAAATAGCTATAAAAGCATATGCCAACTTAGCTGAAAAAAGAGCTAGAACTAGATCAGAAAGAAAGGTCACATATAGAGATGAGGTTTCTACTTCATCACCTTCCCTAGATCCCAGAATAGATGACTTAATCAAATCCATGGCTAAAATGTGGGAAAAGATCAATGAAAAAGCTCCTGTTAGGGACAACCAGCCAAACCCTCCAATCAGAAACCGAAACCAAAACTTTAGGAGGGAACAGCCCCAAAACAGACCAAGGGATAATGACCAACAGATCAGGCCACCATTCAATGAAAACTATGTGGGAGAAGATGATAGAGAGACAGAACCTTTGGATGAAGGTCATCTAAATCTCGTAGGATCTGATAATGAAAGCGAGGTATACCTCACTACAGAAGAACAAGAGCTATGTTCTCCTAATCAGGATGAGACCAACTATGAAGATCCTGACGACCCTGCCTTAGACTTTCAAAATGCCATTATAGAAGCTCACCGGCAGTATAATCTTAGAAGTAGAAAAAACCAAAACCATCCCAAAAAGAATAGCCCTGACCTTATCAAAATCCCTGATAAAACCCTAAATGAGACCATGAATAATAGCAAAATTAAGGCCCAAAGGGTTGACCAAAACAAAGGTAAGGCCATTCAGACAAGTATTAGCTCAGATATTCCTAGTACCTCGGCAGAAACCCCAAAGTTGGCTATATCAAAAGAAGTCCCAAGCCAAAGTCAGCAAATTAAGAACATAGAAAAGGTTATGTCTGAGAAAACTGAAACAAATCTGCCCAAGCTACCCACTCCTTTTAGTTTCGAAGGGGAAATTTCCAAAATAAAAATTACCATACCCCTTACAGAGCTAGTAACTATAGATAGGTATAGGTCTCAAATTTTCAAAGTATTTGACCTAGAGAACAAAGCCGATACCTTGAATCTAACTGACGACAAACCTGAGCTTTTATTTGGCCCTAAAGTAGAAGGTGAATATCAAGAAGGATCTATTTCTCCTTTCTACATAAGCTTGAACATCCGGGACAAAATATTACATAATGCCATGTTAGATTCCGGTGCCTCCCATAACCTCATGCCTAAAGCAGTCATGGAAAACTTAGGTCTGGAGGTGACCCAACCTTACAAAAACCTATATTCTTTCGACTCAAGCCAGGTCAAATGTGTAGGTCTGATAAAGAATCTAGACTTTGCCCTAACACAACTACCAGCCAAAAACTTAGTCATGGATGTGGTAGTGGCTGACATCACACCCAAGTATGGAATGCTACTATCAAGAGCCTGGTCTGCCAAAATACAAGGTAGCCTTCAAATGGATATGTCATTCGCTACTATTATGGTTTTCAACCAAACTAGGAGACTATACCGGGAGGCTCGCATGAAATACATGGTTAGCAACAGAGATAAGCCAAACAATACCCCCATCTATTCCATTCATTCCAATTTAGATTCTTTTATCTTATACAATGAAGGTGATATACACAAACAGATAAAAGAAAATGAAGACATGTCCAAACCATTACTGAGTGAAGAAATTGATGACCAAAGCCCCAAGGAACCTAAGAAACAGCTTAGTATCATGTATAAGGAGGAAACTCTTTGGAGTATAAGCTTTGATGGTTCTTGTGGCAAGACAGGTTCAGGAGCAGGCATCTGGATACACAACACTAAGGAAGGTCATTCTTTCAGATTAGAATTCCAATGTACAAATAACATTGCGGAATATGAAGCCCTTCTCATTGGTCTACACATGCTTAGAGACTTAGGTGCCAATAGAATAACAGCTCAAGGGGACTCAGAGCTTGTAATTAAGCAAATCAAAGGTGAATATTCAGCCAAGAACCCAAGACTGAGAGAATATAGGAATGCAGCTCTGGATATCCTCAAAACTTTTGAAAAATATGAACTCACCTATATCCCTAGGATTCAAAACAGTCTGGCAAATGAGCTCGCCTTTGCTGCAAGCACTAGCCAAATACCATGTGTGAGTGAGCAATATGACATCCAAGTGAAACACCGCCCTACTATACCAGATAATCTTGACCATTGGCAAGTATTCCAAGATGATGATCAAATTGATGATTTCCTCCAATCTAAAAATGAGTTTGAGATAACCAAAACAGACTCAGGAAATGAAGAGAGGAAAACCAACATAAGTCAAGACCAAGAGCTAAACCCACCTTTGTGGACCAATCTAAACCTGGTAGACCATCCATGTGACAGGGAGATAGAAGAAGACATTGACCAAAGAGAACTTGAAGTCTTACATTGCGAAAATGACACCATACCTAGAGGGCTCGCACCCTTAGAAGAATTGTTTGACTTTAATGATGTGGCCAAAAAGCCTAAAATGGAATCTACAGAGGATGACATAGAGGAATACAACATAGGAAATCCATAAGAGCCTAAAAACATTAAACTATCCAAAACCCTCCCACCTGACATAAAACAAAGGTACATAAATCTATTCAAAGAATTTAAAGATGTGTTTGCATGGGGGTACCAAGATTTAAAATCATATGACACCAGCATCATCCAACATAAAATTACCCTCAAAGAAAATCAAAAACCTTTTAAACAAAAGTTAAGAAGGATAAACCCAGTGTTATTACCATTGGTTGAAAAGGAAATTAAAAAGATGTATGATGTCGGGATAATAGTATCTCTCCGATACTCTGAGTGGGTCTCAAATTTAGTATCAGTTAGAAAAAAGACCGGTGAAATCAGACTTTGCATAGATTTCCGAAACTTGAATAGGGCATGTCTAAAAGATAACTACCCTCTGCCCAAAATGGACCACATACTTCAGAAGGTCGTAGGCGCCAAAAGAATCTCATTGCTTGATGGTTTTTCTGGTTATAACCAAGTATTAGTTTATCCTACCGATCAGCATAAAACAGCTTTCACCACCCCCTGGGGCACTTTTATGTACGTTAAAATGCCTTTCGGACTGATGAATGTTGGCGCCACATTTCAAAGAGCCATGGACATAGCCTTCTCAGAAGACATAGGTGTTTTCATAGTCATATATCTCGACGATATAACAGTATATTCTAAATCTGACGAAGAACACCTAGCACACTTAAGAAAGGTCTTCAACAAATGCAGGAAGTATGGTTTGTCCCTAAACCCCAAGAAAACACTTTTCGGTCTAGAAGAAGGAAAAATCCTAGGTCACATTATTTCGGAAGAAGGAATTAAAATAGACCCCCAGAGAATCGAAGGTATTTTACAGATAAGTCACCCCAGAAACATAAAGGAGTTACAGTCCTTTATCGGCAAGATAAATTTCTTAAGAAGATTCATTCCAAATCTTGCTGAGCTCCTAAAAGAGATCACAAATATGTTAAGAAAGGAGGTCGGGGTTAAGTGGACTTTAGAAGCCAAAAAATCTTTTGAACTGATTAAAAGGGCCTTAACTGAAACACCTGTATTAATAAGCCCTGACTTTACTAAAGATTTTTACATTTTCTCATTTGCCTCAGAACATACAATAGCTGCGGTATTGTTGCAAAAGAATGCGGCGGGACAAGAGCAACCCATTGCCTTTTTTAGCAAGTCCCTAAGAGATGCTCCCTTGAAATATAACATCATGGAGAAACAGGCATTCGCATTGGTAAAGGCACTAAAAGATTTCCGAGTCTACATCTTACATTCTCATGTCATAGCCTTCGTCCCTAATACTGTCGTCAAGGACATTCTCAACCAAGATCCCGATGGTAAAAGGGGAAAGTGGATTGCTATCATCTTAGAGTATGATCTAGAAATCAGGCCTACTAAACTAGTTAAAGGACAAGGACTCGCGAGATTAATGGCTGAAACCAACCTTCAAGCTTTAGATATAAATTTTGTCGATGCTTTAGAAGAACAAGAAGAGTGTGCACTTCCCCCTATAAATCAAACATTTTTGGATTCACCTTGGTATGCAGACATTCTCTATGTATTAACTTATATGAATGCCCCTCCGTCTTTGTCAAAAACAAAAGCAAGGTTCCTCAAACAAAAATCTTTAAAGTTTTGCATTATAGATAGTTCTCTGTATTGGAAGAATCCTACTGGTATGCTACTTAAATGTTTGCTTGAGCCCGATGCAGAGAGAATCATGCGGGAAATGCATGAGGGGGAATGTGGAGGTCATCTCTACTGGAAAACTACTGCAAACAAAATCCTTAGAGCCGGTTATTATTGGCCCACCTTGTTCCCTGATACTCACAAACTGGTCATGACCTGCCATAAATGTCAAATTTTTTATGGCAAGAAAAAGCTTCTACCTTTGCCCTTACATCCCATCATAGTTGAAGGACCCTTCCAACAATGGGGTCTTGACTTCATTGGGGAAATTCACCCCTCTTCCTCCGCTCAACATAAATGGATCCTCACAGCCACTGATTACTTTACCAAATGGATAGAAGCCGTACCATCCCGGAACGCCACCGATTCAGTCTTCATCACGTTCCTAGAAACCAATATCCTATCCAGATTTGGCTGTCCCAGGAAAATCATTACAGATAACGCCGCTGCCTTCTCTTCCAAGAAAATGATAGACTTATGTCACAAGTATCATATTTCATTAGGGCATTCCACAGCCTATTACCCTCAAGGTAATGGTTTAGCCGAGTCTTCTAACAAAAGCCTTGTCAACATTATCAAAAAACTTCTGGAACAAAATCAAAAAGCATGGCATGGGAAACTAGTGCACGCCTTATGGGCTGATAGATTAACTACCAAGAAGTCCATAGGTATGTCCCCTTACCAGCTAGTCTATGGTGTTGACGCCATTTTCCCGACCTCTCTAGGAGTTCCAGTAATGAAACTACTACAAGAAGTCCAAATAGAATAAAATGACGTACAAAGAAGAGTAAATCAGACTATCCATTTAGAACAAACCAGAGAAGAAGTTTACCAAAGGGCTCAGTTAGCACAAGACAAAATAAAACAAATTTTTGACAGAAGAACTAAGGAAAATGATTTTCAGATTGGAGATAAAGTCTTAAAATGGGATTCTAGAAGAGAAGATAAAGGTAAACATGGCAAGTTTGAAAATTTATGGAAAGGGCCTTACATCATCAGCTAAGTTAGTGGAAACAATGCTTTCTTCTTACAAGAACCTGATGGGAATGAAATTTTTGGGGGTCCTGTAAATGGCAGGACATTAAAACACTATTTTTGTCAAGAACTCCATTTTTGAGTTTGAAACACTTTCAGTCATTGTACATACCATTGTTTGAAATATTGAAAAAATGGAAAAATCAAAAATAGTAAAAGATAGGAAAGTCAAAAACAGTAAAAAGCATAAAAGAGGGCAAGTGAAGATAGAACCAAGGCCCCATGTTCCAAAAAATTAGTCTTTCAGAAAGCGAGCAAGTCTAAATGCCGCTACTAGTGCTTCAATGTCTTGTTCAGCTATCTAGCCTAATCATAGCTGAGCATGTTTAAATTTATTTGTTGATAAGTTAGTGAGCGCCAAGATAGTCAACATTGTGTAAGATTGACTTATCACAGAGCTTAGATTAGGGAGAGATTCTGGTTCCACATGCCTAAAACAGAACCAAAGAGAGAAGCGAGGGATGAAAAATATATTGTACATCTTAAGCCCGCTTGTCTAGTTTCCTTTTATTGCAGAATAACATTTGTGTGCAGCTTGTCTTTTATGCCGCAAATACATGACAAATCAGACTGCTTAATCCTGATTTGATCATTGTTGAATTTCATGTTGTAGATTAGAGAATGAAATCCTGTCAAACTGCTTAATCTTGACAGTCGATCTAGTTTTAGGTAGAGAAATGAAGGAGTTCATCAGCTTAATCTGAACTCCCGGCAGATATAAGAGTAGAAGTAGATAGTTTCGTTTTGCAAAAAGAAAAATATGCATTGTCAAAAGGCTGCTAGTTCAAATGCGCCAAACATAACAAAAAATGTTAGGAAAGATAGTGGGGTAGGTAGAAGTATCATTGATGTTAAACATACTGACACTTTCAGAAATAACATCAAGAGAAGGGTAAATTTTGCGCCAATGGATAAGGCACTGGTCTTCATAAGCCAAAAATCTGAATTCTGGACACCTCCTGACGAGGAGCTGCCCTCCCCAAATGGAGCCACTGTTAGCCATCAATATTTTTTACATGTTAGTGATGACTATATCTTCAGCTGAGTTTTCTAGAAACTAATTTCCTTATGTCAATATGTCATCCAGAAAACCCTCCCAAAACTTTTTCGCCTTTCTACCTATTCAGTCCACCCCTGACAACATCAAAAGCCTCCTTGTCACAATATTAGCTAACCTCAGCCTTATTGGTCTGCCCATCAGCTTTAAAAAGCAAATCCACATCTGTTCAAAGGTCTCCCCTATGTTAGGAAGTGGCGTTTTAGGACATCTCACCTTTGGCAATCATCAAAAAGCCAAAAAAGCCTTCATCTGCAGTAGACCTACCATGACTGATCCCTTACTTTGCAAATGAAATTGACAAACAGCCTTAAGTCGCGCCACTCACATCCCCTAGATCTCAGCATTGCATAAAATCCAATCTCAAGCTGACTAGTAGGTTTTTCATTGTGTTCTATGGTTCTACAAAGACAGGAAATATATTTCATCTCATGGAGTAAATATTTGAGTTTACAGTTAGAGGAACAACTGCTTCTAAATGTATTGTGAGCCTGAGATGAAGCTGCAAAACAAAAGTCACTCATCAAGACCTTACAGCTCTTTCCAGCATGAAAATCACAGTAAGAAAAAATCGCCACTATCTCAGCAAAATGGTAAATTGTCAAGGCCCAGAACCTCCTTCATTTACAAGCAGAGGGTTAGGGCGCCTCCTTCATACATAAGCAGAGGGCGCAGGCCAGAATTGACTCAGAAGGTTGCAAAAGTTCAGGTTTGCCTTACTGAAATAATGAAACAATATCTTCAGGTCTCACAAGTGTAATTGATGATCATAACAGGAATGGAGCTTGAAATATGCTGGCTCAAAAGAAAGAAGAGTTTGGTCTGATAAAGGAGCTCATCTCAAACTTTCAAAATCATGTGAATTGATGAAATGAAGAAAGGCATGTCATTGGTGAAAATTCCAAAGCATAAGTACCCTGTCTATCCACAAGATCAAATAGAACAGATGATAACCAATGCCATTACACAGGCAGGAGAAAGTTCTTGGTTTTTCAAGAAAGCACTGACCTTCATAGTCACAAAGAGTTTTTGTCAAAGTAACAGGTCATGAGATGAACAAGCCAAATGATAAATATCTTAGCAACCTTGGAACAGTGTCACTGTGGCTAGGTTTCCTTCTAAAAACACAGTGATGCTTGCAAATAGTGATGCCTAGATTGATGTTGTTCAAATGGTTTACTTACCACCACATTCAGAGAAAGGCTGTGTCTAACATAGTGGTAAAAGGGGCCTTCTGATACTTTACCTGATGAAGAGCCTCCTCCATATATGAGCATATGGCCAAAATCATTGCAGGTTGTTGAAAACTGGTGAGTCTAAAAAGTGCAGGGAAAAGACACAAAGAAATTGAATAAAGGAAAGTGTTACTGTTTATGATATAAATGTATTGATCTCCCTCTTCAAAAAAGCTATCTGTCAACAGTCCATCTAGTAGAGAGGAGAAATTATTGAACATATTGTATGCTATTAGTGCCAAAGGAGCAGTTGATTTAAAAAGGGGTTAAAGACATTCCATGATCACCTGCCCAGAAATCTAAAGAAGGTCCTTTGAGTAAACAGTGAAGTAGAGTGTGAAAGCAAGCCATCAAGAGAGCACACTTACAGTCCCAAGGTAAGCTTTGGAATCACCTGGAAGCAGCAATCATCAAATACTTTGAAAGAACACAGGCTATCTTATGTTGAATAACACAACAATCGCCAAGACACAATGGTCATCATTCCAAAGGACAGATTCAGCACAAAGATACAATATAGAAAGAGCAGTGGAAGGTTACCAAAAAGGAATAAAAGTCATTTCACAGATGAATGCTAGTGCTGGTGATGCAAAGATTTTGGTACTCCTGTTTCAAAGAACTCTCTGTCTGACTATACCTACAGTAGGAAAGGGGCAATATTGAATATATGTGTGCCACTGATACCAAAAAAGAAAACTGTCTCCTTGAGGAAAGATCAAGCAACAAGACAATGTCATATACCAAATTACAGCTTTCAAATGTTTTGGTGCATTATGAAATAGCCCTTCCTTGCTAACAATCACCAAGAGGGGAAGCAGTGAACATATTTCAGTTATGAAATGGTTCTGTGGGCAAAAAGAGGTAACACAATGATCAGAGCAAAATAATGACTATGTATCAAAAGAGTCATGTTTTCATATTGCCCAAGCTTGTCTTTTCAGATGGAGGAGGCGAGTGGTATTCAATCTTATAAACAGGCAGAGGAAGTTGGTTGTGATGAATTATGAAAAAAGAGGTAACACAATGATCAGAGCAAATAAATGACTATGTACCAAAGATTCCTGTTCTCATATTGCACAAGCTTGTCTTTTCAGATGGAGGAGGCGAGTGGGATTCAATCTAATGAATAGACAGAAGAAGTTGGTTGTGATGAATCACCACTGTTTATATGTTTTAAAAACAAACACAATGGTCATCATTCCAAAGGACAGACTTAGCACAAGGATACAGTATTAAATAAACAGTGGCAGGGATGTGACACAGTGAGCTGTAAAGCAGAGAATTATGTTATAAAAAGAAACAGCTAGTAGAAGACACTTACAGTCTAGAAGAAACCTGTAAATCACCTAAGGACCGAGATTGTTGAACTAATTGCAAGGGCACCGGTGGTCTCCTGTAAGTGATAAAGCAGCTTTCAAATGCCTTTGACAGTTTTTTGAATGACCTTGTCTTTTGTTAACATTGTCACCTAAAGTGCCAAAAAGAGGGACAAAGTCGAGGTTTTGAAATGTCTCTCTTATGAGAACAGCCGTTGAAGGAGTGTCAAAGGAATGAAATAGAGGAGTAGTAAGTCACTTTTGAAATTAAAAAAAACCAATTTCCGCAGCTCCCAAGCATCACAACGTGTTTTCAAGCGAATTGAAGTTTTATGCACTGGTTTAAGGCCGTGCGACGTGCCTGGAGTTAGGCGCGACGTGCCTGGGCGTCATTTTACAAAGGCTTTCAACGCCGGCGCGACGTGCCTGTAGGTGGCCGCCCGACCACACGACAAGTCGACCCGACAGCTTTTCTCCTGCGCGACGGGTTTGCTCCAAAGGTTTCCGCGCCAGTATTGAAGTTTTCCGTTGCATTTCAAGCTCCCTCCAAGGGATTTCTTCTCAAAAACTCACAAGGTACTTCATCCCCTACCTTGAAAAACTCGAAAAATCAAGTTTAAAACCTGTAGACCGTGGTTTGAAACTGTGCATAGTTAAAAGGGCTTTGACCGATTTTTGAAAAGGAGAAACTGTCCTCACAGTCCCCCACAACAGCACGGGTTGCCTTTTATTCATCATTTTCTCCCACTTTGAATTTGTTAACAAAGATTTTACCAAGGTGACAGCACATTAAAAGGGCAAAATTTGTCGATGAGAAGTTGGAGGCAGGGGTATAAAGGTGTTAGTTGATGTCAAAGTTGTCAAAAACAGAGGTGCAGATATTTTGTTGGTGTATCCCTCAAACTCACACGCAAAGGGTGTATTGTCTAAACCACTGTCTGCATTTTTTTTCACCCAAGCTAGGTCTGTCTTTTCATTTCACTATATTATATCATTCTGAAGATTTGTTGAACAGAGTTTTCTGAAGGTGAAACAAGGCCATCTTCTAGAAGGTAGGGTGGTTAGTGATTGCGCATTTGTTGATGATCAAGTGTACATTGAAGCCAGATGTGTAAAGGTGGTGATTGACTTCTCAAAAGTCACAAGTGAAAGGTGTTTTCCTTAACACTTCACCTAACCAAAAGGTCTCCTTTTTTCCACTGTGTGGTCTTCACAGAAATCTGCTAACAGAGGTATTTTTCAAGATAAATGGTCTGAAGAACAGGGTTATTATTTTTGAAGTTTGGTATTAAAGACCCAAATATAAGTGTAAGCAGGCCTCTAACAAAGTCACAAGAGGGGTGATTGTTCAAGACTGTGCACAGAGAATCTACAAAACAGTTTCTTACACATGGTCCCATTGTTAAAAGGGCTACATAGCTGAAGTGTATCCAGAATTGAAGGACTGTTCTTAGGAAGTGTAGAAGGGGCTTATTCAAGGCAGCATTGTTGCATTTCATCCAAACCACAGTGTCCATATCTGTCCAAACAGTCTGGTGGCCTGTTTCAATCCAGCAGAGCATTTCTCATATAGTGAAGGCAGTTTGCCTCTTCCAAAGCTTGTTTCAAAGTCAGAATGCCTCCAAAACGAGATCTCAAAGGCGGACCACATAAGAGATATGAGCCTATCTCCATAGAAGAAATCAATGCTCACCCATCAGTGCTTTTCAATTTCCATGAAGTAGGCTGTCTTGATTTCTGTCAGAGGATAGAAGAAGTCAAGAGTTTCTCGCCACTTACACATTTGTGCGCTTTGAGATTCAAGGACAAACACTTCCGGTTAGCAGGTCTTGACTTCAAAATCTCTCCAAGGTATGTATCCAAAGCTACCAAGATCTCGTATCATGGTGAAAAGTGGTTTAAACAAGCGCATCTTGATTTGGAGGATTATAAACCTTTCATCAAGCCGGAACATAGGGAGACCATCACTGCTATTTTTCCTTTCTCCTATCTTCTTGACAGTTATGCTCCGCTGATGAAAGCCATAATGAGATATTTCACTTGTGAAGGAAGGTTTAGCCAAATATTTGCCTATCATGTTCGCTTGTTGATGCATTTTACCAGGAGCAGGCAATTAAACCTTCCATACTTTTTGTCCAAAAGCATAGAGAAAATGGCAGCTACTGTCCAAAATAAAGCTCCACCTCAGCAAATCCCTTCTCTCTTTCACCATTCCTTGATCAAAATCATCTTCTTACACCAGCTGGAGAAGAAAGGAGTTTCATGGGATTCATTCATTAGCCATGCCGATTTTGCCACTGTCCCTCCTGTTCATGTGTCTCCTACTCAGCCCGTCCATCGCCCAGTGCCTTTATCTAGTAGGCCTACCCCTAAAAAACTCAAGATGACCACTGGGCAGCCAAGTAAACAGGGAGAAGGAGAGGGCAGTGAGCCACAGGGAGAAAAGGAGGGTGATGATCAGCAGCAGCCAGATTTTGAGGGACAGCAGCAGTTAGATATCATTGGACAGCAGCTAGAGGTTGATGAACAGCATCAAATTCAGGAAGAGGGACAGCAGCTAGAGGTTGATGAATAGCAGCAAGTACAGGAAAAGGAACAGCAGCAGACAGAGGTTGAAGAGCAGCAGGTTGATCAAACAATTGAAACATCTTTTGAGCCACAAACTGGACAGGATGTTGAGGGAGGACAGCAAGCTGAAGCTGCCTCCTTGACAGTGACCAAAACTGTTCCTAAAAAGAAGAAATTGCCCAAAAAGACAACTTCTAGCTTGCCAAGGAGAAAGAGCGCTAGATTGGCCTTCAAAGGAAAAAGTGCAGTTGGAGAAAGTGCCAAGCATGGAGGTAAATCAGCTGTCATCCCTATCCCAAGCGATGACAGTGACAATGAGGCACGCATCCTTGAAAACCTCCTCATTCACAAAGAAGGGCAAATTGAGGTGTTACAAGAAGATCTTCAAAGGGAAAGGAATTTCAATCATTTCTTGGAGGTTGAGAACAAACAAATGAAGTTTCATGCAGCCATTCATGAGGCAAGGGCCATCAAGTACAAAAAGGAGGCAGAAAAGGCGCAAGTAAGAATTGAAGAGCTTATTGACGAATTTGATGATGAAGAGGAGGAGGACTAGCCTAGGCAAAAGAGGCCTAGAACCATCGGGCTTAGAAGAGCCTTGGAGAAACAGAAAGCTGAAGAACAAGCTCAATTCGAAGCTTTTCCTCTCACTACCCTCCTTGAGCGGGAAATTGAGGAAAACAAGGAAGCTTGGCTTGAGAGGGCTAACCAGCATTTGGAGACAAAGCTTGAGAAGGCAAACAGGGATCTTGAGCTACAGAGAAAGAGAACTCTTCACTTTCAGAAGCTAAACCAATTTGCCAGGCGCAAATTGAAGGTGGCACAAGAAAAATTGAAGAAATTGAAGGAGAGGCGCCTAGCACGGAAAGAAGAAAAAAGCACATCAGCCCTCGATATTTTAGCTTCAGCTTCGGAGCATGTTTCTATGGACCCTTGAGGGTCATGCATGCCAATTTTGGGCCTGTTTCGAAAACTTTTTGTTTTTTGGCATTTTTGGGGTTTTTCGCCAAAAACTCATAAATGCGCCATTTCAGTTTGATGAGTTGTCAAGGGAGGAGGAAGATCCCAAAGGGTTCCATAATTCCATGAGCAGGTCTCCAGCGATTTTCAGGTCATTTGAAGATCATTCGCCCCTCCAAATTGGCGAAAAACAGTCTCATTTTGCACATTCTGCCCGCCATATCAGCAGCCTGCTATTTTCTGGGTTTTTGTACACAGGTATAGTTTTTAGGGACTTTCAGAGATCAGATTGAGATGATTCCACTTGCATTGGAAAGCAGACACAGAGAGCTTTCCAACGAGCCATCATGAGCCTCATTTCGACATCGGGAAGGCTTCCATTTGCATCCAGCAAGTCAGGGGACCTTTTTCAGGCATAAATATGAAGTATTTTTGTAATTTTTGAACTCCAAAAATATGCTTTTCCCAAATGTGCGTTAAGCTATTTTTATCATTGGGAAATCATGTAAAGTCAATATAATTTCCATTTTTAGCAGTTTTTTAGATAGTTTATGGGATATTTTGTGCCTTGGGCTTTGCAAAGCCTCAAGGACAAGTTTAGATATTTTGACTTGGCCAATGGGATAGCTAGTTGCTCCATGAGGTTTTCCTCCCTCTAGCCTATTTATCCCATGGTTCTCATTGTAAATCAGAGGCTGAACTTGAGAGAAGAATTAATGCATTGGTCATATGAGCTTTGAAGAATACGCTTGAGTTATGATGTTTGGATTGCCTCTTGGATGCTTTTGAGGAATGTTGAAGGCTTGTTGATGGATTCCTTGACATGGTAGAATGGTATAGTGCTTCTTAATTTGTTTTGTCTTCTAGTTTTCACTCATATTTCATTTTTCTTGCTGCTATAGATCAGTAAAGATTGATTTTGAGACATGCCCATGGAGGCACCTCAAAATCCCTGAATCTTCATAGCTTGATGTTTTCTTCTCCCTTAGTTATGCTAAAGAATTCTTGGCTGCTCTTTAGTAACCTAAGGTGTTGTTGCTAAGTTTTATTCATCAGTTCCATGTATGTTGAGTAGGATGTATGGTTTGCCCTACCTACCTATCAGCTGCCCATAGTTCTGTCCATAAAACTTTCTCTTTGACTGATTTGTTGATCATTTTGTTGAACCAAGGAGGCCTAGTCCCGATCCAGCCCTTTGCCTAAAACTATGAAAACTTATTTGTCCAAGTGCCCAATGACTTAGAGACTATGTTTAGGCGTTCCGGCATAGTTTATGAGTTGTTAGTTTGTCTCATGTGTTCTCCCCAAAATCTGATAGCCTTTTCCCGAAGTTAGAGGGTCTTATACCTCTATGTATGGCTGGAATGTTTGATTTCTATGTATTGATTAGTTTATAGTTATTCCTAGCATGATCAATGGCTTGCTATTACATGTTTATGTCTGCTATTAACTAGTTTGCACTTGAAATCCCTTGTCTTTCACCAACTTATTGTCCATTTAATCCATTTTGCCCAGAGATCCCTTCTACTGTGAATCAAATCGGCCCTACAACAGCTTTACATCATCACTTCATAGCTTCCTTGATCTGTTTGACCCCATAGCCCAATTTATCTACATCTTGTTATCCAGTTTATGTATTTGATCAGTTTCATCCCTCGCAAACTTAAAAACTAAAAAACCAAAAACACACTTCATAACTAGCCTAATATCAGAACATCGCAAGTAAACACACCGACATCTTCTACACATATAGAGAGAGCCCTCTCTGAGTCCAGGAAGGCTAGGTCCTTGGGCTCCAAAGCTTGGTTTGATGTTACATTGTCATTTGGCTAGCCAATCGGCCAAATCACGGGACCCTATTAGAGGTGACAAAAGCTTTTGCAAGGTCTTTCAATGGCCTGGAGGTAGAGATTGGAGACCTTAAGTTTACGGTGAATGAGGCATCTATAGCATCTGCCACAGAACTTCGGTTTAAGAACAAAATCATTAGTGATGAAGCCTGGAGATTGATTCTACATAACCCAGGTATGGACATAACTATTTTTAAAAGAGGAATTCCTGTTCATGCTTTGAAAGAGGAATGGGCTACTTTGCTGCTAGTTGTTCAAAAATTTATCACCTGTGAGGGCAGTTTTGGGTCAATGTATATGTACCATACCCGATTGCTGATGAATTTTATAGATAACCAGACCCTCAATCTGCCATACTTTTTATTAAATAGTTTGAAGAAGATGTCTGTGACTATTCAGAAGCATTTAGGGGATGTAGAACCACATCTATATCACCATGGTGTTTTGAAAATTTTGATTGAAAAACAGTTAAAAGAGAAGAAGGACACATGGGAACAATTTTTGATTAGAAATTTCTTTGAGGAACCTCAAGAAATTCCTGAAGGTAGTACATCAAGAAGGAGTAGGAGAAAGAGAACAAATGATGAAATTCAAAGTACTTCTACTACTACAGTTGAAAGAACTAGTAGGGAAGAGAGACTGTCAAAAAGGAAGAAGAAAGAAACCAAGGGTAAAAATCCAATAACATCAAAAGAGAGAAAAAGTATTAAGGCTATGCATCAAACCCCTTCTTCCGAAGAAGATCATCAAGTGTTATCTGAGAGACTAGTTCACCTTCAAGAATAGTCATCTATGGCCAAGAAGAGAGGGAAAGGAAAACAAAAGCAAAAAAACAGTGGTCCACAACGTATAAGAAGAAGTTCTAGGCTTAAGGGGAAGTTGAGGAAAACGCAAACGAAAGGACCCCATTTTATTGATTTGGGAGAAGAAACATCTGAAAAATCCCCAGCTGGCCATAGTCCATCTCACTCTCAGTCAGACAGTGAACCTAGTTCATTTCATTCTCAGTCAGACATTGAACATAGTCCATCCCATTCTCAGCCAGATTTTGAAGACAACTCTCCTCCACGGCATTTTGGGGACAGCCCAATAAAAACGACACCTGAGATAGACCCAAAGCAACAAGAAGTATATGATTATATAGAATATTTATAAAGAGCAGCTACGGGTCCCAGTACTTCATCCACTCAGCCTCACACAGTACAAGATGATCTAGTCCAATCACTGAAACAAGAAGTCTTTGAGCTAGAGCTTTTAAATAGACACATTAAAAGTGAAAATGAAACATTGAAGGAACAAGGCAAATTGGACAAGATCATTCATGATAATACCATGCTACATTTGGGACTATGGCAGAAGAAGAACAGGAAATTGAAGAAGAAATGCCAGAAGTTAAGCAGAGCACTGATTAATATCAAATTCAGATGCTTGATGAAAAAGCCCAGGATGTTAGCAGCATCAAGGAAGAGGAGGAGAGGACTGGATGTACTGGCTAAAGTGTCAAGACATATGAATTGAAAAAGGATTATCAAAATTTTGGTTGCATGAGGACATGAAACACCTTCACAGTGGGGGTATGTTGAGTCTCAAATCTGCATCTTTCCTATACACCTTTCTAGACCTTTTTCATTCACCTGAACCTTCTAAGTCGTCAATATCATTGCATATTAATTGTAAAAGAGCATCTAAAATAGTTTTTAACTATGTTTTGTGTCTGCTATTTGATTTATATTTTTTCTAATTTAGCTGCGGAATCTTGCCACTTTCCGCAGCTGCTGCAACTTTCCGCAACCATTTTGTGAAAGTCTATGTTGCAGGTGTCTTCAGGCAATTCGAGCCACATGGGCAAGTCAGAAATGATGTGGACATGGATCGTGTCCTATTGGCTCGGGCAAATTCACCTAAGGAGGCTGCGGTCAAAGGTGGCCAAGTGGAAGTCAACCGTAGAGTCCCACGGTGATAGGACTCTGTTTCTCATCACGTGAAGATTTGTATGACCGTTTCTAATTTACGGGAGACACATCAACACCTGTACACGGATCCATAAGCTGAATCCAACATCCACTCTTCATATATTTACTCCTCACCGTGACCATGATGTTGGATCTCTGGACGTGATGGTTCACGTGTCTTTATCAACACAAACTTTAGGGAATTAGTTATATCACCTTTGTTATAAATAACGCGTTTTCATACGCATAATAGTTAGCCTCCATATAGCTCTGTAATGTAATTGCGTTGCCACTGTGCTGTAATATCATTTCTCTGTTATGACTGCATTTTAATATATAAGAAGACTTTGTTTCCAAGCGTAATTCGTATTTGAAGGCTGTTGCCCGAGGTCTGTGCAGAGGGCCCCTGCACACACTGAGGTTTTGTGCATTACTGTATAGTTTCTTGTTTTATTTATTTAAGTTCATTGTGCCATAAGTCATTCACGTGTTTATACATTGCATCTTTCATGGTATTTATGCTTCATCTTTGTTCATAATCTTTCATGCTTTACATTTTACTTCTGTCCATAATCTTTCATGTTTTATGTTGTGGTTAACTGATCAGTGTTCTTGTTTCAGATTACAATAGGCAGCCCGGGCACTTGCACATCTTTTTATAATGACTAATGACATGGAATCAATATTGTCCTTCTGCTAATTTAATTTTCTTAGTTTTTGTTTAATTCCAGCACTGTTTGTTTATTTCAGTCTTGCACATTTTCTTCAGTAGTTAGATTTAGATATATTAAATTGCTCATGTCATTTTCAGTTACCTCCGAAAACCATAGCTGGACTAATGGTGAGGGATTGAAGTATGAGTGTGTAGTTTGATATTAGTTTACTTTCTGCAAATTAGAAATATTAAATTGCTCATGTCATTTTCAGTTACCTCCGAAAACCATAGCTGGACTAATGGTGAGGGATTGAAGTATGAGTGTGTAGTTTGATATTAGTTTACTTTATGCAAGTTAGATATATTAAATTGCTCATGTCATTTTCAGTTACCTCCGAAAGCCACAGCTGGACTGATGGTGAGGGATTGAAGTATGAGTGTGTAGTTTGATATTAGTTTCTTTTTCTGCAAATTAGATATCAGATTGCCCAAGTTGTTTATGGTTACCTCCGAAAGCCATAGCTGGACTAATGGCGAGGGATCAGAATATAAGTTGATGTAATTTGATTTAGATTTACTTTGTTGCAATTCTTGGATTTCTTTAAGCATAGTTTCTTTTGTGTTTAGACAACAGCAAGGATAGTTTGGTTTTGCATGCTCAATAGTTCACTGTTTGATTTACTAGGCTAGTAGCACATTTTCATTTCCTTTCAAGTTTTGTCATTGTATGTTTCAAATTCCTTTTGAAGTTTGAAGTTGGTAAATCATTATAAAGGATATCATTTCCTTGAACAATCATAACCATACTTGTTTTTATTTTAGAATTTCCATCTCACATTAGAAAACCAAAAACGAAAAAAAGGTGAGAAATAAGTTATCTTGCACATATAGTGCACCACACTTCATCAGCTTACGAATCCCGGATTGATAAATTAATGTAGAAATTTAGGACACACTAAATTGACCAAACACTAAGTGATACAAAGTTGTAACCAAGTTGGATGTGTAGTTATGTGAGTTGTAAAGTAGTTTAACTCAGTTAAGTGAGTTAAAATCAGTTGTGCTAATTGTAACTGAACATACACTAGTGAGATATCAGTGAATTAATTATTTAATTAATTCACAAGCAGTGGTCTCACATGAAACTGAAGATTTACTATTGTTAACTACATGCATGTCAGATCTAGTGGAGACCCAATTGAGAGATAGGTGAAAGGGATAGTTTGACTATCAGTTGTGACATTAGTGGGTGCATTCATGCAACCACACACACATTGGAGATTTCAATGAGGATTTTGCAGTCAAGGAAAGTAGGATCTCATTCATTCATGGATTTTTATTAGCAGGGATTGCACAGTGGAGGCAGGTTGTCAGGAGGTAGTAAATTGGCGCATCTATTTGCCAATTTTTGTATGATAGTGTGAGACGATTGTATATTGTATTGAGAGCTCTTATATTAGAGTTTTGTATGAGATTGTTTCATGATCCATGATATATACATAATATATGATAGTGGGGTTTTTTTCTTTATGGTTTCCTGGTAAAAACATCTGTGTTATGTGTGATTTATCTTTCTTCATGTGTTTGCAATTGGTGATCATGTTTTAAATTTCCACAAGAATTTTTGTAGAAGTGATTCTGTATTTAAAAGTGGCATATAATTGTTAGATCAATAGAATCTAGGCAATACATAATTTTTATTAAAATTTCTACATGGTATCAGAGCGAAGAAGATTGCAATTTTGAAGCATTAGTTGACTTTGTTGGTGGAAACAATTCGAATTTGTTGCAAGAATTTCTTGGTGCGACAGTTGAGTAAAAATCAAAATGGATTTCAATGGCTTGCAGCTAGAGTATGCACTCGAGGGAAGCTTGAACTACATTTCCTAGAAGGACAGCATGGAGGCTGTGCTTGAAGATAATTTCTTGAAGGAATTCATCGAAAGTGATGTTCCTAAGCCCACTTTGATGGATGTTGCATTACTTGACACATGGAAAAAAAAAGTAGCAAAGACAAGAAGGATTATATTGGAATGTGTACGAGACCACATTATCTCAAGCCTTCATGGGAAATCCGATCCATTTGCTATGTGGAAGGCTTTGACGGGTTTTTTCCAAAGTATAAGTGACCATAGGAAATTGGAACTAAAGGATAAACTTAGAAAGATCAAGATGGAGGAGGGAAAAAATATTCCTAAGTATCTCAAAAAGTTTGTCCAATGTCAGGATGAACTGGGGAGTGTGGGAATCACTGTTGTTGATGATTATTTGGTTAGTTTGGCTCTCTTGGTACTTCCTAAGAGTTGGCACTATTATCAAGACTCCGTCAACGGACGAGAAAAACTTATATATTGAGAACGAATGTGGTCGGATCTAGTGCGGGAGGATTTCAGGCGGAACACCAAAGATGGATCTTCATGAAATCATGATGAGGAAGAGGATTGTGCTTTAGCTGCCAAGGAAATAAAAGGGAAGGGGAAGAAATTCCATTCAAAATCTGATTCTAAAGGCAAGAAGATGGATTTGTCCAAGCTGAAGTGTTTTGACTGTCACGAACATCGGCATCTCACCACTAACTACCCACAAAAGAAGAAGAACAAGAAGGTTGCTGGAGTTGCATCTGGTGAGGACCTTGCCTTGCAATTTGAACTTGATTTCTCTTTGATCGCATGCTTGGTATCAAGCGCAATGGGATTGGTGTGGTATCTTGATAGTGATTCTTCCTTCCACATGACGGGAGATAAGGAGATTTTCAGTGACTTGGAGGAGAAAGATCTCCAAATACATATAGAGATGGGAGAAGATGGATGATATAGTGCAACTTACATTGGTACCATTACCTTTTAGAGGGATTCAGGTAAACCATTTCTATTGAAATATGTTATGCATGTTCCAGGTCTAAAGAAAAACTTGGTCTCAACCGCAATGTTGGAGGACAGAGGCTATGATGTTGTTTTCAGCGATGGAAAATTTTTCCTACGGCATGAAACAACGGATCAAGCCAAGAGGATAGGGATTTGAGTTAAGAATATCTAGAAGATGGAGGTAGAAGGTTGCACTGAAATGATGGGTAAGGCAGAAAAAGTGGGGAGCTGGGATGAGGGCGAATTATGGCACATGTGATTGGGCAATCTTCATCATGGAGCCTTGAAAGTCATGCAGCAAATATCTATTGGACTTCCAATGGGAAAACTTTCTTAGCTAGATCAGTGAAAGGGTTGCACCATGGGGAAGTATGTAAAATCCACCTATCATGAAAAGGAGAATCGTGCTTCAGTGATCCTGGAGAGAGTTCACACAGACGTGCGTGGACCATTATTGGTTTCTTCAACAAAAAAACACAAGTATTATGTTATTTTTGTTGATGAATTTTCTCATAAATGTTGGATCTTCTTCATGCAGAAGAAGGATAAAAAATTCTCAAAGTTCTGTGAGTTTAAGGAATTGGTTGAGAAAGAGTCGGGGAAGAAAGTGAAGGCTCTAAGGAGAGCTAATGGTGGAGAATGCATCTCAAACGAATTCAAAGAATTTTGTAGCAAAGAAGGAATTCGAAAAGAACTCATAGTGCCTTATAACCCACAACAAAATGGGGTCGCAGAGAGGAATAACAGAATGATCGTGGGTTCTGCACGAGCTATGTTGCATGATCATGGCCTACCAATGCATTTGTGGGTAGAGGCATGCAACACTGTGGTTTATGTGAAAAAACATTGTCATCATAGAGTACTTTGCATGAGTACACCTGAAGATCTTTTACTGGTAAGAAACTAGATGTTTCTCACTTTAAGATTTTTGGCTCATCTGTTTATGTGCATGTCACCAAGAACGCCAAGAAGAATATGGAGTTGACTACTAAAGTTGGGATATTTGTGGGGTACACATAAACACCACATAATTTTCGTGTGTATTTTTCAAACAGTCGAATGAATGTGGTGCGACGGGATATAAAATTCAATGAGGAGAAAGCCATGAAGTTGTTGCTTGAGAGGAAGCTATACATACATGCAGAGGAGGAACTTTTGGTTCCCAAATATGAGTCTCTAGATGTGGATCAGCCACAGGAGGAGGTTCATGGAGTGGAGGAGTCCACTCATGTAGAGCCAAACATCAGAACTGGAAGAAGGCGTACCACAAAAGCTGAGAGCTGAAACTTGATGCGGCATAGAATGTAGGAGTCCCTACTTCACAGCACAGACAAAGACAGTCTCTTGACCGATTCATTGGATACATGGCTCTCGTGAGCAAATGTATTATGAATGAGCCATCTTCCTTTCAGGAAGTAGTGCAGGAGCCCACATGGGTAGATGTAATGGTGGAGGAGTATGAATCCATTGTTAGAAACAATGCTTAGGAAAAAGTAAAGTGGTAGGTTCAGGATTGTCCAAGGCTGGCTTATAAATCAATGGTAGGTTTAGGATGGATCTATAAGGTAAAGTAAGCTGCTGATGGGAGTGTTGATAAATACAAGGCTAGATTTGCGGCCCTGGGCTTCTCATATATCGATGGGATAGATTATGAACAAACCTTTGCACTTGTCACACGATATTCTTCCATAAGGATCATCCTTTCTCTCTCAGCGCAGATGGGTTGGAATATTCATCAGATGGATGTGAAGATTGCGTTCCTTAATGGGATCATTGAGGAAGAAGTGTACATTGAGCAGCCTAAGGGATTTGAGATATTCAGCAGTGAGTCGCATGTGTGAAGACTCAAAAGAGCATTGTATGGGTTGAAACAAGCACCTTGTGCTTGGTACACTTGGATCAACAGCTATTTCACCAGACTTGGTGTCACCAAGAGTGAGGCGGATGAAAACCTATACCAAATTTTTGTGGAGGGTAATCTCTTAATCATTTTTCTTTATGCTAATGATTTAATACTAACTGGTGATGAGAAGCTAATACACTCAGGGGAACTTTTGAGTATGGATTATGTTACAGAAAAATGGATGAGGTGAAGTTACATGGATTAACGCATGTAGATTGGGCGGGCAACCCAACAAACAGAAAGAGCACATCGGGAGGGGTCTTCAATATCGGATCTATAGGTTTTTCTTTCTACAGTAGGAAACAGAGATCCATAGCACTCAGTTCAGCGGAAGCGGAATACATGGCAGCAAGTCAAGCTACATGTGAAGCTATCTGGATGAGAAATATCCTGGTTGGTTTGTTTGGTTCTCATTTAGATCTTACTATGATTCATTGTGATAATCATAGTTTCATTAAATTCTTGATTAATCGTATGTTTCATGATATATCTAAGCATATAGATATACAGTATCATCATATCAGATATTGTGTGCAGCGGAAGATCATGTTTCTTCAGTACATTCCTACGGAAGATTAGGTTGCAGATATTATGATGAAGGCGCTCACCAGGAGAAAATTCGAATACCATAGAGACATGATTGGGGTGAAGGATAATCCCTTTCTTGTTGAGAGGGAGTGTTGAGATTCAACAAGGTGATGATCCTAGTAAAAATTAAGCACCTACACTAGGTGGGGCCCATAGGCTATTTTTAGGTGTAAGTCTATTTTTAGAATGTGTTAGGTCCCTATATTACTAGTATAGTCCCTTATTGTTGTTAGTGTAACCCCCTTATTGTTATTATTGTACCCTTGTAACCCCCATTTTGTTATTATTGTGCCCTTAAATTATTATTGTTAGGTCGGCTAGGATTACATTGTGGCTCACTAGGATTACATTATGGCCCCCATGGACTCCTATATATAGAAAGGAGGTTTTGTAAATTGTATCATCCAAGAATTGTTCATTTATGTAATGTATTGGAGGTTGCCCCCTCGAAGTGGCTCATTTCTAAGGCGTTGATATCTCTTTTCTTCTATTTTTGGAGCTGGTTACATAATAGAATGTTGAGCAAATTATATTTATAGCGAGAGTCTATTTTTAGAATGGTGAGAAAATTATATATAGATGATGTTCTATTTTTAGATGCATGTGTGAAGTCTTTTTGTATATCACATGTCTAAATATAGAATGCATGTCGATTATTATTATCTCATAATAATAATTGGACAATAAACATTAATCTATTCTCAATGATCACTTGGAAATAGTTAACTGAAGTGGAAAATCAGTTAGCTAATTGGATTTCAAGTTTAGTGGTTGGTTGGTGGGACATGCAAGTGGAGTTGTTTGTAACTGAGTGATACAAAGTTGTAACAGAGTTGGATGTGTAGTTATGTGAGTTGTAAAGCAGTTTAACTCAATTAAGTGAGATAAACTCAGTTTTTCTAGTTGTAACTGAACATACAATACTGAGAGATCAGTGAATTAATTATTTAATTAATTCACAAGCAGTGGTCTAACATGCAACTGAAGATTTACTACTATTAACTACATGCATGTCAGATCTAGTGGAGACCCAGTTGAGATATTGGTGAAAGGGACGGTTTAACTATCAGTTGTGACATTAGTGGGTGCACTCATGCAACCACACACTTAGTGGAGATACCAATGAGGATTTCACAGTCAAGGTAAGCAAGATCTCATTCATTCAGGGATTTTTATCAGCAGGGATTGCGTAGTGGAGGAAAGCTGTCAGAAGGCAGTAAATTGTCACCTGTATTTGCCAATTTTTATATGACAGTGTGAGACTATTGTATATTGTACTAAGAGATCTTGGATTAGAGTTTTGTATGAGATTTTTTCATGATCCATGATATATACATAATATATGATAGTGGGGTTTTGAGCTTTATGCTTTCCTAGTAAAAACATATGTGTTATGTGTGATTGATCTTTCTTCATGTGTTTGCAATTGGTGATCGTGTTTTAACTTTCCACAAGAATTTTTGTAGAAGTGATTTTGTATTTAACAGTGGCATATAATTGTTAGATCAGGAGAATCTATACAATACATAATTTGTATTAAAATTTCTACATAACATATAATAACAAGATCACAGGCTCACCTTTAGCAACCTTGTAGTAAATATTTGGATCAACATCACTTTTGGTGAAACCAAGAATAATCAGGTATCCATCAATATGAGAATACCAAACCCAAGGTGCTTGACTGAGTCCATACAAATCCTTCTTCAATATATAGAAATGAGACTCATTATCATGTACCTTAAATCCCTGAGGTTGATCTATGTACACTTATACCTTAATCATTCCTTTGGAAAAATAAATTTTCACATCCATCTAATGCAATTTCCAACTCATAATAGAAGCAATATAAATAATAGTTTTAATATAAGTGTATATGGGTATTGGAGAAAATGTTGGGTGTGGAGCCTAATTATCTTGTTTACTTTGTATCACACCATTGGACCCCTGTACCTTAAAAGGGGCGGCAACACCGCCCGTAATTAATCGTTGTCGTGGGGGATCCAGGGGGGGCGGCAGCACTTTTCGGAGCCCCCCCTGGTGGGGGGTTTTGGGGGTAGCGCCCCCGAAGCTAAAAACAAATGTAAAATTGCCTTGTAAAAGTATAGTAATTTCTAGTCAATCTGGGCCGTTCATTAGGAAAATGATCTGACGGTAGAAGTTATGTTTAGTTTAGGGTTTTTTCCCTAGAAGGCAACCCCCTTGTATATATGAGGGTATTATATTGCGGCTGTGTATTTTATTTGTGTATTCTCAGAGCGAGAAACAGATAGGGAGACTGTGAGAGAGAACAGAGGATATTATAGCGGATCTGCTGTAGGTTTTGTCTCTTCAATTTTTGCTGGATAATAGAAAGGAAGGACTAGCTGTTCGGGGTGGACGTAGCCCAAACTGGGTGAACCACGTATATTTGTGTCTCTCTAGTTTTATGTGTTTTGTGTGCTTGTAATTTTCACATATTTTATGTGTTGCATTTCTACATAATATATAATTTTCTTACAACTGGTATCAAAGCCAAAGGTATATTAGGCTGATAAACTCGCAGGAAAGAAGGGTTCCTGGTTCGAGTGGGACCAATGGAGGAAGATGGTAAGTTTAGGGTCGAGAAATTTAACGGCCAAAACTTCCCGCTGTGGAAGATGCAGATGGAAGATTATCTGTATCAGAAATATCTATACCTACCATTGAGCGGAAAAACAAAGAAGCCGGCGGCCATGACAGACACGGAATGGAACATTCTCGATAGAAAGGCACTTGGAACAGTATAGTTGTGCCTTGCGGCATCAGTCACCTTCAATATTTCGAAGGAAACAACAACAAAGGGTTTGATGCAAACGTTAGTGAAACTATATGAAAAACCCTCGGCCTCAAACAAGGTATTTCTTATGAAACGACTATTTAAGATGAAGATGTCGAAAGGTGGATTTGTTGCAGACCATTTAAATGATTTTAATACAATTACCAGTCAGTTAAGTTCTATAGGGGTAAAATTTTATGATGAAGTTAGAGCTCTGCTATTCTCGTGCTCATTGCCAGAGAGTTGGAATGGTTTAGTAATGGCCATTAGTAACTCTTTCTCTAGATCTAGTACTTTAAATTTTGATGATGTCGTCAGTGCTATCCTTAGCGAGGAAATGCGACGGAAAAGCTCCGACAAGACATCAGGTAATGATTTGAGTGCAGAGTCTAGGGGAAGAAGAATGGAAAGAGGAAAGAGCTCGGGTTATCGCAGTAAATCAAGGAAAGGCAGATCCAGGTCCAGATCAGGGATAGTGTGTTACAAGATGCTTTGATTCTTTCTTTCAAAAATGTTACTGATTCTTGGGTTGTAGATTCAGGGGCTTCATTCCATGCCACACCTGATAAGAAATATTTTCATGACTATGTTCAAGGAGATTTTGGACAAGTTCGTTTGGGTGATGATAAACCCTGTAAAATTGTTGGAATGTGTAAAGTTCTTGTAAAACAGCAGAATGGAAACCAATGTCTATTAAAGGAGGTAATGCATGTTCCAGATCTAACGAAAAATATGATTTCAACAGGGCAGTTAGGCAGTGAAGGTTGTGTGACAACTTTCACAGATAAAACTTGGAAGGTCACCAAAGGAGCGTTGGTAATAGAAAAAGGTGAAAAGGTTGGTACATTGTATTTATGCAATGGTATTTATAACTATGTTAATGCTTTAACTTCCAAAGGAGCATATGCAGGATTATGGCATCATAGGCTCAGACACATGAGTGAGAATGGAATGAATATTCTTCACTCAAGAAATTTGTTGCCAAGTTTGAAGAATGTTGATTTGGATTTCTGTGAAAATTGCATTTATGGAAAACATAAGAGAGTCATATTTCTCAGAGTTGGGAAAGAAAAGAAGAGCGAAAAATTAGAGCTTGTGCATACAGATGTATGGGGACCTGCTCAGGTATCATCTCTGGGTGGGTCTCGTTATTATGTTACTTTTATTGATGATGCAACTAGAAAAACCTGGATTTATTATATTCAGAATAAATCTTATGTATTTGATACTTTCAAGAAATGGAAAGATTTGGTTGAGATTGAGACAGGAAAGAAGTTGAAGTGTCTCAGATCAGACAATGGAGGTGAATATTGCAGCAAAGAGTTTGATAGGTACTGTTCAGAGCATGGAATTCGTAGAGAGAAGACAGTTCCAAGAACACCACAAGAAAATGGTGTGTCAGAAAGGATGAACAGAACAATCATGGAGCGTGCAAGGTGCATGAGATTGCATGCGGGATTTCCTTTACAATTTTGGGCAGATGCTGTAGATACTGTTGTTTATCTAATAAACAGAGGGCCTTCAAGTTCCTTGGATGGTGGTATTCCAGAGGAAGCATGGACAGGTAAAAAAGTAAACTACTCTTTTTTAAAGCCTTTTGGTTGTGAGGCCTTTGTCCATATTAATAAAGAAAATAGAACAAAGCTTGAGGCAAAATCAAAGAAATGTACCTTTATTGGATATGGTGTTAATGATTTTGGATATCACTTATATGATTATGAAAATCACAAAATCATTAGGAGCAGAGATGTAATATTCAATGAAAAGGTCTTGTATAAGAATCAGTTGCAGGAAAAGAAACAGGAAAAATAAAGCAAGGAATACATGGTTCTTGATGAGATAACTGAAAAAGTAAAGGTGTCTGAAAATAATAATAATCAACAACCACAACAGTAACAACCACCACAACAGCAACATGCACCTCAAACACCTCAAAGTGGTGTTAGAAGATCTACCAAGATAAGTAGACCCCCTGAACGATACTCTGCTTCATTATATTATTTATTGTTGATTGGTTCTGGTGAACCCGAATGTTATGAAGAAGCAATGCAGGTTGAAAGCAGGAAGAAGTAGGAGCTAGCCATGGAAGAAGAGATGGACTCATTAATGCATAACCAGACTTGGGACTTAGTCAGGTTGCCTGCAGGTAAAACTACATTGCAGAATATATGGGTTTACAGGCTGAAGGAAGAAGATGGAGGAAAACAGAGGTACAAAGCTAGACTTGTGGTGAAGGGGTTTGAACAAAAGAAAGGTATTGATTTTGATGAAATATTTTCTCCTGTTGTTAATATGAATTCAATAAGAACTATTTTAAGTCTTGTAGCAGTGGAAGATTTACATCTTGAACAGTTAGATGTAAAGACAACATTTCTCCATGGAGATTTGGAGGAAGAGATATACATGTAGCAAACAGAAGGATATGAGGTCAAAGGGAAAGAAAAATTGGTGTGCAGGTTAAAGAAGAGCTTGTATGGCTTAAAACAGTCTCCAAGGCAGTGGTATCTAAAATTTGACAAGTTTATGTTTGAACAAGGTTATACTAGATGTCACTCTGATGATTGTGTTTATCTGAAAAAGCAAAATGATGGCAGCTATATTATATTGTTATTGTATGTAGATGACATGCTTGTTGCAGGGTATAACATGCAGGAAATAAATGTGCTCAAACAAAAATTGGAAAATTCATTTACAATGAAGGATTTTAGAGCTGCAAAACAAATCCTTGGTATGAGGATAACTAGAGACAGGAAAAATTTCAAATTAACACTGTCTCAGAATGAGTACATAAAAAAGGTGTTGAAAATATTTAATATGCAAAATGAAAAACCAGTGAGTACACCTTTTGCTAGCCATTTTAAACTTAGTAAGGAGATGTGCCCTAAGACCTACGAAGAAATGGAATATATGTATAAAGTTCCATATGCATCAGCAGTTGGAAGCTTAATGTATGCAATGGTCTACACAAGGCCTGATATTGCACATGAAGTGGGATTTGTAAGCAGGTACATGAATAATCCAGGAAAAGAACATTGGATGGAAGTAAAATGGATTCTCAGATATTTGAGAGGCACCACAAATCAAGCATTATGCTTTGGTGGTTCAAAAATTTCTCTACAGGGATATGTTGATGTAGATATGGCAGGTGACAAAGATAATAGGAGGAGCATGACTACAGGATATGTATTTAATGTAGGTGGAACAACTGTCAGTTGGGTTTCAAAAATCCAAAGTGTTGTTGCACTTTCAACAATAGAAGCAGAGTATGTTGCTGCTACAGAGGCTAGTAAAGAAATAATTTGGTTACAAAGGTTTATGGATGAATTGGGTAAGAAGCATGATATGGGCACGTTATACAGTGATAGCTAGAGTGCCATTCATATTGCAAAGAACTTAGCATTTCATTCCAGGACTAAACACATACATCTCAAGTACCATTTCATACGGTCAGTATTGGAAGATGGAGAGTTGAAGCTGGAAAAGATACACACTAGCAAAAATCCTGCAGATATGCTAACAAAAGTTGTAACCAGGGAGAAACTGAGAATGTGCTCATTTTCAATTGGTCTTCAAGGATGATGATGAATATGAGGAACAGCCAGGTCCAAAGAGGAGTAATTTTCTAGCAAATGAAGCAGCGGTGGAGTTGATACAATCAGTCTCCAAGTGGGACATTGCTGGGTGTGGAGTCTGATTATCTTGTTTACTTTGTATCACAGCACTGGACCCCTGTACCTTTAAAGGGGCGGAAACACCACCCATAATTAATCGCTGCCGTGGGGGGTCTAGGGGGGGCGGCAGCGCTTTTCGGGGGCAGTGACCCCGAAGCTAAAAATAGATGTAAAATTTCCTTGTAAAAGTATAGTAATTTCTAGTCAATCTAGGTTGTTCATTAGGCAAATGATCTGAAGGTAGAAGTTATGTTTAGTTTAGGGTTTTTTCCCTAGAAGGAAACCCTCTTGTATATATGAGGGTATTGTATTGCAGTTGTGTATTGTATGTGTGTATTCTTAGAGCGAGAAACAGATAGGGAGACTGTGAGAGAGAATAGAGGATATTACAACAGATCTGATGTAGGTTTTGTCTCTTCAATTTTTTCTGGATAATAGAAAGGAAGGACTGGCTGTTCAGGGTGGACGTAGCCCAAAATGGGTGAACCACATATATCTGTGTCTCTCTAGTTTTATGTTTTTTGTGTGCTTGTAATTTTTGCATATTTTATGTGTTGCATTGCTCCATAATATCTAATTTTCTAATAGAAAATGTCTCGTAATATTCCTCTCACTCTTTCTGGGTGAACCCTTTTCCACAAATCTTGCTTTGTACTTCTCTATGCTATCATATGTTGTTTCTTGATCTTGTAGATACACTTGGAAGTCATCAATGACTTCCCATTAGGTCTCAACACAATTTTCCACACACCATTCTTCATGATGGACTAATATTCCTCTATCATTGAATCCTTACAAAATTGTTTCCATGTTGCCTCCTTATAGTTGGACAGCTTAGACTCAATGATGTGACTAATTATTTTTTCATCTCTTGAGTACTTATTGGGACATTTTATTTCCCTGGAGATTCCATGGGGAGTTGCATGCCCCTCTAAATCCTTCAATATAATTTGAAGCCATGCCAACTTATTTTTATATTTTGGAACTGTTAATGTCATTCTAGTCATACTGCCATCAGTGATCAAAATTTCTCTTTTGCATTTGCATATTAAGAGTCCCATACCATAAATTTACACCATTCCGCTAGGTCATGGATTCATTGATGGTAGTGATTTTTCATCAGTTTTCCCTCATGTGAAACTTGTTGATTCTCCTCTCTATGGTCTTTAGTCATGAGTTACTTTCACTTTCTGAGTCATGTCAGTAGGTCATAGGATGGGTCTCATTAGATTCCAGGATCTCACCATGGTCAAATTAATGATTCAAGTGTCAATAAATATCAGCAAGGTCATGAAGAAGTAAACAAATTCAAAGTCACAGCACTTGGGAAGATCAAATAAATTTTTTATCCACTTTGATGTAATTTTCACCTCAAAACCATGTTTTGAGGTGAAAACATGATACTTCTCTTTTTTTATGTAATTTTATGTCATCATATGTAATAAGTCACACTTCAAAAGACGTTATCTCCACAAAGTTACTTCCCTGCCCTTCAGAGAGATTTTCCATAGCATTTTCAGTGTCAAATCATGTTCCAAGTATTTCCATCAGAAAGAGCCCAAAAAGGGCTTTCCAACGGTATACTACACTCTCAAAACTGACTCCTGGATTGAAATTTATGCCTAAGTGAATAAAGTCCTCTATACCCTAACCCTTCCCCTTTTTCCCACCTTTCCCTTAAACCTTATGTTATTAAATTTTAATATTTTCTTTTATAAAACCCCTTTTTCCCCATCCGATGGAAAAATCACATTATTAAATCTTTTAATACATAAATCCGATGTGATTTGATAACCACTTCCCCTCCATACCTTTTAACTTTATAAATTTTTTTTAAAGGTTTTATATTATAAAACCCTGCTGACCCAAATTCCCTTCCCTTTCCATCGCAATCGCACCATATTTATGTGTGCCCTGATTGGCCCATAGTAAAAACTATGATGCGATTGTATTAATTCCCTTCCGATTGAGCCCCACCTGATGTCATTCTGACCGTCGATCCGATCAACGATCCGACGGCTCGTATGCAATCGATGCTTTCCAAATGACCCCCTCTGATTGAGTCTCTCCCGATTGAAAACCTCCGATTACACCGCCGTCGTCGATCTGCCCAATGATCTGATGGCCCACAGCCCATCGCTCCATCAGCATCGGCGTTTTCACATAATTCTTTGCTCCCGCTTCCCTTTCACCTCCCGATTCCGATTGACCTTGGGTCCCGCCATATAATTCTCGGCCCATTCATAATAAAAGGGCCTTTCCCTTTGTTAAAATAAAATTTTGTTTTATTTCATTTTTTAAAAGGACCTCCCCCAATCGCATCGGAAAAATCCATTGGCACATTAGATTTTGCCCCTCCTCCACGCCCGATTTTGATTGCGATCGTGCTACACCTCGGTCCCACCTTAATCCCTTCCCCTTTTTTAAAAATAAATTTGGTCTTTTCCCTTTGTAAAAAAAGAAAAACCATTTTTGTTTGTTTTCAAAGGGATTCCCCACTCTATTATAGTATTACCCAATCGCATCTGGATTTTTGCGACCTGTCCCACTATCCCTATTCCTCCAATCCTCGATTGTGATTTCTCCATCGCAATGCGTATTTTAAATGCTCCACTGTATATTGTATCCCCTCTTCCCATTGGTTCCGATTGCGGTTTTGATTCAGCCCCACCTCCTCTCCCTTTGATCCTTCCATTCAAAAATGGGTTTTTCCCTTCACTTAAAGGAAAATTTTCATTTTTATAATTTCCTAAGGAAATTTTCTTCAAAGTCAGTTTTATTCAAGGAATAAAAAAAGTGAGAAACAGTCAAAGGGCCAAGGAACTAAATATGAAATAGTAAGACACCTTCGGAAATGGTTTAAAAGAGATTTATTCTATAGATTTCTCCTTCTTCATTCGTTTGATGTAACAGTGAATCTTCAGATAGCTCAAAACGTATTACTGTTCCTTCTTTTCAGGGGCAGTTTGTTGGTTTCTTTCCCATATTCAGATTTCAGTTCTTCAGCTGTTAAAACAACTCCCTCTTTCTGTGGATCTATGTTCCCACATTTCAGTCTATTTAATGTAATTTTAAATAATTTGTAAAGCAGTCTGTAAATCAGTAAGTAGGGGAATAGTGTGGAAATCAAGGAGAACGCTCTGCACTCCATTGTAACAGTTTTGGATAGGGAATTAATAAAGAGATGCATCTTTGATTTGTGGGATCCATGTGGTATGAAATTTAGCATTTTTTCTCTCCTTTGTGTTCATTTGTAAATTTTTATGTTTCACCTTTCATCCATAAACATTTCCGGTTGAATGCTTTCAAGATAGAAAGGTAGAATCCATTTTTTATGCTTTGCCTTGGGAAATCATTCAATACTCTGTGTCTTCTTTTGTTTGAAAAGGATCCACTTCTTACACCCTTTTTAGCTCCTCACCAGTCTTTCCATTCCATCCCTATTTAAAATTTATTACTAAATTTTCCTGCCTACCTTGCCCCATGAAATACCCTGTATCCTGATTTAATTTCCCCTATTTCAAACTATCCCATTTGTTTTGTACATCCCTAAAAATTCATTCATTTATTTAAACATTTTTCAATTATTATACCTAGCCTAAAATCATTTTATAATTATACTTTGTTGAATATCTTTTCACGGAGAGAGCCCTCTCCTGACCTTGTAGGGCTAGCTACAAGGCTGAGCATGGTTTAGATGTTACCCTGGTTTGCCTTTTTTCAGCATGAGGTCCAGATCAGGTGATAAAATTTCTGGCGACTCCACCAGGGAACGATGTGAATGTCTCCGAGCTCATATTCTCGGCACTTTGAATG
This sequence comes from Pinus albicaulis, assembly GCA_034641835.2. Lineage (NCBI taxonomy): Eukaryota > Viridiplantae > Streptophyta > Pinopsida > Pinales > Pinaceae > Pinus > Pinus albicaulis. The sequence goes on from CM076570.1 coordinate 921,902,008, forward strand.
TTTTGAAGAAAGTCATAGTCAGGCCCTGTGTGAATAAAGAGTATTGAAAACCCATGTCTAAGGTTACACGTTGGTTATATAGAACATGACAATCCCTTAGAAAATCATTGTTATTGAAGTAAAAAGGCTTTGTTATGTTGCCAGCGAAGTCAAATATTAGTGGGACCCAGCCATTGAGTTAACGCGAGGAGTTAAGTGCCAAACTACAGCAAGCGTAGTTTATTTACCACAAGCGGGTTTCAGAAACCAATACCGCCTTTGTCGCGCTGCTTTTGGCCCAGAGCAAAACCACGCCAAAAAAATGCGATCCAATAATATTTGGGCATGTAATCTCCCAAATACCACCCATATCGCGCAACTTTCATGCATTAAACCTCGGCCTTTGAAAAAACATGAAATTGACAAGGATCGTCCGATCTGGAGAATGATAGATCCGACGACAATCGTGCAGTGAAGTGCACGAGCAATAAAACGAGGTATGATTTGGCAGTTTTATATTATTTAATGTTTATTTAAATTCATAAAAAGGCGAATAATGGATGCGTGGGCCCCCATTGAATCAAATGTATGTAGCGTTTGGTAGAATAAATGGGTTCTATGATATAAGTTCGAAGGTTGGTGTTTTTTTTTAAAAGAATCGTGCCATTGTTATAATTTGATATTATGAATAGAGTAAGGTTTGCTTAAGTATTTTTAATGTGTTCCCCTATATCACATTAAAATTTGAAGATTTTCTTGAGATATTTATTGCAAGGCGAACATTGTTAAAGTGCTTTGGAAGGGAATACAATTACAAGCACTTATTCTTAAGATCCTCAGTCATAATACATTTTTGGTATCAAAGCATAAAGACAGATCACCCCAGTAATATTTTTCTTGTAAATTCCTGGACTCTGGAAGATGATGTTCAGAGTCTACTAGGCTGAAATAGAATTTTGTACAGTAGAAATTTAACCACACTGGCTTAAAGAAGATACACAAGGGCCAATCCAGATCCAAATCCTCCCCCTGTGTTTGATAATCCTAATATTATCCCAAGAATAGTTAGAAGAAAAGAAGAATCACTAAGTCCTAGACCTATCTTCAGATCCCATACTTGGCCCAGTGAGTGGTTCTTTGTAGAAGATCTTTCTTTTGATGAGATTTTTGAGCTTTCTTTGTTTAGAAATAAGTCTGAAACTGCACTTGATGACATAGTCTTAGATCCAGAATTCCTTGTAGATATTGAAGTTCAAAGGGAAAATAATTCAATTGATGATTATATTTTGAATTCCCCTCAGTCATCTATCACTGTAAATAATATCCCCGAGCCTTCAAACTCATCATGAATGGAATTTCCCCCTCCTAATTCATCAGCATTCCCATCAGTAAATTCCTAGCTTTCATCTCCTCCATCAACACCTCCCTTGAATTCTTGTACCACAAACAATATCATAAATCCACCCCGTGTCATGGTTGCTCGGTATGCACCCCTGGTTTTACCTCAGGTTTTGAATGACATGCTTGCTGATTATCAAAGTAAAATTCCTATATTTGATGCCACTCAAAGCATCACATCCCAGCAGCATGTTGATAAGATGAATGACTTTTTTGATCTTCATGAGGTAGAGGCAGAGAATGTAACCACAATATTGTTTGTCCAAAGTTTGGGAGGTGAAGTTAGAAAGTGGTTTAGAGCCTTACCAACAGGCTCTATCTGCACTTTACAGGAGTTACACACACATTTTTTAGATCAGTGGGAGGTAAATAAAAACCCACTCCAAATTTTGTCCGAGTATGAAAATATTAAAAGAAATGTGGGTGAAACTGTACAGGATTATTGTCTAAGATTCAATGTTGTATATCACGCTATTCCGGCTAACCTAAAACCTCCTGTGGGATTAACCTTGCTCAAGTTTCCAGATGGTTTCGATGCCAACATGGCATATCAGCTGTGAGAAAGAGATCCCACCACGCTTGAAGACATGCAGAAGATAGTTGTAAGTGTAGAAGAAAATCTGTTAGCTAAAAGAGCACGAACCAGAGCTGAAAAGAGAGTCATGGTGAAAGAAGAAGCGTCCCATTCAGACAGTAAGATGGACACCTTGATTCCGATAGTGGAAAATATGGTTGATCAGTTAACCATTTCAGATAGGCCAGAAGCACAAATAAGGAATCCGAATTTCAGAGGGTAGCAACCGCAATTCAGAATTAAACAGAGAGAACAGAGAGCGCAGGACCAAGCTCCACCGCAGCAACAAATCAGAACTCCATTACAGTAGAATTATGTTCAGGGAACAGAGATAGATGATGATGATGATCCTATGATTGAATCCAATCATTTTTTCACAGCTGATGGTTCCCCTATCTTTCTCACAGAAAAAGAGGAATATACAGCGACTGTAGACGTTCAAAAAGATGAAGATTTCATTTTGGCCAATGATGTAGTATTAGAAGAAGAATCCGACGATTACCAGAGAGGGTACATGAATGCTTTATCAGCTCAACAAAAGCAGTATTATTTGAGGAACATAGATGTTCTGATCAGTCACATTCAAAAGATAAAAGAGCTCCAAATAAAGAACGATTCTAAGAAGAAAGGGAAAGAGTCGGCCGATCCTTCCGCCAACAAAACACCTTCAGCGATCAATAGTCCAAATGAGAAGAACCAGCAGAGCGCAGCAAAGGAGAAAATAGAGAAGAAAGATTCTCAAATTAAAGAGGTAGAAAAAGCTCCTTCTTTTAATTTGGAAAATGAAATTTCTAAGCTGAAAGTGTCCATGCCCTTGACTGAGTTGGTGAAAAATAGTACGTATAAACATCAGGTGTCTAGAATTTTGCAAATAGACTCTGTTTCTGGTATGGTAAATGTTGAATATCATTACCCTGAACTCATCTTTGGTCCAGCCATAGAAGATCAATCTAAAGAAAGTGAAGTCCCTCCCTTTTACCTGAGTCTTAGATTACATGATCTCATCTTGCATAATGCTATGTTGGACTCCGGAGCCTCACATAATTTGATTCCCAAAGCCTCATGGAGAAGTTAGGACTTGATATTACCCGTAAATATCATGATTTGTATTCTTTTGACTCAAGTAGGGTCCATTTTATTGGTCTTATCAAAGACTTGGTAGTGTCTTTAGATCAAATCCCAGCCAAGAATGTCTTGATGGATGTAGTTGTTGTCGATGTTCCACCATGGTTTGGAATGCTTCTATCTAGGTCTTGGGGTGAAAAACTTAAAGGAAACATACAGCTTGACTTCTCTTATGCCACTATTCCCTTGTTTGGCCAGTTGACAAGGCTATATAGGGAGAAGAAAATGAAACATATGATCACTAGTAAAGAGAATCTAGTAAATCACCCCATTAATGTAGTCCACATAGATTTAGAGTCCTTTGTCTTATATTCAAATGGTGGTTTGAATGATGAAAATGTTCAATTGGTACAGGTAGATGAAATACCTGAGATTTCAGAGAATTTTAGGGAAGTCCTCAAACAGGAAAAGGATAAAGCAGCAAACACTTCTGAGCCTCCTGCCTGCCAGCAGCAAAAAGACAGTGAACAACAGAAAGATGCAGAAATCAGTCAAGGTAAAGAAGAGAAAGAAACAAAGTTTCAGCTTCTGGAAGAAGAAGAAGGCCTTTGGAGCATGGAATTTGATGGAGTTGTTGGGAAGGATGGAGCCAGTATAGGAATATGGATTCGTAGCCCCTTTTTCCAACCTAAAAAGGTTCCTAGTAATGTTAGAGTATGTGCTTATAAGTTGGCTTTTGACTGCTCTAACAATGAAGTAGAGTATGAAGCTTTGATTGCAGGTCTGAAAATTTTGAAGAAGTTGAATGCAAAAAGGATTTCTTTCTATGGAGACTCGGAGTTGATAATCAAACAGGTAAAAGGAGAGTACCAAGAAAAACATCCATGGTTGATGGCCTATCGAAATGAAATCCTGGACATCTTGAAGACATTTCTTGAGTACACTTTGACAGCAGTACCTAGAATGCAGAACATTATTGTTGATTCTCTTGCCACTACTGCAAGCAACTTGAAGATTCCCATGAACTCCAGCAACAAGTTTGAGATCTATGTCAAACATAGGCCTGTTGTTCCTAAAAATTTGAGGTATTGGAAAGTGTTTTTGGATGACAATGAGATCAATGATTTTTTGCAGAGTGATGGAAAATTCAAAGATACTCCAATAGAAGGTGAGTATGAGGTTGATGACCAGGAAATTGAAACAAATCAGATGGACATATTGCAGCTAAAAGATAATGTAATTCCTATAGGTCTCATACCTTTAGAGGAGCTTTTTGATCAGGATGATGTTGAAAAGAAACCAAGCTTGGTGCCTACTGAGAAAGGAGTCAAAGATGTGAATCTTCGAACAGCTGAAAAGCCCATGTTTGTGAATTTTTCAAAGGCATTGTCCCCTAAGGTAAAGGAAAAGTATGTTAAATTGTTTTCTGAATTTTCTGATGTGTTTGCATGGGATTATTCAGATTTGAAAGTATATGACAAAAACATAATTCAGCATACTATTCCCATCAAGCCGGATTAGAAGCCATTTAGACAGAAGCTGAGAAGAATCAATCCAAATCTACTGCCATCCATTGAAAAAGAGGTAAACAGATTGTACAAATCTGGTATCATAGTCCCAATTAGATTTTCTGACTAGATTTCAAATTTGGTTCCGATACATAAGAAGACAGGAGAAATAAGGTTGTGCATAGATTTTTGGAATTTGAATAAAGCATCCTTAAAGGATAATTATCCACTTCCGAAGATGGACCATATTCTGCAAAGAGTATTTGAAGCATCTAGGATATCACTCCTTGATGGCTACTCAGGCTCCAACCAGATCTTGGTGCATGAGAAGGACCAAGAAAAAATTTCCTTCACAACACCTTGGGGAACTTTCCAGTATGCCAAAATTCCATTTGGACTGAAGAACGCTGGAGCTACTTTCCAGTGAGCAATGGAAATTTCTTTTTCCAATGAAAAAGATGTTTTTCTTGTTGTTTATTTGGATGATCTGACAATTTTTTCTGGTTCTGATGATGAGAATTTGCACCATTTTAGAGTTGTTTTTCAGCGATGCAGAAAGTTCGAGATTTCCCTCAATCCAAATAAGAGTCTCTTTGCCATGGATCTTCGGGCATATCATTTCTAAATATGGTATCCACATTGATCCATCTAGAGTAGATGCAATTCAGCACATAGACCTTCCACGGAACAAAAAGGAGATTCAGGCATTTAATGGTAAAATGAAATTCTTGCACAGATTTATACCCAATTTGGTTGAACATCTAAGAGAAATGACTAATATGTTGAAGAAGGACAACACTGCCAAATGGAGTGAGGAAGCTATCAAGTCATTTAATCTAGTAAATTTTGTTTTGTCCAATGCCCCAGTCTTGATTAGTCTTGACTACACTCAAGACTTCATCATATTTTCATTCGCATCAAAGCATACTATGGCTGTGGTTTTGATGCAAAAGAGAGACCAGATTGAAAATCCAATTGCCTTTTTTAGTAGGACTATTAGAGATGCTGCTTTGAGGTAAAATATTATCGAAAAACAAGCATTGGCTCTTATAAAGGCATTAAAGGATTTTAGGGTCTATATTCTGCATTCACATACTATAGCATATGTTCCTAATACAACAGTGAAGGATGTGTTGATGCAAACTGATCCAGAAGGTCGAAGAGGTAAGTGGATAGCTGCTATGTTGGAGTATGATTTGGAGATCAAACCCACAAATTTGATCAAAGGACAAGGCTTGGAAAAGCTAATGGCCCAATCAAATCTGCGTGCCCTGGATATAAACCTCATAACAACAATGTCAGAGGATGAATATGAAGGTTTTCTTGTTCCAATTTCAGATATTTTTCTACAATCCTCGTGGCATTCAGATATTGTTTATGTTTTTCAACATCTTTCACCATCTCCAGGAATGTCTAAAAGCAAAGGTAGATCACTGAAACTTAAATCTGCTAAATACTATATTTTGAATAGTGCTCTTTATTGGAAATATCCAGGAGGTATTCTGCTCAATTGTTTGGTTGAAGAAGAAGCTCAAAAAGTAATGCATGACTTTCACAAAGGTGATTGTGGTGGTCATTTTTTTTGGAAAACTACAGCTAACAAAGTGTTGAGAGCAGGATATTATTGGCCCACTTTATTTTCAGATTTATATAAAATAGTGATGATTTTTCATGAATGTCAAATTTTCCAAGGGAAGAAGAAATTGCTTCCTTTTCCTTTGAAACTAGTTTAAATCAATGCTCCCTTTCAGCGGTGGGGACTTGATTTCATAGGGGAAATCCATCCTGCATCATCAGCGCAGCATCGATGGATCCTGACAGGTACATATTACTTTACTAAATGGATCGAGGCCATCGTAGCAAGGTAGGCTATAGATACGGTAATTATTCAATTCCTAGAATCAAATATTTTATCTCATTTTGGTTGCGCCCTCAAAATTATAACAGATAATGTAGCAGTGTTCAAGTCTAAGAAAATGGTGGAGTTCTACGACAAATATAACATTGTGTTGGGCCATTCAATAGCATACTATCCACAAGGCAACGGCTTGGAAGAATCATAAAAAAAATCTCTGATAAATATAATCAAGAAAATGTTGGAGGCAAACAAAAGAAACTGGCATTGAAAGCTCATCAACGCATTGTGGGCAGACATAGTTAGCAGCAAAAAATCCATAGGTATGTCGCTTTTTGAATTATTTTATGGTACTGATGTTGTCTTTCCTACGTCTCTTACAGTTCCAGTTATGAGATTATTACAAGAAGTTGGTAGTGAAGGTGATGATAATCAGCGAAGGATCAATCAGATGATCCACCTTCAGCAAACAAGAGAGGAAGTGTCATAGAACGCTATTCAGTTGCAGGAGAAGATAAAGAAGATCTATGATCAAAAGACCAAAGCATAAAAGTTTCAGCTGGATGATGTGGTGTTGAGATTGGATTCAAGAAATGAGGAAAAAGGGAAGCATGGTAAGTTTGACAACCTTTGGAAAGGACCATACAGGATTTCAGCATACAGGGGACATAATGCTTTCTTGCTTTCAGAAATGGATGGCCAAGATTTCCCTAGAGGAGCAATGAATGGTAGGCTTTTGAAGCACTACCATTGTTGAAGACAATAAATCAAAAACTATGTCACCATCATTGTATATACCATGTTGTTTTTGGTCAGAGTTCAAGTACACAATCATTAAATTTTGGGCCCCGAGATGAAGGCTATAAAACTTAAATGATATGTGTATGGTTTGGTTTTATTTCAGTTTTTAGTCTTAGTCTTGAGTCAGAGTCAGTCTGCATAGTGTCAGTTTTCAGTATTTTTGACTCCATGCCCAATGGATAAGGTTGCTTGGTCTACGGTGTTCTTGGCACCTCCAAGGAGCTACCATCCCCATTGGAGCCAATGTTAGTGTCAGTCTAGTCATACTTCCTTCAGTGATCAAAATTTCTCTTTTGCATTTGCATATTAGGAGTCCCATACGATAAATTTACACCATTCCACTAGGTCATGGATTCATTGATGGTAGTGATTTTTCATCAGTTTTCCCTCATGTGAAACTTTCTGATTCTCCTCTTTATGGTCTTTAGTCATGAGTTACTTTCACTTTGTGAGTCATGTCAGTAGGTCATAGGATGGGTCTCATTAGATTCTAGGATCTCACCATGCTCAAATTAATGAGTCAAGTGTCAATAAATATCAGCAAGGTCATGAGGAAATCAATAAACTCAAAGTCACAGCACTTGGGAAGATCAAAGAAATATTTTATCCTGTTTGATGTAATTTTCACCTCAAAACCATGTTTTTAGGTGAAAACATGATACTTCTATTTTGTTATGTAATTTTATGTCATCATATGTAATAAGTCACACTTCAGAAGCTGTTATCTCCACAAAGTTACCGCCCTTCCCTTCAGAGAGGTTTTCCACAACATTTTCAATGTCAAATCATGTTCCAATTATTTCCATTAGAAAGAGCCCAGAAAGATCTTTCCAACGGTATACTACACTCTCAAAACTAACTCCTGGATTGAAATTTATGCCTAAGTGAATAAAGTCCTCTATACCCTAACCCTTCCCCTTTTTCCCACCTTTCCCTTAAACTTTATGTTATTAAAGTTTAATGTTTTATTTTATAAAACCTCTTTTTCCCCATCCGATGAAAAATTGCATTATTAAATCTTTTAATACATAAATCCGATGTGATTTGATAACCACTTCCCCTCCATACCTTTTAACTTTATAACAAAGTTTTAAAGGTTTTATATTATAAAACCCCGTCGACCCAAATTCCCTTCCTTTTCCATTGCAATCGCACCATATTTATGTGCGCCCTGATTGGCCCATAGTAAAAACTCCAATGCAATTGTATTAAGTCCCTTCCGATTAGGCCCCGCTCGATGTCATTCTGACCATCGATCCGATCAAAAATCTGACAACCTGTATGCAATCGGCACTTTCCAAATGACCCCCTCTGATTGAGTCTCTCCTGATTGAAAACCTCTGATTACACGATCATCGTCGATCTGCCCAACGATCAGAAGGCCCACAGCCCGTCGCTCCATCAGCATCAGCGTTTTCACATAATGTTTTTCTCCCGCTTCCCTTTCACCTCTCGATTCCGATTGACCTTGGGTCTTGCCATATAATTCTCTGCCCATTCATAATAAAATGGCCTTTCCCTTTGTTAAAATCAAATTTTGCTTTATTTCATTTTTTAAAATGACCTCCCCCAATTGCATCGGAAAAATCCATTGGCACATTATATTTTTCCCCTCCTCCACGCTCGATTCCGATTGCGATCACGCTACACCCCGGTCCCACCTTGATCCCTACCCCTTTTTTCAAAAGAAATTCGGTCTTTTCCCTTTGTAAAAAACGAAAAACCATTTTCATTTGTTTTCAAAGGGATTCCCCGCTCTATTATAGTATTACCCAATCACATCAGGATTTTTGTGATCTGTCCCACTATCCCTATTCCTGGAATCCCCGATTGTGATTGCTCCATCGCAACGCGTATTTTAAATGCTCCAATGTATATTGTATCCCCTATACCCATTGGTTCCGATTGCGATTGTGATTCGGCCCCACCTCTTCTCCCTTTGATCCTTCCATTCAAAAATGGGTTTTTCCCTTCACTTAAAGGCATAATTTCATTTTTATAATTTCATAAGGCAATTTTCTTCAAAGTCAGTGTTCTTCAAGGAATAAAAACAGTGAGAAACAATCAAAGGGCCGAGGAACTAAATATGAAATAGTGAGACACCTTCGGCAACTGTTTAAAAGAGATTTATTCTACAGATTTCTCCGTCTTCATTCGTTGGATGTAAGAGCGAATCTTCAGATAGCTCAAAACGTATTATTGTTCCTTCTTTTCAGGGGGAGTTTGTTGGTTTCTTTCCCATATTCGGATTTCAGTTCTTCAGTTGTTAAAATAGCTTCCTCTTTCTGTGGATCTATGTTCCCACATTTCAGTCTATTTAATGTAATTGTAAATAATTTTTTAAGAAGTCTGTAAATTAGTAAGTAGGGGAATAGTGTGGAAATTAAGGAGAACGCTCTGCATTCCATTGTAATAGTTTTGGACAGGGAATTAATAAAGAGATGCAGCTATGATTTGTGGGATCCATGTGGTATGAAATTTAGTGTTTTTTCTCTCCTTTGTGTTCATATGTAAATTTTTATGTTTCACCTTTCATCCATAAACATTTCCGGTTGAATGCTTTCAAGATAGAAAGGTAGAATCCATTTTTTATGCTCTGCGTTGGGAAATCATTCAATACTCTGTGTCTTCTTTTGTTTGAAAAGGATCCACCTCTTACGCCCTTTTCAACTTCTCACTAGTCTTTCCATTCCATCCCTATTTAAAAATTTATTGCTAAATTTTCCTGCCTACCTTGCCCCATGAAATACCCTGTATCCTGATTTAATTTCCATTGTTTCAAACTGTCCCATTTGTTCCGTACATCTCTGAAAATTCATTCATTTATTTAAATAATTTTCCATTATTATACCTAGCCTAAAATCAGTTTATAATTATACTTTGTTGAATATATTTTCATGGAGAGAGCCCTCTCCTGACCTTGTAGGGCTAGCTACAAGGCTGAGCGTGGTTTAGATGTTACCCTGGATTGGCTTTTTTCAGCCTGAGGTCCAGATCAGGTGATAATAGGAACAATGACCCTAAGTGGGTCCATTGGCTTAGTGGGCCCTTTTCGTTCTTCTTGCTGATCTAAAGGATGTCCCGCAAGTATAGAAGGACCTAAAACCACAGCCTTGGGAGCCTCTTTCTCCTTATCTTTAATATCAATGTGAGATCCTTTATATCTATAGTAGGTTGCATTCTCATCAAACGTAACATCCCAGCTGACCTCAATGTGTTGTTGTCTTGGAACATAAATCATGTAATCCTTTTATGTCTCACTGTATCCAACAAATATTCCCTTCTTCCCATAAGGCTCTTGTTTTTTCCTCTTCTCCATGGGTACATGAATGTAAACTGGACAACCAAATATCCTTGAATGCACGAACTTTGGTTTCTCACCTATGAAAGCCTCTTGAGGAGCCTTATTCCCCAAGATCTAGTGAGGAATTTCATTCCAAACATAAATTACCATTTTTTATGCCTCTCCCCATAGTAACTTAGGTAAATCTTGATCATGAATCATTCCCTTAGTAGCCTCCACAATGGATGTATTATTCCTTTTGGAAACCCCATTCTTATGAGGGTTGTAAGGAATTATCAACTCCCTCTTAATCCTTTCTTCTTTGCAAAAGGAAATTAGGTCACTGGAATTATACTCTCCTCCATTATATTACCTCAAAAGCTTGATATTATTTTGTTATCAGCCAATTTTTCTCCCTAGGGTTAGTACCTATGAGTCACTATGATGATTAACCTTCTACCAAGCCTTAGCCACTCTTTCTCCCAATTTATTTCCACAACCATAGATATCTTATCTTGTGTGTGCACATGGAGCCTTCTAGCTGCACAGAGGACACTATGTTCGTGCAGTTATAGATGAGATTTCCTTCCTTTTTTTGTAGTTGAGGGACCTGTTCTAGATACTTTTGGTTCTTAGGAGACCAGTTAAACTCATAATCTTATCTTATCTATTCGAGCTGACTAAGACTCATTATTGAGAAGCTTATCTAAATTCTCTTTGTCCTAACCTTCTACATTCATCCTCTTGGGACTCCTCTTCTTCCTATTTTATACTGGGCCATTTTAGAAGGTGAGGCTAGTTTTGGAGAGCCAGAGATTTAGAGAGTGAGCTTCAAAAATTCTACGTTGCCTTTGTGATTCAAATTTGATGGCTTCATGTTGTTGTGATTCCTTCTTCATTATAGTGGGGAGACTCTATTGGAATAAGGAGAGGAATACCAAAGCTAGAGGTATATTTATGTATGCTCATTTATATGGTCAAGGAAATTCATGCTCATTTCCTCTATATCAACATTTGCAATGATTTATATGTGTATTTTTGAATGCTTTGAGCTAACAACCTTCTACAGAAGATCACTTACAGTCTTTTTCTGTTTGTGTTTTTGGGAAGGCTTTGGATCAAAATTAGATGAAAAGGATCGCTTAATTAGAGCACAAATATTTTGCAGTAGTCCCAAAACCACTCACTGGCCTGCGAGGAGGAAAGGTACTAGCTCATCCTTTATAGCATTAGAAAATACATAGAAGCTTCTTGCATGGCAATTTGGTTTGGGAACTTTTGTTGGATTTTCTTAGCTATTATTTGGGATGTATAGCGATCTTAATTCGACATAAGATCACAAAGCATTAACTCCTTGCGTGTATAATTTACATCAACAAAACTGGTGCTTTCAATGAGAAATTTATTTTCATTTTCCCGTTTTTATTTGGGATTACTTTGATTTTCTCATATTATGGTTTATGGGGGCTCTACTGATTTTTTTTCTAGTCATTTGAAGCTATTTTTGGGGTTTATTTTTCTGAATATTGGTATTTTATTTCCTCTTGTGTGCGATATTTTCGAAAAAATTGGGGTTTCCCTCGACCACATGGACAAATTTGCATCCATGTTGTTTTTAGCTTTAGACCACTACCTTGTTGTTTCATGGCATGTGGTTGTAACCACACTGAGCACAATTCATTTGGCGGTTGTACCTATAATCCTGAAAACTTAATAAATTCCTTCTAAAACTTATGACCTCTTATATGTGCTTGTTCTTGCCTTTCTACCTATAGCCTGGGTCAGTTCTAGATTTTTATTTCTTGTCTCGTTTGCTTGGATTGTAGCTTTAATTGATGAAATAATTTCTTGTTGTGACTTGGATTTCCACCATTTGTTCTCTTTTTGATATGTTGGAGATCTTTTATATTGATGATTTATTTTGTTGCTAGTTGATGATACGTCTTTAGCATGAAGCGATATTTTTTCGTTTGATTTAGGTCTTCCAATGCTTGTGTCCTTCAAGGTATTCTTTGAGGAATTTTTCTGTTTTGGATGAGGCTAGTGTACTCATCTTGGTATCTCCTCTTTTTAGATATGTTTAGCTACTTGAGTGACTCATAAATTTGTTTTGCATCTTGGTTTTTCATTTGTGTTTCTTTTCTTTAAATTTTTTCACTTGTGTTTGAGTAATTTACTTTATTTTTTCTTGTTTATATTGTAATTTGTTGTGTTGTGTTTAGTTTTGTAGTTTTCATCTATAAAATTGTATTTAGGTCTTTCTTGATCATCTGTTACCACTCTCATTTAATATTTTTTAGGCCTTCCTACCTCTAAGGTATGGTTTTTACCTTTGTGGAGCATTAGCCCTTGTTGAGTCATTGTGCTACAACCCTAGCTTGTTGACTTTTACTTAACTTTTCACTTTTATATTTCTCTTTGATTTATTTAGTGTAATTGTTTATTTGGCTTTAAATTCCTATCTTTAACACTTTTGAAGTGATTTTTGTTCTATCTTGGGGACTTCCTTGGCCTCTTTTTCGGTTGCGTTGTCTTTTTGGTTTGTGTTTGAGTCAAAAAAAAATTTTGATAATTTAATGAGAGGTGCATTATCATATGCATTGGTGTGTTGTGAAAAACTCTTACCCTCCTGTAGTTAGAATTCGTCGAAGTGAAAAGAATAATTTTCATATATCTTTCTCAGGGTTACTAACAAGAGTCATTCACGCCATATAAGTTTCATGCTACATCCAAAATGTGTAAACAACATCCATTTAAAATTAACACGATAATAGAGACAACTGGACTCATATTTTATTTTTTATGGTAGCACACCAACATTAGCTTAGGCTAGGGTCTTAGAGATAGGTGTGTGAGTCAACTACTCGAAGGCTACAAAAAAAACTTAGCAAGCTTGAGTTAAGGAGTGAAAAATACTTCAGCATCACACAAAAAATCTGGAGTGTGTCAGAAACCCAGTTCAGAGGGGGTTAGGTTAGGTCACAGCGTGAGTAATTCTACTCAAGGCCACCCACCTCGTGGCAGGGAATCACGTGTTGTGGTTGATCACCAACAAGCTCAAGATTCATGTGCCCTGTTTTTTGTTAATTTATAATTATTAAAACAAGTTGAACATAGTCATTTTTATTCATGTATTATTCGAGATTTCCTTCCTAAATAAGGTGGAATCTCTATTCATGCACAAAGAGTACTTGTTGGTTCTCAAGACCATGATCAACCCATAATTGTGTAGTCTATACCATCAGTCCTTCTGGTAATGATTTTATTTCCATTGAAACATTGGGATATGACTCAGATTCTCTTACTAATCCACCTTTGATCGATCCTTAAGGACCTGAATTATTGTGGTTGAACCCTGACGGTTATACAACTACCTATACTTATGTTCCCTTGTCAGTATTTTATCCTATGGAATATTATGATTCATCTTTACCTTTTGCATTGGCAATATCCTCTGCCATATGATTGTTGCCATAAATTAGTGTGGTTGTACCTACTCCTTCATCTATACCTCACATCTTCTTGGGGTATTCCAACAGTATCATGATCTAGAGATCCCACTAATTTCCCTAGTATCTCCATTCCAACTCCATCATTCACACCAACCATAGTCATTAATCATAGTCAGCCGATAGGGTCAGGAATATTTTCCCCTACATTTTCTCAATGTATGATTCATGTTCCTCAGTTAGGTGTGGTAACTTCTGGAAATGTGTTGGGGGGGGTAATATATTCCTCCTAGCTAGTCAGGGGGAAAATTTTCTTCAAGTATGTCACAAGCCTGGTATAGTTCATTTTTTGGAGGGACATCAACTTCCAACACTTTTCCTAGAGTGACTAGTTTACATGGGGAAACCCTGGTGCTAGTACCATCACTTCTATGAGTTAACCTCCTTATGTCAGTGCTACTAATAAGGTCATTCCATCCTTTCCTACCAGGTACAATACGTGTTATAAATCATGCTCTCGGGGGTTCATTTCTCTCTGGGGGAGCTTACTCTTGGGGGGGGGGGATCCTTTCACCAATCATCCTAGCCCGCATCATTTATATGTTGGGATAACCCTTACTAGAGCCAACGAGCATTACATACTTAATAGAGAGAACAACCATTACATCATAATCCTTATATGGGGGGACCTGAAGGTTGGTCGATTAATTATCCTACAAATGACCCATTTAGTCAACTTCACAATCCATTTTCATCTTCTCTTAATTTACCGAATTTTTCGAAGTTGAATAATGACCCCTTTAGACATGATCCCTGGAGGCCACCTATGCCTGTGAAATTAACCTTTAATATCCCCAAATTTGAAGGAAATCCTGGAGAGAATCCATTCACCCATATTACCATGTATCATTTATGGTGTTAACTAAACTCTTCAGTCGACAATCCAATTAAATTATGCTTATTCCAACGCACTTGAACTAGGGTTGTTGCCAAATGGTACATTGAATTGGACACAAAATCCTATAGTTATTTTTCATACTTAACTCAATCCTTAAGGCATTTCAATTACCTACAAGGCATGATATCGATTTTCACCTCTCGCCCACCTTTAAACAAGATCATGCCACATTGATTTCTGATCATATTCATGAGTGGTTCTGCCACAAGAGGTTGGTGAGAACCAAGATTCATGCTGAGATATTACAGAAATAATTCATTTTATCCGTAAGACATGAAATATCCAAATATGTGTCCATGTCTATAGTTTTCACTGAGGAGAAAGCTATCTTAACTGCCCAAAAACTAGATTTAATTTATTAAAAGTCAGGTACTTTTTATGAAGTATTGTCCAATGCTCATAGGCCTTCCATTGACCCACCAAAACCTACTCCTAACCCACAAGATAATGGTATGATTGGCTCTATTATGGACTCCCTGAGACAACTTGGAACCCAGCTTGGGAAAGTGATTGTTTCATCACAAGACCAAACAAGTGCATTTGGATCTACAAAAGCACTTTCTTCTGAGTATTCCACCGATTTTTTTACAGTGAAATCCACAACACCTAAGAAAAACCAGGAAATTGATGGGAAAAATGATAAAGAAAATTAAACTAAAAAATAAAATTGCTTAAGAATCTCAACCAAACTTGCAAAATCACGAAGGGGGCAAGACTGAACTTCATCGAAAGATCAAGTTCCCTTGTAAAAATTTTCAAGGAGAACATCTAACTCACGAGTGCCCTTAAATTGATGAAGTTCATAGGCTTCTTGCACCACCACAATCTACTCAAAAACATGTTGTTTTAACTTTTCCATTCCCTGCACAACCATAGCAACAAATGATTACACAACCTCCTCCACCTCCACAAGGTGGAAATGAAGGGAATTATTTCAATCCTGGATATAGCTTTTCCATACTTATGTGTTAAGATAATGTCAATGTGACCACACGAGCTAAATCCTATGATATTTCCATGTTGAGTTCTTCTCCAAAGGACTGACCTGGTCCACCTCCTTCCACTGTACCCCTCACGTTAGATAATTCCTTGGAACCTGTTTATCGCCTACCTAAGGGTGTTCTTCATAAGATAACACACAATCTATATACCTTCGCTGCTCATCATTACAATATTGTTGAAAATCTGGCAAAAGCTCCTTGTGCCATGTTTTCCTTGGAGGTCTTGCAAAGATGTCCTCAAAAGCACAAGGATTTGTTGTATGTGATCGACGAAGTGGACACATTGGATTTGAATCTTATCACCTTTAATGTTGATAATGATGGCACTTGAATTTCCCACCAGATTTCCTTTTAGATTACTGTGTGTGTCTTTCACAATAATATTCAACACACTTTGGTGGATGAAGGCTCTTCCACTTTTTCCATGTCAACATCATGTTGGAAGGATCTCGACTCTTTAGTGCTCACTAAGTCTAATACCACTCTAAAGGGATTGGATGAACATAACTTTGTACCTAAGGGTGTTTGTCCCAAGGTTTCCATTGAGCAAGGGATAAAAATATTTATGTCAATGTTAAATCCATCGATGTTACTTTAGACTATAGCCCCCTCCTTGGTCGTAGATGGTTCTATGCCATGACCGCATTTGTCTCATTTGTATTCTGTGTCCTTTTATTTCCTCATGAAGGAAATATTGTTACCATCCATTAGTACAAAATGGATAATTAGTTACTAAAAAAATGACTAAAATTTGCATATAGACAACCATTTTTCAGTTGCTGACGAATAGTAGCTAATTTACAATATCTTATAACATGACAAACTTTTAGTCATTTTTAGGTTATTCATTAATTGGCTATCTCAATTTTATTTTTTAGCAGTATATTTAGTGATAAATTTGATCATTAATTTATTAAATTAATTGACATGGTTAGTGATCAGGAGATCCAGTCTCTTGTAGAAAAATGATCAAAAATGAAGTTGCTCAGAATTGGTCCAAACTAGAATGATTGGAAAGAGCTCGTAAAAACGATCCTGTAGATATGAACGGCACTAAAAACTGACGATGTATGAGAAAGTTATTCAACTTTGAAGTTTGCCAATTTCAGTAAAAAAAATGGCCAATTTGACTTTACAAAAAAAAAAAATTATAAAAAAAAAGAATATTCCATAGAATATTTTGGGAATATTTCGTGGAATATTCCACAGAATATTTCGCATGCGGCCAATGAAAAGGCACCACGTGGCCAGCGTGGAGGCCACCACGTGGCCCCAAGTTCGAATGAAATTGTGTTACAAAATTTTTGTTATGTTCGCGGCAGGGTTCGACCCCGGGTCGGGGCGGACACAAACGAACGGCTCAACCGTTGAGCCACATGAAGTTCTTATTTAAAATGGGCGCATTGTTATATTTAATGTTTCCTTTTTTTTTGGGTGGGGCCTGAAAGGGGGCCAGCCCCTAAGGGACAGCCCCCTCATCATATAACCCTATGGCGCGGAACCATGGCTAATTCGAATTGGAGTGGAGCGGATATTGTTCAAACAGTTAGGTTAGCCCAATGTTCGCATGTGAACGTGGGATTATGAAATAGTAAAATTTAATGTTGCCGTTAAATTTGGAGCGCGCCCGACAAATTTGGGGGAAGTTGCTATTTTAACTGGAGTTAACTCCAGTTCTCCACAATTAGTGGAGCTTTTCAAGGGAAAAACTTCAGTTAGTCATAACTTTGGCTAGGGAAGTCCTTTTGAAGCGATTTTTTTTTTTGATTTGGGGGTATTGAAGCATTTTAGAGCTGTTGGGACAGGTTTCAGAGCCATAAAGGCACTATATTACTGATTTTATCAGCGAATTTTATTGTGGAGCCACTAGGGCTTGGTGAAAGATCAGCTGTGTTGGACTATACTCATCCATTTGAGGTGAATGAATAGTCGATTTTTACTATTTTCAGTCCTCTGTTTCTGAATTTGCAGCTAATTTATCATTTTGAGGCTTTCGTCATAGTGTAATACTTATTTTGAGCATTAATGAAAGAGGGAAAAGCCTATTTGGAGGCTTTTGGACCCAGCAGAGGTAGCCCAAGAGAGGGGTGAACTGCCTAAACAAATGCTTACTGTTATGCTGTGTATTTTTGCTGCTATTTTCCAGATTTTACTACATTAAAACTTGCTTATTCACACATAAATTTTGGTTAATGAATAATTTGAAAACATAAGCAAATACTTTCATTGACAGATCGATTTAGTGTTTACCTTATATTTCTTTAGGCAGAGCCAGTAAGAGGGCCAGAAGCTTCTGGTTTCATCCTTTCTAGTAAAGGTGAAATAACCAGTAAATGCCCCTACTGTCTATCTCTGTATAAGAAATATTTTGTTCACACATTTTAGATCAGATTGGTATCAGAGCTCTAGGTTTTGCTTAAGAGTTTGTGAAATTTGTGCAAGAAGATTGTGTTATTCTGCAAAATTTGATGCTTACTAGGCTGAAATTGAAAAGAGGGGAAGGTCAATTGGTTAGAGCACAAGATAATCCTCAACCAAGGAGGGCTAGGGTGCCATTATCTCCACCTTCCATTTCATCCTCATTAGCTTTAGAATCAACCACAAAAATTTCTTCCAGAGAAGGAGAAGTACATGAGGAAATGGATCCCAAGGAAGAAGAAAGAGTCTTTAGAAAATATTTCTTGGACATGAATGAGATGGTTAGGATCCTATACTAGGAAAGAAATGATAGGATTGTTGGAGAAGGGTCTAGAAACCAAGAAGAAGAAGGAGATTCTTCAGGAGGGAAGAAAGACAATGATAAGTCTAAGAAAGGGAATGGAGGAAATGGTGATCCTTCATCTCCATCGTCATCCTCTTCCTCCAAATCATCCTCTTCAGCTTCTGTTAATCAGTCACACAAAACAAAAACATCTCTTAAAAATCATTTGTTAAATCTTGATGTGAAGTTTGAGTTGCCGATGTTTAATGGTGATGTTAATGCAGAAAAATTGGATAACTGGATTAGACAGCTGGAAGTCTATCTAAGAATTCAGAATTTGCATGATGATGACACAAAAATCCAATTAGCCTCTTTGATAATGGATGGAGCAGCTTTGATTTGGTGGGAAGCCAAGACTAGGGAGGAAATTAAAATGCATGGTAAGATAACTCTAACTTGGAATGATTTTATTACTGCTATTAAGAAACATTTTTATCCTCTTGCTCATATTCAGAAAGAAATCATGAATTGGCAAAATTTTAGGCAACTTAAGGGTCAAAATGTGCAATATTATACCCAAGAGTTTAGAAGGAGAGCACTTCTACTTGGGGTAGACTTACAAAGTCAAGACACCTTGTTGAAATACATAGGAGGTTTGCAAAATTACCTACAACATACTATTCTAATGTTCAATCCTACCAGCTTAGATGAAGTCTGTGTGCAGGCTACACATTTAGAAGCTAGAGGAAAGAATACTTTTGATGAGGATAGTAATTTCAAAAACAAAGGAAAGAAAAGAGTTGCAAATTCAAGAAAAGAAAAAGGAAAATTCTTTTGCAAGAACTGTTCAAAGACAAGTCATGATGATAATCATTGTTGGAAGCTTCATCCTTAACTGAAACCAGAAAAATATAAGAACAAAAAAAAGACCAAAGAAAAGGAGAAAACTGTAGCAATAGTTGAGCAAGACTTAGGGTCAGACTCAAAAGATGAGACAAAAAGCATAGCCATGGTTTTAAAGAACATTAAGGGGAAATAAGTGGTGCAAGACACAATTTCCAGTTCTGGCTCTTTGAATTGTCACAAATATACTCATGAAGAAAAGAGGAGGATAGAGCTCTTCCATGTGAGGGTAATTTCAAAACATACCAAAATTGACACACTGTTTGATAGTGGGTCACAAGCGAATCTCATATCTGAAGACTTGGTCAAGCAGCTTAAACTTGAGACCATTCCACATACGAAGCCTTATCCACTTGGATGGATATGCAAGGATGCCAATTTGCAAGTCTCAAGGAAGTGCATATTGCGCTTTGCAATAAATGCACACTTTATTGACACAGTGGAACTTGATGTGGTGTCGCTTGATATCTCAGGTATTTTTTTGGGAAGTCCTTACTTATTTGACAAGAAGGCCATCTTTCATCGCCATGAAAAAAAGTTATCACTTGTTCAAATATGGTAAAGAGTACATTGTGAGAGCTCACAAGAAGAAGCTGGAATCTTCTTTACTCCATGCAAGTCAATTGAAGAGACTGGTTAATGCAAGTCAAAGTCTAACTTTGTTAATGTTGAAACGACTAGATTTTGAGCATTCACCTTTTTATGATGTTGCTAATAATATGTCTCAGTTTAATAACAATTTGTCTTTGAAAGAAGATGATGTTATGTTGCACAAATTACCTTTTGGGTTAGCCAATGCAGAGAATGAAGTGTCAAAGCAAAGCAATGCAAGCAAGGAGGACACAGAATTCAGCATGGGACAAAGTTGGTTTCAGAATGGTAGAATTCGCCATGGGAACAGTTTGCAAGGTGAAGGTTATTTTAAGTCTTTCTGGAAGTTTGATCAATGTAGAAAAATTTTGTTTTCTGCAGATTACAATTGTTGTTCTGCAAATTTTAATCATTTGCATCATGACTCATCAATCTTAGCAATGGTCGATCAGTTGATTCCAGAGACAGTTTATCATTTTTTCAAAAGCTCATTTGATGAAATCGGGTAGATTTCAGTTATTCAAGGGTGGAAGAGTGGGGAATCAGTCTCCACATCATTATTTTCAGTAATCAGAGAGCTTTCGGGGTCCAAAAGCTTCCCATTTGGGAGGTGTGATCAGGAGATCCAGTCTCTTGTAGAAAAATGCTCAAAAATGAAGTTGCTCAGAATTAGTCCAAACTAGAACGACTAGAAAGAGCTCGGAAAAACAATCCTGTAGACATGAACGACACTGAAAACTGACGCTGTATGAGAAAGTTATTCAGCTTTGAAGTTTGCCAATTTCAATAAAAAAAATGGCCAATTTGACTTTATAAAAAAAAAATTATAAAAAAAAAGAATATTCCACATAATATCCTGCGAAATACTCCACAGGCGACCAATGAAAAGGTGCCACGTGGCCAGCCTGGAGGCCACCACGTGACCCCAAGTTCGAATGAAATTGTGTTACAATTTTTTTTTTATGTTCGTGGCAGGGTTCGACCTCGGGTCGGGGAGGACACAAACGAACGGCTCAACCGTTGAGCCACATGAAGTTCTTATTTACAATGGGTGCATTGTTATATTTAATGTTTCCTTTTTGTTTGGGCGGGGCCTAAAAGGGGGCCAGCCCCTAAGGGACAGCCCCCTCATCATATAACTCTATGGCGCAGAACCGTGGCTAATTCGAATTGGAGTGGAGCGGATATTGTTCAAACAGTTAGGTTAGCCCAATGTTCACATGTGAACGTGGGATTATGAAACGGTCAAATTTAATGTTTCCGTCAAATTTGGAGCGTGCCTGACAGATTTGGGGGAAGTTGCTATTTTAATTGGAGTTAACTCCAGTTCTCCACAATTAGTGGAGCTTTTGAAGGGCAAAACTTCAGTTAGCCATAACTTTGGCTAGGGAAGTCCTTTTGAAGCGATTTTTTTTTTTGATTTGGGGGTATTGAAGCATTTTGGAGCTATTGGGATAGGTTGCAGAGCCATTAGGGCACTCTATTAGTGATTTTATCAGCGAATTTTCTTGTGGAGCCACTAGTGCTTGGTGAAAGATCAGCTATGTTGGACTATACTCATCCATTTGAGGTGAATGAATAGTCGATTTTTACTGTTTTCAGTCCTATGTTTCTGAATTTGCAGCTAATTTATCCTTTTGCGGCTTTCTTCATAGTGTAATACTTATTTTGAGCATTAATGAAAGAGGTAAAAGCCTATTTGGAGGCTTTTGGACCCAATAGAGGTAGCCTAAGAGAGGGGTGAACTGCTTAAACAAATTCTTACTGTTATTCTGTGTATTATTGCTGATATTTTCCAGATTTTACTACATTAAACAGTAATTTTTAATAAGTCCACTTTTCACAATGAGACTTATACAGTGATCAAAACTCATCTGCTTCACATCAAACAGCATTACTTCCATTGCAGAATACTTGAACTTGCTTATTCACACATAAATTTTGGTTAATGAATACTTTGCAAAAAAAAAAAGTACTTTCATTGACGTATCGATTTAGTGTTTACCTTATATTTCTTTAGGCAGAGCCAGTAAGAGGGCCAGAAGCTTTTGGTTTCATCCTTTCTAGTAAAGGTGAAATAACCAATAAATGCCCCTACTGTCTATCTCTGTATAAGAAATATTTTTTTCACACATTTCAGATCAGTTAGTGACCAAATAAAAAACAAAATATAATACTATATGATCACCTGAAAAACCCAATTAATGACCAAAGACATATGATCAAAATGTTTGTCATGTTATAAGATACTATAAATTAGCTACTAATAGTCATATATATACAAATTTTGGTCATTATTTGAAACCAATTAATTTCCAAATAAATATGAATAAATTTCAATCTTGTTATAAGATACTGTACATTAGCTAATAATATTCATATATGTGCAAAATTTAATGCTTTATTTTAATCATAAATTTATCATTTTCAATAGTCATTTTTTTTGTAGTTCCATATTCATTATATAAACCGATTCAGTAGTTTATATTCATTTCATTTACTTTCATTAATAATCATTATAAACGAATAATTTAGTCATATATTCATTTTATGTGTGTTCACCTTTAATCAATATAAACTACTAATGTAGTAGTTTTATATTTATTTTATGTGTTCATTATTTATCAACATAAATTAATTAGTATGGTTTTGCAATTAAATTAAAAAAAATGTCTACAATGTTCTGTTCATCTAATATGAAAATAAAAATACATATGTTAATTACAATAATAAATAATATCAAGTGCAACTATAAATACTTTCAACAACATAAATTATATTATATAAAATGTCAAGTACGATATGGGTTTCCAACTTCATATTGTTTGGACTAAAATATACACATCAAATATTGTTTCATCACTTAAAAATATTATCATTGTGTTCCCAAGGCATTGCAATTTAATTCACCATGTAATATTCCTAAATTAGCATGCAGCTAATGGGAATATTAATTTTGTTTCCAACACTCAGTTAGATGAATAAATGGGTAAGGAGGCCCATACATGTTTTAAACAGGCATAAAATCCTCTAAATGAGAAAAGGGATTATAATAATAGCTGGATCTAGCACCCTCATGTGTGAACAGGGGAAAATACATGTGGACAAGGTCAAGTTTGACCAAGTCAATAATTTTGGTATGGATGGAGTAGCTCATCAATGGAGAGAGTGCAGGGATAGTGGGAGGAAGATTCCTATAAGGTGGAAACCCTAATGAGCGAGACCCAAGGTAAGAAGGCTCACACTTTTTTATAAGGAGGGTAAGGCAGGCATAGTGAGGCATGTTATTAATTATTGATTTTATGGTCTCCATGACTATTGTGCATTCTTCAGCTATTTAGTTGAGATTTTTGTGTTGTTTAGCACAGGGTGTTCCCGAGTGGGAATCCCATCTCCTTTCTTGAGAGGCCTCTTGGGGGAGCTTTCACTTCATTTTCCACACTCAGTCTTAAGGCCAAGCTTCAATATTTAGCTACAGTGTAGTTTCTGTAGAGGGTTGTGTTGTGTTACAGGGTGTTGTAGTGGAGGGTCGAAAAACCCACTTGTGGAGCTAGTTTTTCAGAGGAGGAAGCATTATTCTCTTTGGGAGATCAATGAGGAAGATTTTGGATTAGATTTCACATCTTGGCACTTTTCCAACATATTTTCCATCTCCTACAGCACAGTGTCCCTCTTGGACTGCGTTATTTCAGTTAACATTTGCAGTGAGGTGTTGCAGTGTTTGATCGGAGGGTGAGATATTCAGTGATTAGATCAGCCTTTCACCTAAAGGATCTATTGTAGGAGATACATTATTAATATGTATAATCTACAGCCATATTCATCCAGTTCTTTATTTGCAACTACTATTTAGTCCTAGGGCTACATTCTGGCATTTTTGTACTTTTGCATATTTTAGGAAATCCTTCTCGATTTGTCCTGAAATTGTGTTTGGGAGCTTAAATATTTACTCCCAGAATTTTATGAACTATATATTTGTAGACCTATGTATTGAAATTCTCCAACAGCAGTTATATCTAATAAAATTACGTTGTCATAGCCTTGGGAATTTTTTGTGTAGCAATGTTATTTATATTTCATGTACATGTTCTCTTGAGGCTTGTTTTTCCTATCTTCAGTGACTATTTAATCAAGGAATTTTATACATTTTGTTGTTATGATCTTAATGTGATGGCTATGTGGGAAAATTTTAGGGGCTAATATTTGCAGGTGGGCTAATTTTCCATGTTTTTTCCAAAAAAAAGATTCACCAATTTCCCTTTTTTTAAAATTAATTCGCCCAAATTTTATAGTATAAAATTATTTTACCCTAAAAATCACCAAAAATTTATATATAGTAATATAAAATAATTAGAAACCTAAATAGTTTTACAAAAATATCATAAAAAAAATTACAATTTACATATTGAGGACTAATAAGATTCACCAAGTTTCCTAAACTTTCAGATAAATGTCTATCCTTAAAATTTTCCCTGATGGCTATATGATCTTCTTACATTACATGTGTTGAGTTATAATTTTTATTTCCAGTTTATGTCTTATATTGTTGATATTTCCATTTTGAAATATTACAGTGATATCAGATCATAATCTTGGCTCAGCCTATGGATCTCAGCCATTATGCTATCAGGAGAATAAGAAGAAGAAGAGAAAGATCAGAATGATGGAGAGAATGAAATTTATCTCATCTCTTTTCAGATCTAGGAAGGGCCTCACAAAGGAGGTCAAGCAAAGAAGAGTGGAAAGAAGCAATGGAACTATGAACCTTTACTTTTGAAAAAGTAGACAAAATGCATAGAGATGGAGGACACTTGGATCATGAGATTCTAAGTGAATACCTTGCTGAATATAAACCTCAACCTGTAGCTTTCAAGGAAATTATAACTTCCCACAGTTCATCCAACTTGACGAAGAGAGGAGACCTTGTAGCAGTAGAAGAATCAAGGGAAATAGGTTTCTATTGTCTACTTTTGATGGGTCATCCACATGTAAATCAAGGGCTTGGGAAAGAAATCTAGATGCATTATTCATACTACATCCAGTGGTAGAAAGAGAGGTTGTAGATATTGTAGCGCTGCACCTTGAGGGTGAAGAAAACACTTGGTCGTTCATCCATTTGATTCATGCAAAAGTGACTACTTTTGTAGAATTTACTCAAAGGGTAATTAAAAAATTTGGCAAGGAGAAATCAGAGGAGGAGAATCTCTCACCACCACATGAAGAGACTTGTGCCATCGCTGATGCAACTATGGAGGAGCAGCCAGCAACACCAGAATTTGGGGGAACCATCACATTATAAGAAGGAACACTTGCAGCCATAAAAATGATCCCAAGCTTCACCAAGGTATGCCTAAGTTTCCATTTCCAGTCATTTCGACAGATATTATGGCGAGTTGTATGCCATTGCATTACCTAGGGTCAAGATACACTGCTGATTTGGAGCAGTACACTATCACTGTGCTAAGGAGCCTTGATAGACACAAGGAAGAGAAAAACATTCATCCTACTTACTCATTGTTGAGCTGCACACAACTCTTGAGGTTGGGGTGTATATTTCTGGAGGATGGGATGAGCATTTTCATAGGCAATGCAATGCAGAACTATATGTTCAGCAATGAACATGTTCTTGAAACAACAGGTGCACCATCATGGAGATCAACAATGTTTTCCTTGAGTAGCAATAATAAGTTGGGGGCATAGACATTAGTGGGTCATTCCAATGATCGTTCCACATGTGTAGCAGAAGAAGGATAGATGGTTGATGGGATACATCCTGTCTCCCATTAATATGATGGTATTCTTCATTAGGAGAATTCCAATGTTGGGCATGATGATAGACACTCACCATTGGTTGGATGGGTGATGTTGATAAGCAAGAGTTCGGAATTCCCCTTGCAGATCTATGACACAGGGCAACAGAGGCAAGGTTGCGCTGGCTACTCTTAAAAGAGTTTGTCCATCATGTGACATATCCTTTGTCAAAAGGTATGTTACTAGTTGGGGCATTGCATGACACCCATATATTATAGCAGTAGAATATTTAGTTGTATGGGGCATTCTACAAGTCAACCATGATGATATTACTCCATGACTTGTATGAGGGAGAGATAAGGGAGTAGCAAGAGAGGTTGTTACCTTGGGTTTTCTTGAGAGATTATGGGTTGATCCTCTCCCATGCTTTACATGATGTTGCAGGAGTAGGTGATGGCACTATCATGTTGCAAAGGGGATACTCAGCCTTGGAAGATCTGGAGGTACTTATACTTTGGAAGGAATCTCCCATATGCAGCAACATTATCGTAGATGACTTTTACATTGGACATGTAAAATAATGGGGCTATGAGGTGACAGGAGCCTTGTTGCAGAGAACAACAATGTTGTCACTTGGGAGTTTGGGTATATTGATGGAGTGTTCCCAGGATCACTTCACATATGATGCACTTGGTGGACAAGGAGGAGATGAGAGTGATGGAGTAGTGGATGGAGACATCTATAACTGTGATATCCTCTTCTTGACTTGGATTTCCAAGCATAGGGAGAAAGATCCTCATGCATCATATGATTCATTCCTCTTCATGGGAGTATTTCATACCACTATGGAGGGTTTATTCATGGATCTTATCATCATCTTACTCTCAGTACATGGTAAGAATTTTTTTTTTGCATTTATTGATTATCTAACACAGTATTTGCATGCTCTTACCATTTCTATACAGTGCATTGCTCCACAAGAGAGAAAGCCTCTATTTGGGCTTCGTGGTCATTTTGGGACTAACATCACTTATGGGGATAACTATCTCTTAAAAGGATTGGGGAAAGTATTGTACTATTCTCTATATTCTCAGTTGATAAACAATGCCATTTACTATTTTATAGTAGATGAGATGACATGCACAACTAACAACTTGTTGGGAGACAACTTGCCATGTTATTTTTTGAAACAAAATTTAGAAAAATTATGTTGTGACCACTTGGGAAACTATTGGTACCTTCCAACACTACATGAAACCTTCAGTATTCCTCTCATTTTTATTCCATATGGTGGTGATTTCCTATTCATCCTATATGGGATGGTTTGGGCTAGCATGATTCATAACTTTGGAGAGAAGATCTTTGAAGATCTAGTCTTCTTATTGCCACTTTAGGGCAACATTATTGCAGCCCAAGATCATCAGCTACTCTACACTTATCATAAGTTGAGAGAGGGACAATGTGGGGTAGGCTATTTTGTTTACCATGTTCAGTTATTCAACCCACCTATATTGTAGGAGCCAAAGGTGGAGGAGAATTTTCATGAGTTACCATTTTTTAGGGTGGCTCATTTTGTATGGATGATAGCTTGCAGATGGGAGATTCACATGGGGATGATAAATCCAAATATATATCAGATCTCATGCCTTAGGAAGGCCTTTAGACAGGCCATTTTTGTCTCCTTGGGTATTTTACTTCTTCATGATGATAGCTATTTGGGGTGGTCACCAAAAGCTAGCTTGCATACTTGGGAGGGACAATATGGAGATTTATTAATGAGACATCATCTTATTCCTTGGAATAGATTTTTATGTGGATGCCACAGGAGGAGGGAAGGAGGCTCTTCAGTTCTATCCTTGCAGTTGCTTGAGGACAAGAAAAATTTGGGAGGGGAGGACTGTAATATTTCTAAATTAGCATGCAGCTAATGGGAATATTAATTTTGTTTCCAACACTTAGTTAGATGAATAAATGGGTAAGGAGGCCCATATATGTTTTAAACAGGCATAAAATCCCTATAAAGGAGAAAATGGATCATAATAATAGCTGGATATAGCACCCTCATGTGTGAACAGGGGAAAATACATGTGGACAAGGTCAAGTTTGACCAAGTCAACAATGCTGGTATGGATGGAGTAGCTCATCAATGGAGACAGCGCAGGGATAGTGGGAGGAAGATTCCTAGAAGGTGGAAAACCTAATGATTGGGACCCAAGGTAGGAAGGCTCACACTTGTTTATAAGGAGGGAAAGGCAGCAATAGTGAGGCCTGTTATTGATTATTGATTTTATGGTATGCATGACTATTGTTCATTATTGAACTGTTTAGTTGAGATTGTTGTGTTGTTTAGCACCGGGTGTTCCTGAGTGGGAATCCCATCTCCTTTCTTGAGAGGCCTCTTGGGGGAGCTTGCAGTTCATTTTCCACACTCAGGCTTAAGGCCAAGCTTCAGTCTTCAGCTACAGTGCAGTTTCTACAGAGGATTGTGCTGTGTTGTAGGGTGTTGTAGTGGAGGGTTGAGAAACCCACTTCCGGAGCTAATTTTTCAGAGGAGGAAGAATTATTCTCTTTGGGAGATCAGTGAGGAATATTCTGGAGAATATTTCACATATTGGCACTTGGCCAACATATTTTCCATCTACTAAAGTGCAGCAGTGTCCCTCTTGGGCTGTGTTATTTAAGTGAAAATTTGCAGTGAGGGGTTGCAGTGTTTGATCGGAGGGTGAGATATTAAGTGATTGGATCAGACTTTCATCTGAAGGATCTATTGGAGGATATCCATTATTCATATGTATCATCTACAACCATCTTCATCTAGTTATTGAGTTGCAGTTTCTATTCAGTCCTGGGCTGCATTCCGACATTTTTGTACTTTAGCATATTTCAGGAAATCCTTCTCGGGCTGTCTTGAAATTGTGTTCGAGAGCTTAGATATTTACTCCTGGCATTGTATGAGATATATATTTGCAGATATATGTATTGAAATTCTCTAGCAGTACTTATATCTAATAAAACGACGTTGTCGTAGCCTTGGGCATTTGTTGTGTAGCAATGTTATTTATTTTTCATGTACATGTTCTCTTGAGGCTGGTTTTGCCTATCTTGAGTGACTATTTCCTCAAAGACTTGTATACATTTTTGTGTTATGATCTTAATGTGATGTCTATATGATCTTCTTACATTACATGTGTTGAGTGCTTTTTCTAGTTTTATGTCTTTTATTGCTGCTATTTCCATTTTGGAATATTACACACCAACACTAAAGGTTTGACCATCAATTTGTAGATGTGTGTCTCATGCGGAATATTGGCTTTAAGGGTATCACTATATAGGTTATCTTCTCTTTATCTTTCTGAATTTGTCGTTCCAATGTTAATATTCTCCTCTTCATTCAATTTTTGCTTCATACCAACAAATTATAAGGCATGAAGGACAATGAAAACTAGAATATAAACTAAAGTAAACAATAAAATATTTATACAAATTATACCTAAACATCAACAATGTCTACTATTTTTCTCTAGAAAAATCAAGAAACTCAAACAAGTTATCTTCATTGGAGCAATAATGGCCACCATTTAGCTAGATAAACTATATAAAAAAAGTAAATAAAATGTCACGATAGAAAAAGGAAACCTTAGAAACTCAGCATTCAATATTCAGGAAAATATTAGGCACAATCATGCTAACTAAATTACATGCTCAAAGGATCAGGTTGTAGATAACTTCTGAAAACAAACAGAAACAAAAAGATAACATATAATAAATAATATATGGCAGTTGGCTGGAAAATTGCATCACAAAAGAAAATTTTTCTCTTATGTTTACCAATACATGTGGGTGGGTATCATGCCCTAATATGCCATGATCCTTAGGGTCCATAGGAATTAAATCTCTTACTAATATAATGATTTATTTGTTGCATCTTGGCCTTGCCTCTCCTTTTTTATTCCAAAAAATAAAAATGAGTCCATCCTTAACTAGTTCTGCTCTATAGTATCCTTTTCGCATGCTATCTTTGCATACCCACCAAAAATCTCAGATATACCAAAAAAATGAAAATTTTGAAAATTTTCTAAAACTATGTCATTTACACCCCCTTCAACGTATCATCCCAAATGTACTCATTGAAAAATATAGATTTCGAAAACCAAGATAACCCCAATATCTTTGGATCCTAACACTCATCCATATTTTCCACAAACCATAGGAATTAATAATCTCTTATAATTAACCCACTATTCTTAATATATATTTTTCTTCTTTCCATTCTCGATGCACATAAAATGATCATCATTCACCCAAGTGAATCTTAAAGATATCAATTTAGCCACAAGAAACAATAGAAAACATATTTTTATTGAATAACCATCCTTGAATAATACTTTTTAAATTTCATAACATAAACAACCAAGAAGAAGTTCAACACACATCTTTTTCATCTCATCAACAACTAGCATTAGCCTACTATAAAAATACAATATGATGCCCAACCAAGAAGTACTAAATCTTAAATGAAATGATGATGACCTTGGGTGCAAATAAATCCTGACTTTTCTTCCAGAATCAAGCTTCAAACTTGCAATTTTATCTTCATTCCCAAATACAAGTTTCTCCACAACGAAATCTTTTCAATGCTCCACTAAAATATTTATTTTCCTTAAATATGTGCCATTATTGAGGCCTCTCCACACAATGACCCCTTAAAATAGGGCTGATACATAATAAATAACATTATAATAATGCCAGACATATGCATATAATTTTGTAAGAAACAAAAACAATAATAAACTACAAATGTACGTGAAAAATTGTTCCATGAGTACAACGAAGATTAATTTAATTAAGGAAGAACTTTAAGTTTCAACAAGAAAACAAAAAATAGATATTAAAGCCTCATATGCATTTAAATAGGTATTATAAAATGTTGTAAAGTGTTACGTGTTCTGTCCCTTACCATCCACGATGTCCAATAGAATCCTCTGCAAAAGCATCCAACATGGAAACCATTGAAGGATGCACACAAATTTTCTCTAGAGATACCCATTCTATATATTTGGAATAAGATAAAAAAAAAATGAGGCACACCATTTAGATTATTGTTTGATGATACTCCAATGTCCTCACCAATATCTTCAAAGTAGCCAACAATTGCATTGATCAAAGAAAAACTATAATAAATAATTTTTACTTGTAAGTATTGTTTACATTGCGGAATTACAAGTTTGTTGAGAACATCATAACCAATTAATGATTTTTTCATGCTAAATATGAAAAAGTAAGATGGAAGCTAAAACAGATCCATGAAAAAATTGGCAGAGCATGAAAAAAGTATGAGAGGTGGCCCTAAATATAAGAGAACCAAAAAATACCAAAACAAGAATATAGACGTAAAAATAAATATCTCTCAAAGTCATGCATTAGTTATACTTGCATATTTATCGGGATGAAAGAAAACCAAAATAATAATATCCATCCAAGTTATAACAATCACTAGCAGATCCAACTGCACTTTTCTTCGACTCATATAGGTAGGAAAACACTGTGAGACATGGGTCATAGTGGGTTACATGGATTGTCACTAATAAAGAGGGTGCAATAATATATTCTCGATATTTACATTATGATCATATAGGAAACTGCCTCTATTTGATTAATTTCCTATGCTTCACCTTTTTCATGGAAATTCAACTAGGAAGAAAGGTGTGCTATGAGCATAACACTATTTATTTCCATCCAAGCAAGGAGATTTGATGGATGAAAGTATGGTCGTGTGCACTATGCTATAAAGTGAAAAGGTGGAATGATATGGGAGCCGCCGATAAAGGCTTTGTCTTATGGTAGTGAAAGGGTGTGCTCGATTATATAGTGCTAACCAATGGAGGAGAGACCGAATGGGAGGAGGATTGGCTGGAAATACAATATTTCCTAGAAGTAGGACTACCCAAAGCATACATAATATTGGATTCAATTATCACATAATTAAGGTTCTTGCGTAAACTTACATCAATTCTAACTTGGTTGATCACACTTTTACATCTGTAAAAAAATGTAAGGAACTTCTCAGTAACCAACCCAAACATGGTTGAACTAAAGGATTAAAGGCACTAATAAGATAGCATAAAGTAATATAACTATGTTATTGTCAAATAAATGAACACATAAGTATCTCAGTGGTACTATTGAGTAAAATTATTTCAATACAAAGGAGGAGTACTAAAAGGTATCATCTATAAAGAACAAGAAGTAACGTAGTAACATGAAAACTATAAGAGAAAACATGAGAAAAGCGTCATATTCAAGTGTAGGAAGCCATGACAGGAGGGAGATGTGCAGAGGGAAAGGATCTAGTGACTAGTCCATGATACACTAAATATACCTCTCCAAATTTTAGAGGTCGAATCAAGGAAACTAAAGATAAGATGATTCCTTGAAGAAGAACCAGAGGAAGATTTGAAGCCTTTTCTACACTATTTATAAGCCACTATAACTTGCTACTGATGTCTAGGTGATGTTATGTTCTTGATGGTAACGGATCCAGTCTGGTAACATATTTGAGGTTCTTGGGGAGGGGGAGTAATCCCTCTAGTCCGCATTGATCTAGAGCTAGAAGCAATGATTTCATCAACCTATCTCTTAGTGCCCCTAGCTGATGGGATCACTGTAAAGATAGAGGTAATCCACTCAACATGATATCAATTAGGAGGATACTGGAGAGTGTACGTAAAACTATGAGGGCCTATATATAGCAGCCATAATGGGTTAAGAAAATCTTACAAAAAGAAAAAAGTTGGAAAATAATTATTAAATATCGAAAGACACTAATACCCATATCCACTGATGTTGATAACCTTAAAGCTTGATTCAACCAAGGAGTCAAAACATAAAATAATATTACAGAGCACAAAGGGATATATCAGTTGGTTTAACCTTTTCTACTAATAATTAATGTCCAGGGAGATCATGGGATCCATTCCCTCTGTGTCCTACAAGGTTAGTAGCCTCCATTTCAATCGATAGTTAATACCACCTTCCATCATGGAACCTAGAGTTGGGGGGAATAAGAGGGGCATTGAAAACATATCAACTTCCTCACTCTAAATGTGAGTGAAATTATTCCTCCAGGAAAAAAAAATATGATTGTAGACGTGACCTGATCCTATCATTCTAGATTAAAAAAGTTGAGCAAAATAAATTGAACTATAGATTAAACAAACTGAAATTATGAAGGGCATTGTCTATCCAAAGAAAATGGAGATAAAAGCATTAAAAGATGACATAAAAAAATCTAAGAAATTGAAGCAAGATAAAAAATCCTCGCATTGTTTATAATAAGTCATTAAGAAAGCTTCAAAAAACTATTAAAAAGGAACAATAGCTAAATTATTTTGGTGACGATTTACGAGGATTTCCTAAGCTCCTAAGCCAAATTTGCTAAAATATTAAAAGGTAAGAATCTAACCCATGCAATTTTAGGAAAATTAGGGCAGTCTGGCATTTTTTTCACTTGAGGAGGTAAATTTAATTTTTTGAATTTGAATTAAGAGGGATAAATTATACAGAAGTGTGCCAGTAGTCAGTTCCAAATGAGTGTGGCATCCTAGTATGAAACTAATTTATTTTTTTTCTGTAGTGTGAAACTCGAAAAATAGATATGGTATCTATTGTGCACATTGATGGTGGGGCTACCCATGACAGGTATTGAATCGAAGGCCCATGGTATCATATTCAAACGACCTCTATCTATGCATGAAGCGGATAGGGACTCTTCGGTAAATCCTATGAAACTATAAAGTGCATGCACATATCTTCTCAAATTTGCATGGGATTTCTCACACTATATTGATGATTATGGTGGATTCTACCCTAATAAAAAAATTATATGCATAAATTCGAGCATATTTCTCATGTATCTTGAAGAAAGCCACGTTGGAAGAGTGTATCTACTCTCTCTTTTGATGTATCACAACTTATTTTTGGGTCCAAGGGTATTATTACTCTCACATATGGAGATAGTTCATGGATAAGATAGACTGAGACTCAAGAAAATCTGCCTTGGATCTAAGCCATGGGCCCTCACTTATTCCGATTATGTTCACGATCTAAGGGTTTTCATCTGGATTGTGGAGAATGATTTCAAATTTTTTTGAAGGCCTTAAAAAAGGAATCAATCCTCATAGGGACTTAATCAATGTAGCTAGTTTCGTATTTGAAAAAAATTGGGGTTGCCATCAAATGTTCATAACCTAATTTGTGAGGGAAAATTATTGCAGGATGCCATCAAATTGAAAGAGTATGGCATAGATCGAAATTATACAATCATCATAAATTTGATATTGCGGGGTGGAGGCCCAGGATCGAGCATTCCACCTATAACAACTTCAACGGTTAATGGTCAAAGTTATTTTAAGGATGTAGTGAGAGGGAAAGTTGCAACAAAAAATCCAAATATGACTATCCTAGAGCCTTACCTAGTTGATAAAATGGAGAAAGCGCTATATCTGTCAGTAAAATTTCCATAATTATGTGGGATCTTGAATGTTCTCCAAGCTAGATCTCTTATTTTCCCAACTATTGAAAAATAAATCAATGCATCTAACTAAACTTGACTAAAATTTGTGATGTCTACCTATGTGCAAAGGGATTTATTGTGGCTCAATTTGAAAATTAGACAAATTTGTATTATGTCATGAATGAAGGATCATGTTGTTGGGGAAGGGCTGGTATTTTCATCACTTCATGGTTTCTAGATTTTGATGCCACAATAATGGTAGCTACAAGGATGTTGGTATCGGTAAGGTCGAACAATCTCTCGCTTCCTTTTTGGAACCATCATTTTTTAGAAGAAATTAGAAATTATTTGGGAATATTTCTAAAGATGGATTGGGAAAGAATGGACAAAGGTATATTTACTATTTTTTGCATCTTCGTAGAGATATACCTAAGAAAAGGCCTTCTAGATCGCATCCATCTAAGTCGTCAATATCTCAAGGGGAAAGAGTGTCTATACATTGAAAATTTTGCATCTAGGTGTTGGTTCTTCCATAAGACAGGGCACTTGCATAACTCGTGGCCTCAAGTGAAAAAAAATACAATAAAAACATCAAGAAAGCCAAATGGATGTCAGTTTTTAGATCCACCTTCTTGAGATGATAAAGATTAATAAATGGATGAGAGTCTTGAAAAACCAAACACATAGAATAAAAAAGGCTCTCAAGTGGATTAGGTAGAAGAGAAGCACAAATTTCATGCTAAACATGCCAAAAAATCCACTAATTTTGTAATATTCCAAAAATTTAGACTTCATCTAAATGGAATATTATAGTTTGTTTTATCACTAGGTAGGTGAATAAGTGGGTGGGGAGACTCATAAAACCCCTTTAGAAGGAATAATAACACTCCTAATGTGAAAGGATGGAATAATAAGCAACTATATTTAGCACCTTTGGATGTGAACATGGATTGGATCATGTTGATTCAGTCAACTTTGACCAAATCAACAACGTTGTCATGGAGGAGTGGCCTTTATGATGAGACAACACGGTTTTGGTGGAGGACAACTTGCATGAGCTTGGTGGAAAGTATGGATGGGACCCAATGTGAGGAGGTTCAATTACTATATATGGATAGGATGGCAGCCTTTTTTAGTCATGTTTTAATTTATCATTTGATATTGGTCTGTTTAGACTTTGCATTCCTTTGTTGTTTAGCAGCATTGCTATGTTTTTTAGCACTAAGTGTTCCCGAGCGGTAATCCCACCTCTTTCCTTGAGAGGCATCTTGAAAGAGAATTTCATTCACTTCCACATTCAGGTTTCCAGACCAAGCTACAACTTTCTTCATCAGCGTAGTTTTTGCAGGTTATTGTGTTGTGTTGCAGGGTGCAGTAGTGGAGGAGAGAAATCTCCAATTTTTGAGGTTATTTTCCAGTGAGGGACCAGCCCTTCATATATTGAGTTGATTGGGTGTTGGTGCTGTTGATAGATCATTTATTCAGCCCCATATCAGCAATCATTCCCAGGGAGTGCGTAAGTCAGGGAGCAGAAATGCAATGGGCAACTAAAAAAAGGCTGAAAATCCAAACTTAAAATATGGTCAAACTATTTCTGGGTTTTTTTGGGTTTTTTGAGTAGAATCTGTGGTTGAAAGTGCAGATAATTCTGAGAAATATAACAACCTTATGCACATGGTTCTTATTCATAATAACAATAGTTTCCAGCAGGAGAAGGAACAACACACATTTCAAGTGCTTGGTTTCTTTGGTGTATTTCAGCCATCGTGTGGCTTGAGTGCATTCATTTTGGAGCACTATGTACTTCCATTTGATGTTGATATATATTGATATCGCTCAAATGTCTTCTGCCAATATTTATGATGTTTTGTTGTATTCCGGAATTTTTCCAATTCTACATGTTTAATTCTTATTTTACCGTAGTTGGAATTGTACATATGTTCTATATTCCTACATTTCCCATTTGGGAATATTACAGTGGTATCAGAGCATAATCTTGGCTCAGCCTGTGCATTCAAGACATTATGCCATTAGAAGGAGAAGCCTCTTCTCACAAGAAGGAGAAGTTGTACAGAAGAAACAAAGGCATGAATCAATTATTTGGAGAAAGGAAGGAAGAGAGGATCTCCCAACTTATTTTCCAAACTATGAAAAATATCAAAGAATATCTCAAGAAGATGAAAGGGGAGAAGTGTAGAAAAATTCCAAGGGGGTTTGAAGGTGAAGAAATCGCTAGATATTCACATGATGGGTGTGTACATTCAGCCACACATGGAGATCCACAACATAGTTTATCGCCCAATTTCACTGCAAGAAGAATGGAGGAAGAAGATGCACCAAGGGAGGAGACCTTGAGTGATTATCTTCAAGAGTATGAGTCTCAATCATGGAGATTCAAAGAGCTCTTGGACTTCCAAGGGTTTTTCCAACTCAAGGAAGAGAGAAGATCTAGCAACCATAATAGAAGCAAGAGAGGTAGAATCTTTCTATCTAAATTTTATGGATCAACAAAGTGTACAACCGAAGCTTGGGTGGAGGAGCTAGGTTCCTATCTAGCTACACCAAGTTCTAGAAAAGGAGGCCATTAGAGTAGCATCGCTGCACCTCAAAGGTATGGCCCATGATTGGTGGTTTGATGGTTCTGCTTGATTTTATCATGCAAATGTAGACACTTATGCAGGTTTCACTAAAAAATTAGTGAGGAGATTTGATCTTAAACATTGTAAAACATCTCTTGTTGAACCCAAAAACTCAAAACCTTTGCATGAGTTGGAGAGATTTATTTTTCCAAATCCACTCCATAATTTTGTTAAAGGGGATAGAAACATGCATGATACCATGCCAAGGGCAAGATCCCCACTTCTTGAAAAGCCCTCTTCTATAGATGAATACATGGAGGTTCCTCCTTCAAGGTAAGACCAAGATCAAGGGTCTCTCATTGATGATGAGGCATTCTCACGTATTGATGAAGAGGATGAGAAAAGAAGAGCTAACAGTGTTGTACCATCAAGAGGAGATCCATCACCACATGGAGATGGGAAGGAAGCCATTGCTTCCATTAGAGGAGCCCTTGTGTCTTTGCAAGGAGTTCCAAATGATCCAACATGTGGGAACCAAAGCACAATTCTGGGGCAACTTGCATCAGTTTTTGTGGATTGTGAGATGGAAGAAGAGAAGGATCAACATAAAGGGACAATAAGCATTCCCCCTTATCTATTTCAGGGGTTTTTTGCACCAAATAAGGAGACTATATTGCACAGTGAAAGGAGGGGCAAATCAGTCCACTCATACATACAGTCCACTTCAGATTTTGATGTCTCACTACATGGGGGCTTTCCACCTGGGAGGCCACCAGATCTAGAGTTGGTGGGAGACATCTTACCATCTGGTTCACCACTCTTAGATCTCGAAGAGGTGGATACTTTGGAGGGGTCTAGAACAATGCAGAGAGTTTGGGACAAACTCAAGGAGGAGGGAGACATTCTTCCATTTTCAGCATTACCCACTCTCACTACATGTACTGCACTGACCGAAGTTGCTGCAGTGATGGAGGATGGAACATTAATTGTGCAAGGGAGCTTCTCCATGAATTTGGAGAAATAAAGGGTACTTCCTTTGAGGAAGGAATCCTCCATACATTGGAGTATATGGAGGCCACTCATGCTTACATTGGCCAGGATCAGGAGGTTCTCTTTGGATGATAGCTTCTCATGGGAGGCCAAATTCCAAAGGTCACCATTTCTACTTGAGCATGAGCAGCTGCATGATGGGAATTACAGAAAATTGGAAGGTCACTTTGGCATGAGGGATGTCAAAGGAGAAGATAACAACATGTGGGGAGCTTCACATTTCAGATCTTCAGCGTTGTCTCTTAGGAGGATTGATCCATATTGGACATCTCAACTCTTGGTAGAGTACTCCAATGGTCTTGGTGTTTGCATGATTCTTGATGACCCAGATGGAGATGATAGATATGTGGTGGATGACATGGTCATCTATTCTTGTGGTAGAGTCTTCTGGACTAAAGCTTCTGAGCTCAAGGAGAAGCTGCTACATGCAGCACATGAGGACTTCCTTTCTATGCACTTTGATGCATATCATTCTTTGATGGAGGATTTCACTTGGGAGGGCATCCAACATGATATATTTCAGAATATGGAGAGATGTATAGCCCGGATGCTGATGGAGAGTTTGGCACAACCACTTCCCTACTCATTGAGAGTGAGGGAGAATTTCCAGTTGAGCCATTTCAGCTCAAGGACCAAAGTACATGGTGGAGAAGGTACAATTTTGCATTATGATTTGTACTTATTTACTTTATATGAGCAACATGTTGTACCAAGGAGGATTATCCATTCTTGCATATTATATTATGATGTACTTGAGGCCAATTGTAGAATTGATCCTTTTGGTGGTTTGTGGGGGAAGCCACATGATTCTGGGTGTGCACCATTGACACCACATTGTACTTTCATGATTCCATCTTATGAGATGATTGTGGCAGCAAACAAATGGATAGAAGGGCACTTGTTATTATTTTTTTTGAGGTAGGCAAGGGATGCACTAGGTTGGTTCCATGTGTGGAACTATGATCCACTTTCCGGTTGTCATATGGAAAATTGTTTTCATTGGTTTTTGCTTCCATATATTGCTGATGTTTCTATGTTAATGGGAAGCATTGTTTGGAAAGTGGGACAAGAGTTGGAGGTGCCCATTGGGAGTATGATTCTCCCTACTTTACATGTTGTATGTTTTAGGAGAAACAATGGGTAAACCATGATTTCCATACTACATCTCATTTCTTCATGTGGGAGTAGCCATTTGGAGAATTTGAGTTCTTGGAGGAGGCACTTCATGGCTGATTTGTTTGGTGGGGTAACTTGGGCCATTCTTAGAGGCCATGACATTTTAGCCCAATATCGGAAACAGCCCCATACTTACCATAAATGGAGAGAGAAACAACTTGGATGGGAAAATCTAAACTCTCCATGCAGCCCCAACGCATTGCACAAACAAGGGGTTGAGGGTTTATTTGATGAGCTACCTAAAATGGCTCATTTCATTTGGATGATAGCATGGGTATGGGAGATTCTCATTGGGGAGGAAATTCCCTATGATTATCATCACTCCTACCTTGAGGAGGCCATGGGAAAACAAGAAGGTTTCCACTTACACCTCCCACTTTCTCATGATGTACACCATTTGGTTTTTCATATTTGGGAGGAAACATTGGAGGGCAGATTTATTGCAAATTATATTGAGCTGTGGTGGGAACTATTGATGGGGAGGTGACAAGAAGAGGAAGGGAGGAATTTTTCTCCACCTTTATAGTTTCTTGAGGAAAAGCAAAATTTTGGAGGGGAGGAGTGTAATATTCCAAAAATTTAGACTTCATCTAAATCAAATATTATAGTTTGTTTTATCACTAGGTAGGTGAATAAGTGGGTGGGGAGACCCATAAAACCCCTTTAGAAGGAATAATAACACTCCTAATGTGAAAGGAGGAAGAATAAGCAACTGGATTAAGCACCTTTCGAAGTGAACATGGATTGGATCATGTTGATTCAGTCAACTTTGACCAAATCAACAACGTTGTCATGGAGGAGTGGCCTTTATGATGAGACAGTGTAGTTTTGGTGGAGGACAACTTACATGAGCTTGGTGGCAAGTATGGATGGGACCCAATGTGAGGAGGTTCACTTGCTATATATGGAGAGGATGGCAACCTTTGTTAGTCATGTTCTAAATTATCATTTGATATTGGTCTGTTTAGACTTTTCATTCCTTTGTTGTTTAACAAGGTTGCTCTGTTGTTTAGGACTGGGTGTTCCCGAGTGGGAATCCCACCTATTTCCTTGAGAGGCCTCTTGGAAGAGCATTGAATTAACTTCCACATTCAGGTTTCTATACCAAGCTACAAATTTCTTCATCAGTTCAGTTTCTACAGGTTATTGTGTTGTGTTGCAGGGTGCAGCAGTGGAGGAGAGAAATCTCCAATTTTTGAGATTATTTTCAAGTGAGGGTACCATCCCTTCATCTATTGAGTTGATTAGGTCTTGTTTTAGCTAATAGGTCATTCCTTCAACCCCATATCAGCATTCATTCCCAGGGAGTGTGTAAGTAAGGTAGCAAAAATGTAATGGGAAACTCAAAAAAGGCCAAAAATCCAAACTTAAAATATGGCCAAACCATTTCTGGGTTTTTCTGGGTTGTTTTAGTAGAATCCATGGTTGAAATTGCAGATAATTATGAACACTCTAACAACCTTCCTCACATGGTTTTTCTTCATAATAACAACAGTTTCCAGCAGGAGCAGCAACAACACACATTTCCAGTGCTTGGTTTCTTTGGTGTATTTCAGCCAACTTGTGGCTTGAGTGCATTCCTTTTGGAGCACTATGTACTTCCATTTTATGTTGATATATAATGATATGGCTCAGTTGTTTTCTGCCCATTTTTATGATTTTTTGTTGTATTCCGGCATTTTTCCAGTTCTACATGTTTAATTATTATTTTACCGTACTTGGAATTGTACATATGTTCTATATTCCTGCATTTCCCATTTGGGAATATTACAAATTTAGTTGTGATCCAAATTGTTATCCATGATAACAATTTGGTTGGTCTTAAGTTAATTAGGTTGAGTCACTTAGGGTTGAATAGGGTCTTTTGAATTTTTAATTTTCAAAACTATACATATGTGGGGGTTTTAGAGGTCATCATTAAGTTGATAGGTGTCAATGTCAAATAAAAACCCCAAAATATCTCATGCATAAGTGAAATTGGTCATTTCATGTAAATTTGACACTTTTACCAAATTTTGCAGTGAATTCAGTGTAAATTGGTCAGAATTCGCTACGAAACTGACTAATCCTATGTTTTTATAGAATTATGAAATTTTTTCCTTTTGGGGGTAGTCAACACATGTAAAGAGGTAGCTGAATCATCAAATGAGATGAGGAATATCATTGGGCCATTTGTTTAAGGGGGCAGCTGAACAGTCAAACTCCATGTGGATGAAAACTCACCAAGTCAACAAAGCATGCCAACTCATCAATTGGATAGATCACCTCTCAACTCAGGTTTACAACGTCTTAAGTCTAGTGTATCAGTTGGCCAATGCCTCAACATGTCTGTTTGGTTTAATAGAGATGGTACAAGTTGAATTGAAGAAAAATTGTCTTAAAATGATTATGCAAGACATTGATGTTAAACATGGTAAGCCATACATTCTTGGTCATATTTTGCATCAAAATACCATAGAAAGGAATATACATGGCTGCAAAGATGTTTTTAGGGTTAGGAAGAAAAAATTGCAAAAAATTTGTGAAACTAGGCAAGTTCGTAGCGAACTCGAGGCTTGAGGCTGAGTTTTCGCTACGAACTCGCTGTAGAATTATTTAAGGAAAAAATACCTAAAAATATCATATCAGGGGTAACTAAAGGCATCTATTTACCTTATAAAAACCAATGGATATCCTCCAACAATCAGAAAGTTCAAAGGTTATGCAGAAGGCGGATTTTAGGGTTTGCTACAAAATGAGCACTCCAGAATTTCTTGTACAAGATTGTTTTAGCAGTTAACTTCAAATTCAATTTATGACCAAATGAAAAAGAATTTTGGAAATATGAAGGTGGTTTTTCTTTAGCACAAGCCCATCTACAAAATCCCTCCAACAAATATAATAAAATATTCCATAAAATTTGGATCTTGATTTGGTTAATAATATTTTAATTATGTACCAATATCTAGACTAACTCAATATTTTGTTATAAATAGAGGAGTTTTCCCATTCATTTACCACCTTTTGTTGCCTAAAGATCACCCAGGATCTATAATTTTGTTTTGACTTTGATCCACCATCATAGTCATATTTTGCTACCATTTTTGTCTGGGCTTTCTACACCATCAAGAGAGAGAAATTTTAGATCTGAAGTGCTGAGGACTTACAAGAACCCATCCCATTGAGGAGAACTGGTAACACCCTTCTGTGTTTTCCTCCCAACTCTCATTAATACAAAATTCATTCAACATATTCTTGTCTTGTCTATTGGATGCATGGAGTAAATCTTATTTTCCTACTGCTTAATGTCTTTTGATGAATAGATCTAGATTTTTGCAGCATTTATCTTGATCACCTAACTGCAGATCTGAGGATATTGGAAGCCATATTTTTTGTTAGGGCTATTTTTTATTCACAGCTAAAGTGGTATTTTTTCATACGCTTGGAATTAGGATTCATACTAACAACTGGCGACTCCACACGGGTTTACAATTACGACCTTTATCGTTTTTCTGATCCTTGCATATCCAGCTACTTGAAACCTTAGGATTTCTCTTCAGCCTCTTGTTTTTTCTTTTCTTGATGTTTTTTTTAACCTATAAAACCCCAAAACATTAAAAATTCTAACTTTCGTGTGTTTTTGGACCTATTGCGCAGGTGACGGACATCAACCACAACTGAGATGACACTTTTTCTGAAATCTACCACCGAGAGTGCCGGAAGTGCAGGTCACACTTTTTGGCTGAAAAACTATGACCTGGGTCTTTGGGATGCACCTTTCAGCCCAAAAATTGTGACCTCTCTTGAAAACAATTCAAAAACTGTGACCTAGACTTTTTGCGGGAATTTTTCTGAAATTTTTCTGGGTTTGTCTCAGCCTCTATTCAAGGTTGTCTGACCTTCGTCTTTGCCCGTTTTGGACCTGTACTTGTTCTATTTTTTTCTCAATTAAGTGGGAACCTAGCCTCCTAGGGCTTCAGTACCCTCCACTTTTTGTGGAATATTTTTTTCTATTGTAGGTTGTTTGAAATTTCAGAGTCTTCAACTATTTTTTAGATCTGATACCTCAGCTTCAGATCCACTTCAGATCGGCTATTTATCCATCCACAACACCTCATTTAGATTTTTTTGGGTCTTCCTCTAGGGTCCCCACCGCTTCCCTCCAGGATATAGCCTTGCGCCACCTCTTTTACAACAATTCTCCCTCTGATTTGTTGTTGTTTTCTACACCACTTTTCAGCAGATTTGACCTTTATATCCCTGTCCCTCCTTACCTTAGTTCTATTGGCTATTTTAGTGTGTTTTGATTAGTTTTTTACCTGCCCAAAGTCTACTTGTTGAGAGGCCCGCCTCCTTTGGTTTAGATTATTGCATTATTAGCTGTTTATTTTCTGTTTTTGCAAGCTTATATATTTTTATTTGCAGGTTTATTTGCAGCTATACAACACACTTTTTATTTTTCTCTACAAATGTCTGGGTTTAAAAATTAAAATTTACACACTTCACATAGACACCCTAAGCGAAAAAGGTCTTGGTTAACACCACCAAGCAAAGACTCTAAAAACATTGAAATCAATTGATCCTGCACCTCTCTGCCCTTGTTTCGACATTGTAATCAGTTGATCCTGCACCTCCCTGCTCTTGTCGGTCTCTTTTTCCTTTGTGCCATGTTTGTGTTATCATCATTGCGCCACCAAGGCATTTATCCCACTGACTTCTTGGCCTTCATCCTCAGTTTCTAGTAGGAAGACTTACTCCTCCACGTAGGATTCGAGTTAGTCCTCGACTGAGTCCGCACTCCGACTCTTCTTCTAGTTCATTGGGTTCTCCTTCTCGTTCCACCTTCGGTTCTCCCCCTGTCACCTTCACCATGTTTGGTGCAGGACCTAATGCTGGTGGTAACCCCAGACCTCATGCTGGGAATACCACTAGTGGGACCTCCACGAACACTACCCTGGCTGCACCCTTGCTCCCCTTCATGGCAGGCCTCAGCCTTCTTGATTTTGACCAGTTGATAAATGACCCTATACACCTTTATGTTTCTTGCCCTGTTATGCCAACCAAGCTCCCTTCCGACATCTCCAAGTTTGAAGGTCTTGCTGGTGAAGATCCTACAAATCATGTTCGATCTTTACACATGTGGTGTTCATCTAACTCTATTACCGATGACTCTATCCGTCTTCGGTTGTTCCAACGTACACTTATTGGTGAAGCTTCTAAGCAGTATGTTGATCAGGCCCCTTCCTCTCATACCACCTTTGTGACTCTTGCCCAGGATTTTCTGTCTTACTTCCAACTTCCCCTTCATTATGACACTAGTGCCAAACTCTTGACTTCTTTCTGTCAATCATCTGCGACCCGCCTATCCAACCATGTCCAGGAATGGCGGAGAAGAAAGAGTATATGTCAAGCCCCTACCTTCGAAGACCGTATCTACATGGACTAGTTCCTTATATCTCTCTTTCCACCTATCGGGAAAGATGTCGCATCACACTTTCCTCAAACCGAAGAAGCCACTCTCCAAATTGTGTTAAGTTATGACATGATCTATGCTTAGTCGGGTTATTTTTATACCTTTCTACCTGATATTACTAGACCCGGTGGTGCCAACACACTGGGGACATCTCACGCCACTGAAGATATCATTGGAGCTCTCATTAATCCATATGCTCAACCTCCTATGGGCTATAGCTTTC
Organism: Pinus albicaulis; assembly: GCA_034641835.2. Lineage (NCBI taxonomy): Eukaryota > Viridiplantae > Streptophyta > Pinopsida > Pinales > Pinaceae > Pinus > Pinus albicaulis. The sequence goes on from CM076570.1 coordinate 921,946,817, forward strand.
CTCAGGGGGGGCCATCACCTCCTGCATGATTTCCCCACCTGGTAGCACGTATCCAGGATACAACATGCCTCCTATTTTTTTCCAACCTCCTGTTTACCACACTATTACCCAACCTCCTTATTATCCGTATCCATATCCTGGTGCTCCAGCTCCTCCAGCATTAGCACCTCTACCTCCCTTGCCTTCCCAACCCTTGCAACAGTAGCCACTGCCCCCTCAGGAGCAGGTGTATGCATAGCAAGGCGCGACTAATCCTCCTCCTTCCAAAAATAAGAGGAAAGGAACTCAAAATCAATATGCCTATGGTAATCCTAGACCTAATCAAGGTAATGATCCTAACACTACGAACCAGCAACAGGGCACTCAGCCCAAGCAGGACAGGCCCATTCACACGAACAAGCCTTGTTCTTGTTGTGGTGTTTTCGGTCATTACACACATGATTGTCCTCTTTTTCCATAGATGCGGCAGATGTGGGAGTCTCAAGAAACATTGCGAGGACAACAAGCCTCCCCTTTTGTCCCTCCCAGTGCTGCACCTAGTCAGTCGGTTGTGCTTACTAATCCTTTCCCTCGGCAAGGATTTATGGCTACCCAACCACCTGAAGGTGAGGTGGCCACTCAACCTCTTCCATCTAGTACCCCTGATTACCAGATCCTCATGATGAACTCTGACCAACCTGTTATCGTTGACCTCAACCTTCAGACTTGGTCCCAATAGTACACCAAGCCTCCCACTACGTCTGTCCCCAAGCCACCTCCTCCAGTTTCTACAAATCCTCTTTAAACACCTAATGGTTCCTTAAATATCCCTCAGCCTAATGTAGAGGTCCATACCAAGATCCCTAAGGGACCACTACACTGAAATTTTGATTCTGGCAAAGCTCCCCATTTGTATAGTATAGTAGATGATTTGGTGTAATCCCTTGCTGCCATCTCAACGCTGGAACTCCTCCAATCATGCCCTTCACAACGAAAAGATCTACTATCTGCCACGGGTGCTATAGATCCTTCCGATGATCGCTTGACCGTCTTCGATGCTGACCGGTCAGAACATCCTCCTCTTCCTTCTTCTGTCGCCTTCCAAATCCAAGTCAAAATCCTGAACACCAACATTTCCTAGTGTATCATTAATGAGGGGGCATCCACCTATGTGATGTCCACTTTGGTTTGGAAGCAACTCGGATCACCTAATTTGGCTCCTTCCATGATCACTCTCCAAGCATGGGATGGCCATGCATCCTAGCCCATTGGTCTATTCCACAATTGTCCTATTACTCTTGCAGGAAAGATTGTTTGCGTTGATGTAGAAGTCATTGATGCCCCCTATATTACAACATTATATTGGGTCGTAGCTACACCTATGCGATGTCTGTTGTCCCATCTATGGTTCTTCGCAAGATTTCCTTCCCTCATAACAGAAAGATAGTCACCATCGACCAGTTGACATATTACGAACCGAATTCTCAGACCTCCCCTGAGTCCATCATCACTTCGGTGGCCAATAAGCAAACCGTCGATCCTTTGACCAGTGTCTCACCCAGATTCTACAAATATTCCTCTTTGCTTGGTACATTCCCTAGTCTCCCTCCTCTTGTCTCATATCCTAGCTTATCCAATGTTTGCATGATGCAATTGCCTCGGGCCGCCCTCAAGAAGCCCACTTCAACTAGTCAATAGCCTCCTCACCCTCTGTAGCCTGCTCCTAGTCCTTTGATTCAGAATTCTGGACCTCCTCCTCTTGGCCTTTAACCTTAAACTAGTATCTATGAGCCTCTCTATCCTCCCATAATGGTTCCTCCAGGCATTAACCACCTTGGAGTCATCTCGCCTAGCCATTACCCCTTCGGTCAGATACCGTTCCTAGTTCCTCCTCCTAGACTCTACACGACACCTGTTATGACTACCCTCTCTCTTCCTAACCTGACCCTGGGGATTCCCATCTGGTACCTTGATCCCCCAGCTGCTACCCCGTCTAGTCAACCTAAACCTTATCTTTCTTTGACCTTGTTTCAACCAGTCCCTATGACTTCTCCTATTGTTACAGTGCCTCAGCCACCTCAACAGGAACCACCTCCTGTTGCGACCACTTCGGGTAAGGAGGGCAAAGCTCGCAAGAGGGCCTCAAAGGACAAGGTTTCCCCGACTGACCCTACACCTCCTCTGCCTCCAAAGCCCTATGCTTTGTGTGATGTCATCGGTCACGCCACGCATACCTGTCCTGAGTTACCCCACATCAAGCCCATGGTTAAAGTCATGTTCCCTGAGTCTATAGTCCCTAAAGCCCCTGCATCTTACTCGACTGTAGTCAAGAAAACCAAGACTATTCACACCAACCAACCTTGTGCTTTGTGTGATCTCCATGGCCATTACTCTCATCATTATCCTCGCCTTACGCATTACCGCACCTCTTTAGAGGTAGTTCGGGAGTACGAGGTTGAACAGAATCAATCTGCCTCTCCTGTACTTGCATAGTATGCTGTGGGCCAACCTAAGGATTTACCTGATCCCATTGACATTTCCCCTCCTGATTTCGAGATGATGGAGCCTGCAGCCACTATCCTCTACCTGTCATCATCCATGAGACCCTCGGTGGAAGCTCCCTCTGAATCTTCCCCTGTTTTTTCACTCGACCTCCCTTCATAAATCGCCCTGGGCTCAACATCAGTAGATCCCTTATCTGCTTTTTCTTTCATCATCCCCTATGACGACGCGCATGTGAACCTCTCTTCTCATGATGATGAGCCAGGTAGCTTCGCCGCGTCATGTCATCTCCCTTGCTCTTGTCACTCCATCTTCTATTATGATGATGACATCATGGAAGCCTTGTCCACACCTGACAATAAGTGGGATGGCACCATCTGTGTCTGTGGTGACTTTCGTGGCTTGAGCACAAGATACACCTCCGGTAGCTCTCACACCCCACCTACCCATCGACAAGTGAATAGTAGACATCGTAACTAGATCACTCCCTTTCATAGTGTTTGTTCGGTCTCTACTTTGTGCTCAAGTTTCCACTATTGTTCATCATCCTCCCATTTGTTGTCTTGTGGCACTTTTCAGATGGACCCACCATTCACACCCTATATCGGTTATGCTGATGGTGCAAGTCGCTACTCCCAGAATCTAGCCTCGGCAAGTTGGGCCATTTTCACCCCCTTGCATTCACTTTTTCTCTCGAACGGTGTATGCATTAGTACTACTACCAATAATAGGTTGAATATGATGTCATGCGAGTTTTTTTAGAAAATTCCCTTTCCCATCGCATCCTCCACCTTCATGTTCATTTATATTCCCTACTTCTTGTCATGCGATTGAATGGTGTCTATCATGTGCATAATCCTACCCTTTTTAGAAGATATTTATGAGTGAAGCTTTTGATGCGTGAATTTGAAGTCATTACATTCAGTCATGTTCCCAGAGCATAAAATCACTATGTAGATAGCATTGCAAACAATATTCTAGATTGGCATTTAGCACACGCATTTAACACAAGAAAATAACATAACATAAACCATAAAAATGATGCATATCCATAATATGTGTCGCATTATATGTTTTAGAGTCCATCAACTCTGATACATATGACATACCCATAGCATGTTACAAAACTCAAAAATAGGGGCCACCACCTTCCCCTACACCTAATCACTATCTGGAGGATCCCGAGCCAATGGCTTTGCTCCTGTAGCTCGTAAATCATGCATACCCTGTCCAGCCATCTCCATGCACTGCATGACCCCTAGCCACTCCGAGGGTAGACCAATACAAGGCTCTATGAACTGGTCATCCAAGTCTTTCCAGCTGCGCTCTGAAACACTGGACATAAGCCTCTCACATCTACGATGGATATCCTCTAGCAGGGATGCTACATCTTCATTCTATGGCGCTCTTGATCCACTAGGCCCTACGGTTCCTGATACCGCAGGCCGTCCCATATACACAGCCGATTTTATCGGTGCTATATCTGCATACCAAAAGTGAAATAACCAGTACCACATAAAATATCCTAGAACTTTACATGCACATAAAATATTAGCAATTTTTCACTTACCATCGGGCCCCCATATTCAACCAGGCGGTAGTGGCAGATCCGGGTCCCCACAATAACTCATCCCACTATAGGGATAGTTGTCAATATACAATGGAATATGATCCCAATGAGAAAATAACTCAGATTGGAACACTTTCTGACTACCCCACCTCCTCCTCTGCATAGTAGTTTCCCCCACTGGTGCATCCTAGGCTCTCTCGGGTCCCCATCTTGGAGCTATATGCAAGGTCGAAGTGTCAGGCTCTTCTCAAAGAAGAATGAGCACAAAAATGTACCATATGCACAGTCATGGTTCACTTACCTCTTGCATAATGAAAACTATCGTTTCAATGATGACAGCATCATCTGGGCCCACCCATAGTAGATCCCACCCAAAAAATTCTCCACAAGCATCATCTGCCCTCCGGTGATGTGGTGGAGTGCCTAGTTGCCTAGGATCCGCATCACCGCTGCAGCCATAGCACGGGTCTCTAACCTTTCCAGATGCCCGATGGGTATCAGAGTCCCCTTGACTTGGAGAACTGGTCGATAATGGCGTTCTACAAACTCTATGATTTTCCGCCCCCACGGTAAAACTGGCTGAGTATTCCCTACCATCCCAGGTGGTGGGAGACCAGTTAGGAAATATATATCCTGGACCGTCAACTTGATCCTGTGCCCATGAAATATAAAGACCTCATGGTCTGGATACCAATAACTGACAATCCGGGCCAATAAGGGCTCTCCAGCTCTCATTAGAGGGTTCTCCACAAACTTCAAAACCCCAAACTTGGCCAATGCACTATGGACACCCTGATCCTCCGAGATCTTTGACCGTAATGTGCCCATGTCCCTCTCTCTCTAGTTGATCTGTAATTCTACCATATCTTCACAAAACCATCATATTTATCAGTGTACAGATAGGAAATACTATATCTCAACATAAAAAATCATTGCTTAGCTAGAAAACAACACAGGAAAACCCCTCCTTGTCAGGTCACACTTTTCAAGCCCAAACCTGGGACAAGTCACATTTTTCTGCCCCAAACTTGCTACCCAGGTCGTAGTTTTTGCCCCAAAAAGTGTGACCCGACTGTGAAGAGGACTAGGGGTTTTTTCCTGAGCTTTGGGGACCTAACCTGAACTTTCAATCCACTGAAATGAAAGAGTATGGTTAGGCCTCGTACCTGCAACTGATGGATCTTGATTCCAACAGTCATTTTTTCCACTACGATAGCCGCAAGATTTAGGGCCTTCTCTCCTCTCTATATTCACCACAACTCCACATGTAAATGAGTGAATTTGGATGGAAAACGCCTTATTAAAAGAGAAACCCATGATTTTTCTTTCGCCCCTTGCGGCAAAACCTTAGCTCAGTTTTTCGAACCATCTATACCATTGGAAATATCTCACCGAGCCCTTAAATGGGTATCTGTTAGTTTTTAGTGATTTTATACTTCACCAGGACAAATTTTATCCAAGAAGCGTCACTTCACCCCTCTTCAAAATCGAATTTATTCACTTGCAACACTCGTACTGGGGGCACCACCTTTCCTCCTTACTTGTCCACACTCGTGTCGATTTTCGTCTTGAGTTGCCATCTTGTACTAATTTTTTTTGCAGTTCCCCATTACACCTTTACTTTGTGGCAGCACCATCGAGTCGCCCTTGTTTAGAGCATCTGAGTTGAGTCATCATCGCATTCATGGAGTCTATCCTACGTTCCTTTGTATCATACTATAGTCCTCCATCCTTCGTTGCTTGGTCTCTCTCTCGTGTCACACATTATGGACTCTAGTCCCACTACCCCCTATGCCTCATCATATTGTGTCAGTTGCTACCAGGTCATCCATGCCCTTTATGCTCTAACAAGGGAAGTTTTCCATCCGCTACTCAGTACCCCCATTTCATCATCACCCCTAGTGTCTGTCTGTCAATCTCTCTACTATTTCCTCTTATGTCTTAGTTGAGGACCTCTTATTGCCTCACTTATGGCAGACCTCCTTCTGTTGACATCAGATCATTTATTCCAGAAGACAGATCTAGAAGGCAGTGTACCTTCGTTCCAACTTCCACTCTTGTTCGGTGCCTCGGATCAGGCAAAGGGACTCCTTATATCCTTTTTACTTGATTTTTTCTTAGCTCCGGCTCCTTTCAGCATGAACGAGATCTGTATACTCGATGGTTCAGTGATGCAGCAGATTGGACCAGCGATTCCCAGGTGTGTGTGAGATGTTTCAGCCCTCATGAGGGGGTAGCTCTACAGGTAGCCCCCCACATGCCTGGATGACCTCCTCATTTCAACCTTCAATGCAGCTCCATAGATTTGTTGATGTCGGCCTCAGTCGCTTGTAGCGCCTTTTTGATTGCATGTATCATTTAGATTTTCAGAGCCCTTTCCTATTTGCAGGGGCATCTGGGTTGTATTTTTATCTCATGTACTCAGATATTATTGTACAAGTCCTAGCTGTTATCCTAGGCACAATATGTATGTGGGATTCATTATCATGTTGTTTATCTAACCCATGTTTATGCCAGCATGTACTATATTATTCAGTCCCTTGTTTATTGGACGCCTTATTCTTTGTACTTTGTCTCGGAGGGCATAGGTATGCCTCCCCCGCTGCCTATAGAATAGGTACTCACTCATAAAAGATACTTGTCGCATCTGTAAGTCTCGCCTCCTCAGGGTCTAGTCCTTTCAGCGCTTTGGTCTACCTTATACTTCTCTCTCTCTCTGACTCCCCCTTCAGTGTCTAGTGATTGAGTTCTTACAACATACTTCGGTCATACGATTAGCTCCTAACGCTTGCACGCTGGGGAGCAATCTGTTACACCATTTTTTGGTCATCTAACCTATTATCATTAGATGGACCCAAGTACACCATGTAAGACCAATTTTACCCAAAGTAAAATTGCTTTCACTATGAAAATAACTTAGTAAACCACCTTTATTAAGTTGTTTATGGTCTAAACAGGAAACCCCATGAGGAAATATTAAATAAATCTACATTTTTTTTATTTTCCTCAAGGAATAATTAGTTAAACAATAGTTTAATTAATATTCCTAGTTATATTTAACCCAAAACAAGGAAATTAATTAGATAAATCATTATTTATCTTATTATTTTCTAAGAATAATTATTTAAACCTTATTTAAATAATATTCTTTATTAAATATGACTAAATCACCCTTAAATAATTAAATAAATCATTATTTATTTGATTATTACTCAACCACATCCTTAAAATGATAAATAAATCATTTATTTATTTATTATTTACAAATAAAGGGATTTGACCCAAGTCAAATTCCTTTTCCCTCCAACAAATATAAAAAAATATTCCATAAAAGTTGGATCTTGATTTGGTTAATAATATTTTAATTATGCACCAATATCTAGACTAACTCAATATTTTGTTATAAATAGAAGGGTTTTCCCATTCATTTACCACCTTTTGTTGCCTAAATATCACTCTAGATCTATACTTTTGGTCTGACTTTGATCCACCATCATAGTCATATTTTGCTACCATTTTTGTTTGGGTTTTCTACACCATCAAGAGAGAGGAATTTTAGATCTGAAGTAATGAGGACTTACAAGAACCCATCCCATTGAGGAGAACTGGTAACACCCTTTTGTGTTTTCCTCCCATGTGCCATTAATACAAAATTCATTCAACATGTTCTTGTCTTGTCTATTGGATGCATGGAGTAAATCTTATTTTTCTACTGATTAATATATTTTGATTCATAGATCTAGATTTTTGCAGCATTTATCTTGATCACCTAACTGCAGATCTAAGGATATTGGCAGCCATCTTTTTTGTTAGGGTTTTTTTTTATGCATAACTAAAGTGGTCTTTTTTCGTGCGCTTGGAATTGAGATTCATACTAACACAGCTAATACACAATTGCAAAATTTTTCTTTTAGACCTAAGATTCATATTGAACTTTTATGTGTTTGTGTCAATTTATCTTTTGAATATTGATTCAGCTTGCTTATACATGATTAATTGGAATTCATAAAATATTATTCTCCAACTTCCGTTATGTATTATGTTTGTGGTCAGAGTTATTGTAAATGCTCATGTGCCTCAGTTTCCATGAATGCTACTCATTTTTAATTGATTTTCCATGCTGAATCCATGCCCAATGGTAGCCCTCACTCATCTTCCACCTGAAAAAATAATATAAAAACATATAAGAGTTACCATCTTCATTATAAGCTTGTTTCTTGAATATTTTAACTTTTTTTTAAGGGAGCCCTCTCAGGTTGGAAGGGCTAACTTCCAACCCCAGGTGGTTTGAAATAGTTACATTAAATTAACTGCTAAGCAAAAAAATTAGTCCAAGTTCGGTGATAACATTTTGGTGCATCTGTCGGGAGGTCTGAAAGTTATATTATCCTGGGTGTTTCTTTTTAAAGTATCTAAACTATTTAAGGTAGTAGTAGATAAAACATTTGAAGGTTGTACTTCTACCTTGGCAAATCCATTCTCGAATAATTCCATGTATGCCCCTATGAATCGGTCTCACATCCCTGATTTTCCAAATCCTATGCCTAGAGCTGATTGGTTGACTTATCTTCCTATATTTAAACATGAAAGGAAAGATAATGTTTCTCTTAACTTACTTATATTCCATATGTGTGTACATTAGTTTCGATTTGATTTTCCTGAGGATTATCTCATGAAAATTTTTATGGCCACCCTAGAGGATGAAACTAGAACATGGTATGAAGGGTTGTATTCGGGAAGCTTATTCTCTCTTAAATATTTCCATAGAATGTTCTATGAACATTACGAGAAATCCATTCTTCTTTATCGCTATTACAATATTATTGTGATTTTTTTGAGGTGTTTATTCCATATCTTAAAACTCTTGGAGATAATGGACAATGCTTATATGAGGATATGTTAGAGGTTGTTGTGTAACCAGCTCCAAAAATAGAAGAAAAGAGATATCAACACCTTAGGAATAAGCCACTTCGAGGGGGCAACCTCCAATACATTACATAAAATGAACAATTCTTTGATGATACAATTTACAAAACCTCCTTTCTATATATAAGAGTCCATGGGGCCATAATGTAATCCTAGTGGGCCACAATGTAATCCTAGCCGACCTAACAATAATAATTTAAGGGCACAATAATAACAAAATGGGGGTTACAAGGGTACAATAATAACAATAAGGGGTTTACACTAACAATAATAAGCGCTATACTAGTGATATAGGGACCTAACATGCCCCTCTCCTTCAAAAAAGAGTTGTCCTCAACACTTGAGTAGCTCTGGGTGCTTCCGTATAAAATTCTCATCCTCCCATGTAGAATCTTCAGTGGGTAAGTTCTTCCACTTGATGAGATACTCTGAAATTGATCGATTCCGTAGTTGTCGAGTTCTTTTTTCTATGACTGCTTCAGGTTCCAATATGATCTTCCCTTCCCCATCAAGTTCTGGAAATACTGTTTGAACTGGAAGATTTTCACCTATAACCTTCTTTAAGCATGAAACATGAAAACTGGATGTACTCGCGAAGAAGCAGGAAGCTCCAATTTGTATGCCATAGTACCAATCTTTTGCAACACCTTGTAAGGACCATAGTACTTTGACGATAATTTATTATCCTTCTTTTCTTGCTTGAGGGACATTTGTTTGTATGGTTGTAGCCGTAAAAATACCCAATCTCCTACATCAAAACTTCTCTCGCTACGATGTTGATCTGCCTGTTGTTTCATTCGATTTTGTGCCAAATTCAGGTTATCCTTTAAGAGTTGGAGAACTTCTTGCGGATGCTCGATGTGATCTTCCACTGCTTGAACCTTCGAATTTTCCCTTAAAGATGATGTGATGGATGGTGGATGATATCCATAAAGTGCCATAAATGGGGTCATTTTTGCTGCAGTATGGAAGGAAGTGTTATACCACCATTCAGCAAGAGGTAACTACTTGACCCATTGTGTTTGTTTATCAGATACAAAACAACGAAGATATCCTTCCAAACATTTATTTACTATCTCAGTTTGACCATCAGATTGAGGATGATAAGATGAGCTATGAGCTAATTGAGTACCCAAACAAGAAAATAACTCCGTCCAAAAATTTCCGATAAAAATGGGATCTCTGTCGCTCACAATAACCCTTGGGCTTCCATGTAGCTTTTGAATTCTGTCCATAAATGTAGTAGCAACTGTACTTGCTTTAAATGGATGAGATAATGCACAAAAGTGTGCATACTTGGTAAATCTATCAACTACCACCATGATGACACTCTTTCCTTCGGACTTAGGTAAACCTGTGATAAAATCCATTGAAATCTCCTCCCAACGTTGACTTGGAATGGATAAAGGTTGTAGAAGTCTCGGGTCTTAATTGTTTCCACTTTATTCTGCTGGAAAACCAAACATTCCGCCACAAACTTTTGAATATCAGATTTAAGGCCATCCCAAAAAAATTCTTTCTTCACCCTGTGGTAAGTTTTTAAAAATCCTGAGTGTCCTCCTAAAGAAGAAGTGTGCAATTCCAGAAGAATATTTTGTTTTAGTTGGGAATTCTTACAAAGATATAAGCGATCTTTGTACCATAAGGAATCATTTTTCCAACTAAATGTATCATATGTACTAGGATCTTGCTGCAACTTTTGAATGAGTGTCCATTCATCTCTTGCTTCAGTTATCCAACTAAATGTATCATATGTACTGGGATCTTGCTGCAACTTTTGAATGAGTTTCCTTCTTCCATTCATCTCTTGCTTCAGTTATCCAATCTGGTTGGATAATAGAAATGGCACAAAGAAATGCTTCCACCTCTTCATTCTTTTTTGAGAGTGCATCTGCAACAACATTAAGCTTTCCTTTTTTATAGATTATTTCAAAGTCATAACCCAACATCTTTGTGACCCATTTTTGATGCTCTTCTGAAGATAGTATTTGCTCCAAAAAGTGTTTAAGACTATCATGATTAGTTTTTACCTTGAAGTTTCTTCCCATTAGGTAAGTTTGCAATTTCTTTAGTGTGTATGTAGTATTGCTAACATTTCCTTCTCATAAATAGGTTTCTTTAAACACTTTCCTTTGATTGGATGACTTTCAAAAGCAATGGGTCTTCCTTCCTGCATTAAAACTGCACCAATTCCATTTCCTGAGGCATCACATTCCACAATAAAGGTTTTTGTGAAGTCTGGCGTAGCTAAGACCGGTGCTAAGCACATTGCCTCTTTAAGATGTTCAAAGGCCTTAGTTGCTTCAGGAGTCCATGAAAATGCATCTTTCTTCAATAATGTTGTTAGAGGTGTTGCTATTCTCCCATAATTCTTAACAAACTTGCGATAATACCCTGTTAACTCGAGAAATCCTCGCAACTGCTTTATGTTTGTGGGGACTTTCCATTCCTTAATGGCTTTAATTTTGTTAGGGTCTACTTTAACACCCTCGTGAGATACAATATGACCCAGATATTCCACCTCTTGTACTCCAAAGAAACATTTGGATTTTTTTGCATATAATTGTCTCTCCTGCAATAGTTTGAGCACCCTGTCAACATGTTCAACATGATCCTTCCAAGACCTGCTGTAGATTAGTATATCATCAAAAAATACTAGCACAATTTTCTAAGGAAGGGTTTGAAAATGGAATTCATCAACCCTTGAAATGTAGAAGGTGCATTGGTAAGGCCAAAAGGCATGACCAAAAATTCATAATGACCCTCATGAGTTCGAAATGATATTTTTGGAATATCTTCGGTCTTCATTCTAATTTGATGATATCCTGAACGAAGATCCAACTTGGTAAAATAAATTGCTCCATGTAATTCATTCAATAATTCATCAATCACAGGAATGGGAAATTTGTCTTTAATGGTGAGCTTATTGAGCTCCCTATAATCCGGACACATTCGCCATGATCCATCCTTCTTGTGTACCAATACTACAGGAGCAGAGAAAGAACTTTGACCAGGTTGAATTATACCCGCCTCTAACATTTCTGCAATCATACGTTCAATTTCGCTCTTTTGGAAGTAAGGATATCTATAAGGCCTGATGTTTGGAGGAACACTTCCTGGAATCAAATGAATAGCATGATCATGATCACGAATAGGTGGGAGTCCTTTGGGAGTTTCAAACACCTTGGAATGATTGTCAAAGACTTGTTGGAGATCTGCAGAAATAGATGATTTTGATGTTGGAACTTCTAGTGAGCATAATTGTGCAATTACGCCTCGTTGTTCTTTCTTTAGAAACTTTGTCATGCCATTAGAGCTTATTATCCTTCCTGGCTTCCCTTCAATACCCCGTAGTTCGACTTCCTTTCCTTCTGAAAAGAATTTCAAGAAAAGTTCTTGAAAATTAAAAGCTACCGTCCCCAAAGATTGTAACCATTGTACTCCTAGTACAACATCGGCACCTCCCATAGGAATGGAAAGCATTGGACTAGTCAATACATATTCCCCCATGGTTAGCTTGATATTATGGCATTTCCCAGAGCAATTTATAGTTCCTCCATTTGCAACCATCACTTGACATTCTGGTGCTGGGTATAGGAAACAATTTAATTCCTTGGCGACCTTACAATGAATAAAATTATGGGTGCTACCTGAATCAATCAACACTATTACCTTTCTCTTCTTGATTTGTCCTTTTATCTTGAGAGTTTGAGGAGTGGTAATTCCTGCCAGTGCATTACACGATATGGTTGGATTCATTTCTTCCTCTTCTGGGGTTGGTTCCTGGTGTATATCCTCTTCTTGTTCATTTTCTTCTTCCTCCTCACAATCTATGTAAAATAATTTCTTCTCAGCACACTTATGACCTTTAGTGTATTTGCTATCACAACTGTAGCAAAGCCCTTTTGCTCTTTTTTCTTCCAATTGTTGTGGTGTCAATCTTGTAGGTTGTGGAAATCTAGGCGTAGCAACACTTCCTTCTTTATAGAATTGAGTGGTAGGCTTCCTTGTCGCCATAATTTTACATTCAACTTTTCTTGCCAACCTAAATTCCTTCTCTAATGAATCAGGTTCCAACACACGAACTTCATGTTGGATGTTATCCTTTAGAGTACCTATGAAGAGATCAATCCTGTGTTCCTCTGGAATATCAGTTACCCTTATATTCAATTTTTGGAAGTCCTAAATGTGTTGCCCCACTAAACCCTTTTGTTTGAGATTTATCAATTGGGTAAAGAAGGTGTTGCTCTTTGTATCCTCATAATGTGCTATCATTTCCTCCGTAAAAATTGACCAAGTGACAATTTTTTTACGGGAACAAAGCCTTCGATACCATACAAATGTATTTTGTTCTAAATGTAAAGTTGCAATGCGTACCTTTTGTGTGTTTTGCACGTTATGGAGATCAAAATATTGCTCCATCTGTAGTATCCATGTTACAGTATCCTTTCCATCAAACTTCCTCATATCCATTTTTGGAATATGGTGGTTCTTCCCGCCAACATTAGAGTTTATGAAATCACGATTAACATTTATTTTGTTCTCATCATGAGGTTCTTCCACTATCTTTTCACCATTAGAAAACATTTCTTGTATCAACTTTGTCAAACCTTTGATGTCTGATTTTAGATCATTCTTCATGTTTTCCATGTTGTTTTCCATGTTGTCTTTCATGTCATCCATTTTAGCTTCCATGCCAGCTTCCATGTCATCCATCTTAGCTTCCACGCCTTTCTTCAAACCGTCCATCTTCGCTTCCATGCCTTTCTTCAAAAATTCCATTTCATTTTTTGTTGCTCTTTGCGAGAGTGAAATTTGTTGCACTTGCTCTTGTAATTTTGATAGATCATGTTGCAATTCTTCATCTTCATGAGTCATAGTAGAGCCTTCTGAAGGCTTAATGGGTGTTGAATTATTTTTATGGGGCATATTTTAGAACCCAATACTGATATATATTCTATAATATTCCCTTGGAATCAATTCAAATTGATTCTTCAAACAATACTTATGCAATTCGGAAAAAAAAAAATACACACATTTTTCTTGCTTTTGAGGAGCTCGATATTGAAATTGGATTATCTCTGTGATTACAGCACTTCAATATTTTAATTTCGTTACCAACATAGCCCTTTGAATTATATTTCGAATGCCATGGGTTTGACCTGATTTGGATTCTCCAAGACAAAGTTGTGTCCAATCTCCCACAATGACCTAATTATGGACTGGTTTAGTAGAGTGAACTTGTACGACTTGCCACGTGTCACTGTTTCATCCTTCGGCTCTGAAATTGATAGCCACAAAACTAAAATCTGTTTACTTGCGACCACGTTTTACGGCACTCCAATCCGATGCTCAGAGAGAGAGTTATGAAGATTTTCCCACGATCACCTCTTTGAGATGAAATTCTGGAGCCTGAAAAAGAACTATATTCCATAGATCATATCTCCGAAAATATTGCGAACCAAGATATGAAATTTTCTGACAATTTTCCTCAGGATTTTGGCTTCGCACCCTAAAAATTTCAGATTTTGAACCTTCGCAGAAACAAATTTATAACGCAAATTCCACGATGATCTGTTTAGGAGCCTGAAAAATGACCTAAATTTCACAGATCATATCTCCGAAAATATTGCGAACCAAACTCTGAAATTTTTTGGCGATGTTCCTCAGGATTTCGGCTTCGCACCCTAAAAATTTCAGCTTCTGAAGCTTCGTAGAAAATTTTTTTATAGCGAAAATGCCACGATGACCTATTTGGAGCAACGAAACCCTAGAATCCAAAGCTCTGATACCAAATGTTGTGTAACCAACTCCAAAAATAGAAGAAAATATGTATCAAAGCCTTAGGAATAAGCCACTTCGAGGGGGAAACCTCCAATACATTACAGAAAATGAACAATTCTTTGACGATACAATTTACAAAACCTCCTTTCTATATATATGAGTCCATGGGGCCATAATGTAATCCTAGTGGGCCACAATGTAATCCTAGCCGACCTAACAATAATAATTTAAGGGCACAATAATAACAAAATGGGGGTTACAAGGGTACAATAATAACAATAACGGGGTTACACTAACAACAATAAGGGACTATACTAGTAATATAGGGACCTAACAGAGGCACTTTATGAATTCTCTTCACAAGCTAGTTGTCATGATGATCAAGAAATTTTCCAACAAGTAGATGTCTCTTATTTATTTGAAGAAGAAATGGATTGGAAATTTGAAAGTCAAGTGATATTACATGAAATTTATGAGGATTTGCAGCCTTGTCAATCTATATGAAGTCAAAGATATGAGCCAAATCATTAAAATTATTTTTCAGCCCATACCTTTTCTGAGATTTTATGTCAAGCAGAAACTCCTCAAGATCAGATTGTTGAAAATACATGCATGGAAATTTTGAACAGTGAGGTAACATGTGATGAAATTTCACCTTTAGGTAAACCCGAGCTACATGAAGAGCTGAATATATAGGTTTTACCTATTCTATATGGGGATCATAAAAATGACATGAATGATATGCATAAAGTTGTTTGTATAGGATTTTTTAATGTTCAGAATCAAGATGACAGTCCTCAAGGAAAACTACCAAAGATTACATCTGATTTTTTTGTAAGCAAGAGATTAGTTTTGATACACACAATATGGATGTCATGTTTGAAGATGTTCAAGAATGCATGAATGGTTTAGATGAAAGGGAAGACACATCTATTATTTCCTTTTTATTTGATGATGTTCTTGAAATTGAAGACATAGGACAAAATAAGGCATAAATTATGAATGAATTCAGATCTCATGGTTTTACTAATCAAGAAAAGGTGATTTTTCATGGTTTCCAAGATCCAATGGTAAGTCTGTTGCAGTCATTATTCAAGAAAAATTTTGTATTTCTTATGGATCATGGATTCAGTTTTCATTCCAAGTTGCCAATAGATGGTTCACTTCTGATATTTCTCAAGCACAATCAAGAAGCCCAAGTGTTGGATCAACTCTTTGACTTGATATATTGGAGGTTTCATATTTCTTGAATTGAAAGTTTGGTTTTCAGTTATTAGAGTAGGATTGGTAAGTACATAAATAAGCTTATGGGCAAGCATGCTATGAAACCAGTTCCAAACATAGAAGAAAAGAGAGATCAACACCTTATAAATAAGCCACTTCAAGGGGGAAACCTCTTTTACATTACATAAATGAACAATTCTTGGATGATACAAATGACAAAACCTCCTTTCTATATATAGGATTCCATGGGGCCACAATATAATCCTAGCCGACCTAAAAATAATAGTGTAAGGGCACCATAATAATAATATGGGGGTTACAAAGGTAGAACAATAAAAATTAGGGGGCTACACTAACAACAATAAGGGGATACACTAGTATTATAGGGACCTAACATGCCCTTTTCCTTCAAACAAGTGTTGCCCTCAACGCTTGATTATTTTTGGATGCTTCTGTATAAAATTCTCATCCTCCCATGTGGAATCTTCAATGGGTAAGTTCTTCCACTTGATGAGATACTCTGAAATTGATCGATTTGGTAGTTGTCGAGTTCTTGTTTCTACGACTGCTTCAAAAATTATTTTGCTACGATGTTGATATTCTTGTTGTTTCATTTGATTCTGCACCAAATTTAGGTTATCCTTTGAGAGTTGGAGAACTTGTTGTTGATGCTAGATATGATCTTCCACTATTTTATCATCCATATTAGATTTCATTTGATCCTTCAAACCTTCCAACTTAGCTCCATTTTTTCTTTTAAACCATCTATGTCATCTTTGATTTCTCTTTGTAGGATCGAAATTTGTTGAACTTGGTATCGTAATTTTGATATATCATACTGCAATTCTTCCTCTTCATGCATCATAGTATAGATTTATGAGGGCTTAATGGGTGTGAAATTATTTTTGTGAGGCATTATATAACTCAATACTGATATATATGCTTCAATATGCCCTTGGAATCACTTCAAACTGAATTTTCAAACAAATGTTATGGAAACTTGTTTAAAAAGTACACACCTTTTTCTTGTTTTTGAGGATCTCAATATTGAAACTGAATTATCTTTGTTATTTCGGATCTTCAATATCTGAACTTCGGTATTTTAGTAGCCTTCTGAATTTTCTTTCGAATGCCATAGTTCTTACCTGATTTGGATTCTTCAAGACAAATTTATGTCCAATCTCCCATAATGACCCAATTATGGACTGGTTCAGTAGAGAAAAATTGTACGATGTGCCACGTGTCACTGTTTCCTTATTTGACTCTAAAATTGATAAAAAAATAAACTAAAGTCCATGTACTTGCAGCCACATTTTACAAAATTCCAATTCGATGCTTAGAGAGAGAGTTATGGCAATTTTCCCACGGTCAACTCTTTGAGATGAAATTCGGGAGCCTGAAAAATCCCTAACATCCACTGATCATATCTCAGAAAATGTTGTGAAACAAGATCTGAAACTTTTACAGGAAGTTCCTCAAGATTGTGGCTTCCCTATGTAAAAATTTCATCCTCTGACCCTTCGTATAAAAAAATTTATAGTGCAAATTCCAAGATGACCTGTTTTAGGTGAAATTCAGGAGCCTGAAAAAATCCTAATTTCCATAGATCATATGTTCGAAAATATTGTGAACCAAGATCTAAAATTTTTACATGACGTTCCTCAGTATTTCGGCTTTGCGCTGTAAAAATTTTAGCTTCTTAACATTTATATAAAAATTCCTATAGCGAAACATCCACGATGACTTGTTTGGAACAACGAAACCATAGAATCCAAAGCTCTGATACCAAATGCTATGAAACTAGCTCCAAAAATAGAAGAAAAGAGAGATCAACGCCTTATAAATAAGCCACTTCGAGGGGGAAACCTCCTTTACATTACATAAATGAACGATTCATGGATGATAAAAATGACAAAACCTCCTTTTTGTATATAGGAGTCCATGGGGCCACAATATAATCCTGGTCGACCTAACAATAATAATGTAAGGGCACAATAATAAAAATATGGGGGCTATAGGGGTACAATAACAATAAGGGGGCTACACTAACAACAATAAGGGGATACACTAGTATTATAGGGACCTAAGAAAGCATGTCTTTCAGCATTTAGTTTGAAGATTGTAGTTGCAAGTTTCGGTTTGTACAAGTGTTTTTTATTCAAGAGCATGTTAAGGATTGAATATAGGCTAAAGAATATGACAAGTGGTTGGGAAATGCCCAATCGAAAAGGCACTAGAGCTATTGGTTATTTTCTACATCACAGGGGTGCATCATCCCCATTGGAGCCACTGTTATCCATGATAACACTTTAGTTGGTAATAAGTTAATTAGGTTGAGTCATTTAGGGTTGAATAGGGTCTTTTGAATTTTTAATTTTAAAAAATGTACATATGTTGTGGTTTTAAATATCATCATTAAGGTGATAGGTCTAAATGTCAAATAAAAATCCCAAAAATATCACATGCATAATTGAAATTGTTCATTTCATGTAAATTTGGCACTTCTACCAAATTATGCAGCGAATTCAGTGTAAACTTGTCAAAATTCGCTACGAAATAGCGTAGTCCTCTGTTTTCCCATAATTATGAAATTTTGGTATTTTGGGGGTAGTCAATGCATGTAAGGAGGTAGCTGAATCATCAAATGAGATTAGGAATATAATTGGGCCATTTGTTTAAGGGGGAAGCTTAATAGTCAAAATCCATGTGGATGACAACTCCTCAAGTCAACAAATCATGCCAACTCACCAATTGGACAACTCACCATATCAACTCAGGTTTACAAGGTATTAACTCTAGTGTATCATTTGGCCAGCACCTCAGCATGTCAGTTTGGTTCGATAAAGACGGTACAAGCTGAATTGAAGAAAAAACGTCTTAAAATGATTATGCAAGATGTTGATGATAAACATGGTAAGCCATACATTTTTGGTCATATTTTGTCTTAAAATACCATAGCAAGGTATATACAGGGCTACAAAGATGTTTTAGGGGTTAGGAAGAAAATAATGATTTTTTTTTTGTGAAACAAGGCAAGTTCGTAGCAAGCTCCATGCTTGAGGCCGAGTTTTCGCTACGAACTTGGTGTAGAATTATTTAAGGAAAAAATACCTAAAAAATATTATATTAGGGGCAAATAAAGGCATGTATTTACCTTATGAAATCCAATGAAGGTCCTCCAATAGTCAGAAAGGTCAAAGGTTATGCAAAAGGTGGCTTTTATAGTTTTCTATGAAATGAGTGCTACGAAATTTCCTGTACGTGACTATTTTAGCAGTCAACTTCAAGTTCAATTTCTAACCAAATGAAAAATAATTTTGGAAATATGAAGGAGATTTTTCTTTAGCACAAACCCATCTACAAAAAACTCTGTCCATTTTTGCAAATCCATAAGGGTTTGGAAATTATGCACTCGTATTTGAGGCTTGTTTTTCAGAATTTTCACTAGCCTGATTTGTGTAAAAAAATTAAAATTCGACTTGGAGGAGGTCCAGCTTAGCATACACGTAGCATGATGACACATCAAAAGTCTAGTACATTCAGAAAAGTATTTTTTTTCATTTTATAAGGGTTATTAAAGGAATTTTTGATCTATTTAATGAAAGAAGCGTCCTTTTTGTATTCAAAATCTACCAAACAGAAAATATTCCTAGGAAGTCTTCAAGTGATGTAATCCTATTTGAAATATGTCTCTTAGGTAGGAATTCAAAGCTAACTCAAGTGGAAAACCATTTTTATGATACCTTGCTCTATAAATAGAGGAGTTTTAGAATTAGAGGGGGGGATGGATGTAAATTACTATGCTACTATGTAATTTTCTTTCACACAACTAATATACAGTTGCAGGAGTTTTCTTTCAGACCTCATATTCATATTGACCTTTTATGTGTTTGTGTCCATTTATATTTTGAATATTGATTCAAATTTCTTATACATAATTACTTGGAATTCTTACAATATTATTCTCCAACTTCCTTCATGTATTATGTTAGCTATCAGAGTTATTGTAAACGCTCATGTGCCTTGGTTTCCATGAATGTTACTCATTTGTAATTGAATTTCCATGTTGAATCCATTTTGAATGGTAGCCCTCACTCATCTTCCACCTGCAAAAATCATCTAAAAACATATAAGAGTATCCATCTTCATTATAAGCTTGTTTCTTGAATATCTTACCTTCTTATTGAGAGAGACCTCTGGTTGGAAGGGCTAAATTCCAACCCAAAGTGGTTTGAAATAGTTACATAAAATTGATTGTTGAAAAACCGAATTAGTCACAGTTTGGAAATAACACAAACTATGATAAATCAACCTGAGAAAAATGAAAACATCCAAGGAGAAGCAAAGATCATAGTAGCAGAGCAGCAAAAGGTCATCATACCCTTTCAAAAGGAATTTTGGGGCATACACCAAACCCATACATCTTAGAGTTCGAATTCAGGAAAAGAAGTTCCCCCGAAGGTAGAAGGAAGCCAACTCGAAATAGTATCAGTCATTCCTAACCAAGGAGTTTCATGAAAGGTGGGAAAAAAGGAAGTAAAAAGTGGAAACTAACTAATTATTATCACACTTAGTCCAAACAATATTATGCATTTTTTTTTCATTGTTTTCTCTTTTTGTGCATTGGTCGAAAGGTTGATCGGATTGAATTCTTTCTAGCATCTGCAAAATGTAATTGTGTTCCTTGATTTTTAGGATGAATAGAATTACTATTTTTTAATTAAAAATATATATAAAACTAATGATTTATTTTTAGAGAATCGAAGAGGAAGATAAGAAAGGATAGGAACTAAGGTTTGTTGTAAATATATCAAAAGGAAGGGAAAATGTCTCTTTTTAGGAGGATTTTTCAAGTTGTCTATTCAAATAGGAATAAATTTTAGTTAGGGCTAGGGAGTTGGCCTCAAAATCATTAATTGGGTACTCTATAAATCCAATAACTAACATATCCTAGCTAGATAGATTCATCTTGGGAAAAGTTTGCAAAGGCTAAGGTGAAAAACTCCCCTCTTTAATGTGGGTTTTAAACCTTTCATTTGATAATGCTAAAAAAAAGGTCACAATATTAAAAGGAGGTACTTGATTTTACTAAAACTCAATTCCAATGCTTAATCCACAGTGTGATTTTTTATATTTGGGTTTGGCCTTGAATTATGAGATCTAGATTTGGGTTAATTTATTGGCTTGTCATTTAGTTTATGTGTTGATAAGGACTTGAGAGTTATGTGGGATAAAATCGTTTTTTTCAATACCCCTCCCTTGAAACCCTATAATGAGATTGTGTGCCCCATTTTGTTGTCGTAACATTTCAACCACGAGCTCTTCCTATGAGGATTCCCTTAACAGGAGGGTATGGAAAGGAAGTGGAAATAATCAAAATCCATGTTTAGTTAAAGGTGTTATATTTTATGTGTCTCTAGAGGTTTTGAAAAAGTTTAAGGGGAATTAATTTTACCTCCTATTGCAACACATTTTATTCCACCATTCGAGGTGATATAGGGCATTGAATTTAAGGGCCATAGGTGAAATATCAAATAGATCTTAAAATTATAAGATAGGTGTGATTTATCATAGGATTTGTTGTTCAAAATTTGAATTTTTGGGCGCTATTTCCTAACGTTGTTTTCCATGGAAACCGAGTGGACATCTCATAATATTATGGTCATGTTTGTGACATATTCATCATCTGAATGGGATGCCATCATAGTCTAAATTCCAAAGAGAAGTGATGCCTTGATGTTGGAGTGTCATTTCACCCTATAAGTCGTAAACTTACATCGATTCTAAATCAATTGATCACACTTGTACTTTTGTAAAAAATGTAGGGAACTTCTCACTAACAAGAATTTTCAACCCATACATGGTTAAACTAAAGGACTAAAGGCACTAATAAGATAGCATAAGGTAATATAATTAAGTTACTGTCAGATTAATGAACACATAAGTATCGGAATGGGACTATTGAGTACAATTATTTCAATACAAAGGAGGAGTACTAAAAAGTATCCTCTATAAAGAAGAAAAATTAATGTAGTAACATGAAATCTACAAGTGAAAACATGAGAGAACCCTCAGATTCAAGTGTAGGCAGCTGCGATAGGAGGGAGATGTGCAGAGGGAAAGGATCGAGGGATTGGTCCATGATACACTAGATATACCTCTCCAAATTTTAGAGGTCAAATGAAAGAAAGTAAAGATAAGTTTATGCCTTGAAGTAGAACAGGCGGAAGATTTGAAGCCTCTTATCCACTATTTCCTAGCCATTATAACTTGCTAATGATGTCTAGGTGATCTTATATTCTTGATGATAAGGTATTTGGTATGGTGACATCTTTTAGGTTCCTGGGGAGGGGGAGTAATTCCTCTAGTCCGCAATGATCTGGAGCTAGAATCAATGATGTCATCAACCTATCTCTTAATTCCCTAGCTGATGGGAGCATTGTAAATATGGAGGTAATCCACTGAACATGATTTGGATTAGGATGAGACTAGAGAGTGTGTGTAAAATGTATTAGGGCCAATAGATAGCAGCCATAATAGATTAATAAAATCTTGCAAAAAGAAAAAAGTTGGAAAATAATTATTAAATATCGAAAAGCACTAATGGCCATATGAAATGATGTTGATAACCTTAAAGCTCGATTAAACCATGGATTCAAAACATAAAATAATATTACAGAGCACAAAGTGATAGATCAATTGGTTTGACCTTTTTACTAAGGACTAATGTCCAGGGAGATTATGGGATCCATTCCCTTTGTGTCCTACAAGGTTAGTAGCCGCCATTTCAATTGATAGTTAATACTAGCTTCCATCATGGAATATGGAGTGGGGGGGAATAAGAGGAGCACTGACAACATACTAGCTTCCTCACTCTAAAAGTGAGTGGAATTATTCCTCTAGAAAAAATTATGATTGTAGAAGTGACCTAACCCGATCATTCTAGATTAAAAATTATGAATAAAAAAAGTTGAACTATAAATGCAACAAATATAAATTTTGAAGGGCATTGTTTATACAAAGAAAATGGAGATACAAGAATTAAAAACTAAGAGAAAAAAATATAAGAAATTGAAACAAGGTAAAAGATCCTCGCTTTATCTATAATAATTCATCAAGAAAGCTTCAAAAAAATATTAAAAAGAAACAATAGCTAAATTATTTTGGTGACAATTTGTGAGGATTTCCTGAGCTCCTTAGCCAAATTATCTAAAATATTAAAAGGTAAGAATCTAAACCCTGCAATTTTAGGCAAATTAAGGAATCTGGGGGTTTTGGATTGAGGAGGTAAATTTGATTTTTTGAATGGGAGTTAACAGGGCTAAATTATACAGAAGTGTGCCAGTAGTCAGTTCTAAATTAGTGTGGCATCCTAGTACAAAACTCAATTTTTTTTCTATAGTATGAAAATAAAAATATATATATGGTATCGATTGTGCACATGTATGGCGGGGCTACCCATGATAGGGATTGAATCAAAGGCCTGTTGTATCTTATTCAAACGACCTCTATCCGTGCATGAATCAGATAGGGCCTCTTTGATAAACCCTCTAAAACTATCAAATGCATGCACGTATCCTCTCAAAGTTGCATGGGATTTCTCGCACTATATTGATGATTATGGAGGATTCTACCCCAAAAAAAAGATTCTATGCACAAATTTGAGCATGTTGCTCACATATCTAGAAAAAATCCACGTTGGAAGGGTGTATTTTCTGTTTTTTTTTATGTATCACAACTTATTTTTGGATCAAAGTGTATTATAAATCTCACATATGCAGATAGTTCATGGATAGGATAGTCTGAGACTCACAAATCCGCCCTGGATCTAAGCCATGGGCCCTCACTTATTCCTATTATGGTCACAATATAAGGGTTTTGATCTGGATTGAGGGGAATAATTTCAAATTATTTTGAAGACCTTAAACGGGAAACAAATCCTCATAGGGACTTGTTCAGTGTAGCTAGTTTCATATTTGGAAAAAATTGGGGTTGTCAGCAAATGTTCATAACCTAATTTATGAGGGAAAATTATTGCAGGATGCCATCAAATTGAAAGAGTATATCATATATCAAAATTATAAAATCATCATAAATTTGAGATTGTGGGATGGAGGCCCAGGATCGATCATTCCACCTAGAACAACTTCAACAGTTAATGGTACAAGTTATTTTAAGGACGTAGTGAGAGGGAAAGTTGTAACAAAAACTCCAAATCTGACTATCCCAGAGCCTTACCTAGTTGAGAAAGTGGAGAAATCACTAGATATGTGTTGAAGCCTCGAAAATCGCTGCTACAACATTGGGGGATAACCACCCGGTCCGGACCTTAATGCAGCTCCTTTTCCGTTTATGATAGTGGCTCCGACTGGTTTAACTAGGTCCAATTACCTTTTCCCTATCGCTATTGGTTTATGATGTATCGTTAACCACCAATAGACAGGGATATCAGATCAATTCTTCTTGCTGATCAGGAAAGAGAATGACCCTTAAGCTGATTTGGGTTCAGCCAAACCACAACTAAGATTTTGCCTCTTCGAGAAGAGGATTTAAAAGAATGAAAATGTAATCTAATTGCAAACTTATTCTATAATGCAAGCAAAAGAAACTAATCTAAATCCCATCTCAATTAGGTAGATATAAATCTATCCCAACTGAGAGCAAGATAATTAAGTAATGAGGATTAAAATATGTCTGGCTTTAAATTAATGTCAAGCTAACGAATAAATTCAATTTAGCTCACATTTGTGAGTACCAAAACATATTCTATTGAGACCATTTGACTGAAATAATAAATCAACAACACTCCAGAAGAAATTCACAAAAATGATATTGATTATCAAATCAATCAAGCCAATAATTAAACAATAATATGTGGAAGAAATTCACAACATATTATTATTTAAAAAATCAGTTTTGTAAGACAGATTTCTGAGCAAATCGTTACTCAGAAATCAGAGTTAAATCCATAAGAACAAAGATACATAACAATTTGAGACAAATTATCCATATCAAAAGAAATGCATAAACATGAATAAAATGAGACAACAATTTTATTAACATAAAAATGAAACTGGTATTTGATACAGAAATGCCAAAAATACCATTTAATTGAATCTGCTTCTCTTATCCTGGTCTCTAATAGTACTTTACATTACTTGAATTTTTGCTTTCAAGACTAGAGCTGTAGAAATGCAAACTCTGCCCATCATGCATAATTCAAGACATAAAGAAAAACCCTCAATAATGTTCAGATCTGAAATTTTTCTCTCCTCCCCATCTACAAATCTAAATTCCTATTACAGAAATGCTTTTAGAAGTCTGGAATTGCAGAGAAGAGTAGCCCCCATATTCCATTCTGCAATCTGCTATTTATAATATTTGCAAAGGAATTCTTGAGATGAATGTTTTTTGAAGAAAATCTATCCAATCACTTTTATTTGCTCAAAAATTCCAATCTTTTAATTACTGGAGCATTCTCATTGATTAAGATATTTTCTTCATATCTCTTCTATTGTTTTCCTACAAAAAGAAATCAAAATAAATTAAGATGCAATCAATAAGAACAAAATATCATGTCTGGCATTTAAAACAAATCCAATCAAATTATATTTAAATAAATAATTGAAAATATAAGTTCTCTATTGATGCCTGGGATGGTTTAATTGGCCAAGGATATTATTGACAAATGGATCTGCAATTAGAAGAGGCTTGGACAAATGAAAATGCAGAAAATAAATCAGAAAAATTGATTTTGCTTTAGAAATTCGGGGCTTGATTTTCTGCATGATTTTTGACCCAATTAATGACCAAATCTATTAGTGAAACCTCCTCAGAAATGTTCTCCTTGATTTTATCTTTCCAATGAGCCGCCCTGGGCCTCATTTGGCCAAGTAAAACCCATTCTATGAGCTTCCAAAGTTGATGAGTCAAATCTGGCATAAATCTGGAAATTCTGTTGCTGGGATAAAAATCAGAATTTTTAATTAGAAATTTAATCCTAAATTAGATTCTAATTATCTAATAATTAATTCTAAATTAATTATTAACTAACTAATATATACAATTAATTTTAATTAATTATCATCTAATTTAGAAATTAATTAAGTTACAAAATTAAATTAATATACGAATGATTTGAAAAAGTTAATTTAAATATGATTAATATTATAATTAAAATTATATTAAAATTATAATAAACATTATAATTATAATATAATTATTATAATATAAAATATAAAAATTAATTTACAAACCATTGGAATCAATCCAAACCCAAAATCCATAAAACAAACCATTGAAATCAATTAAAACTCATTAATTCATCCATGTAAGTTTGTGGAAGGATATGGTGAGTGGAGTGTGAGGTGGAATAAAAACTTTATATTAAAAAATTTTTAACACATCACATATCGCAAGAACCTTGGATCGGGGTTTTGTTAAATGTGCATGTTCTAAAAATTGCGATGGATCCGAAATTGCGAAATTTGTGATCTTGCGATCTGCGATGGATCCGAAATTTGCGATCTGCGATCTGCGATGAATCTGAAATTTGCGATCTGCGATCTGCGATGAATCTGAAATTTGCGATCTGCGATCTACGACGGATTCGAATTTGCGATTTGCGATCTGCGATGGATCTGAAATTTTTGATCTGCGATCTGCGATGAATCTGAAATTTGCGATCTGCGATCTGCGATGAATCTGAAATTTGTGATCTGGGATCTACGACGGATTCGATGATGTAATAATTTTTTATTTTTATTTTTTATTTTATTTTTGTTTTATTTTAATGATGTTTAGTTTAGCTATGAAATTTTCTAAACTACAGCCACTCCGAAAAAGAATAAAAAATAGCATTTTTAACCCAGACTAGAAAAATGATGGTACTTCAAAGGAGTACCATTTTTAAATCAGTTGACCAAATGAGGCGAAACAAGCGTCAATGGGAGGCTTATAAAAAATCGATTCAATCAAAACAAGAATCCAAAGAAAATGAAAAATTAACAAAATCGTAGGATAATCAACTAAAATAACAATCCTAAAAGGTGTTTAGCCAAAATTTTATAAAAAGGGTCCCCATTATTTGAAGTGAACAAGTCAAAAATGGGGGGGTTGTGTTTTACCACAACAATGGCGACACACGGGAGAAGAACCATTTATCTCTGTTTGATATGAATGATATTTTCCTAAAATTCAAGTAAAAATAATTAAAGAAAAGAGAATTATA
This sequence comes from Pinus albicaulis, assembly GCA_034641835.2. NCBI lineage: Eukaryota > Viridiplantae > Streptophyta > Pinopsida > Pinales > Pinaceae > Pinus > Pinus albicaulis. Next base: position 921,974,032 of record CM076570.1, read on the forward strand.
CTTAAAATGCTTGACTAGGTTCATTAGTCTGAATAAAAGCAAGAATCATCTAACTGTAATTTTTCTTAAAATTCCTCATAAATTAAAATATTTCAAAACTTCTATATCAGTCCTTAATTAGTTGTAGAGATAAAGCAGGGGTCACTTTACAGCTTAGCTTTTAAAATATACTCATTTGTCACTTTAGATCCACTGTTGCCAGCGAACATCTATAGTCTCGATAGGGTTACCTTTTAACCACCAATGATTCAAAATCCCATCTCTTTAAGAATTATTGACCTAGAGATAAATCCATTTATATTATTATTATTATTACTTCTTCTTCTTCTTCTTTTTTTTTCTTTTTTTTTTTAAAATAATTATAAATCTTAAAAGTCATTGTCCTGGTTTGGTAGCTAGATAGTTGACAATGCCATTCACTGGTTATAATTGGACTGAACAAGCTAGCTTGTGATGAGAACCCTTGTCTTATAATTGTTTTCAATCATAAGCCATTACCCTGGTTTGTTTAGCAGTGTTGGTAATGTCAACCTATTTTTCCCCTATGATCATGGTAAGCAGACTCATGATGAGACCTCTTATCTTTTAAGTTTAAATATATCTCTGGATTATACTCTAGAAAAATAAGACTCTTCGGGACAGGGAGAATCATTGACTCCTTAAGAGTTAAGAATGACAATTTAAGAGTTAAAAGGTGCTTTGCTGTAAAGTGTCTTTACTTGGTTAAAAATAACTTTTCTTGACTGATAATAAAACTTTGAAAGATCTTAATAAAATATTGAAATCTCAAAATGATTACAATTTTGATGAAAAAGAAATTTCTCCAGATTTTATGATACTTTGTCAACTTCTCTAAATTGGTAATCTCTTCCTTAAGTATGTCTACCTTTATAATAAGAAAATCAAACTTTACTAAGAGATTTAAGAAAAAGTTAATAGATGACTATTAACAATTTTTCTCCATGTATGCTGACCATAGTTAGGTAACAAGAAGGCCTTCCATATAAATCATGGCAAAGTCACCAAAATCAAAACTGAGAATCAAAGGAAAAGAATTCTTATTCTAAAATAAGAAAGAAACTAACGAACAAAAATAAAAATGAAGAAATTTAAAAATGGAAAGGAAAATTCAAGTTTCGCAAGATAAACACAAACAAGAATGTTTATAACAATGTCTCAACAATATGAAGAAAGAAATAATCGTGTAATCAATCCTTCTTATGTAGAGATTTAGAAAAATCATACCTTGCAGGGTTGTAGTGTTTTAGGCTTTTTAGATAGCAATGACGATAAAATTCAGCCACAATGAATAATTTTTGTCTGATATCAATCTTTTTGTTTCCAAGCATCATCTTAATCATTTTCTAATAAAAATGAATGCTTAAAGAAACAGATTAAAGGTTCAGAAACTTCCTAGCGTAGCTGTTTCAACGAGGATTATCGGTGCTTCTTGAAATTAAGCCAGGAGAAGAGTATGGACTTCGAAAATATGATCTGGCGGAGGATTGGAAGCTTTTATGAAGAGCTGCAAAATAGATTTATGTATCAGAACAACAAAACTTAAACTAAAGTAACGAAATGGAAATCAATGAAAGTGGGTACATGAATCTTACCATTGGATAATTGCTTTTGATCTTACCTGAAAGGTATCAATTTCTCCAAACTAGCTGACTTCTTATTTTAATTTAAAAACTTGAAGAAGTCAAACTAACCAAAATCCTATAACCCAAAATCATTATTTATTTTATCTAAACTAAAGCAAGCAGTAAAATAAAAAATGGAATGCTTAATGTTCGAGGGAAAACAAATGCATCAGAAATGAGAATGAAAATTTGCAGTAATGACTGTTTCTCAAAATATTATAAATTTCATATAAACTCCATGATTTTATAAATTTTCCAGAATCAAGACCACATCTAAGATAATAAAATTTAAATGTGAAAACAGAGAGGTCTTGAATTTATTTTTAATTATGGAATTATATATTTAAAATTGAAATATATGAGAAATCAAAATGATTTAAATATGCTGCAAATTTGTCATTAACAGTTTTATTACCATAGTGGTTATCCAAGCTCGCTTTTAAAATAAAACATCGCCGTATTGGATGATCACATCACATGTTTCTTCACCATGCTTTAATTTTAATTTGCAAGACTTCACCTTTGTTGCTATGCCATATATTGATTAAATGTTAATGGCTCAGAGGCATGCATTGAAAGCTATCACATCAGAGATTGCAATGGAAAATTTCCGATATGAAAACATGTAATGAGGACATGTGCAATGAAATGAAGCGATCACATCATTAAAGATATATTATATTTGGGATCGGGGAATATTGACATTGTGTTTCCCATATTGCACATCGCACATTGCAGATTCTGAATTGTGATGTGAGAATAATTAAAAATGCGATGAAGCGATTGCGATATCGGCGATTTCTAATTGGCAATGCTAATCGGCGATCATAAGCACATGATGTAACATTTCTTGATATGTCGATATGCGATAAAGAGTGGACCCGATAAATTTATGATGAAAATTTAATAACATATCGGATCTGAGACATCGACCCTTTTAAAGTTACGCTCCTACCATTATTTGTGATTGAATAGATGCGATATTTTATAAACTTGATTTAAATTTCATATCGGGTCCATAATTATGTGGTCGTCGCAATATTGGTAAAGGCAATTCATGATAATGGAAGTATATTTCAACTACAAACCTCGGATATGCGAAATGCGATATGGCATATGAGTGAAGTAATACATCGGAGATATTTTATGAACAATTTGTTATCAAAACTGCTAAGAGCTACTTCTAATGAAATCTTATGATATTGTTTTTTTTTTAATTTCGATTGGGTTTCTCAAATGAATAAAAACAAAGTTAAAGAATGCTCAAATTCTAATGAATCTCAAATAAAATTTCCCTGAACCTGTTGCCAATTTGAACTGGGTTTGCTGCTTACTTCAAGTTTTGAAAACAAATGAAAACCTGTAATTAAAACAAAAAAAGTATCAAAAATAAACTAAAGAAAAGATAAACTAATAATAGATGAAAATGAACTTGTAAATGCATACCTGGAAGGAAACTGTCTGTATATTTTACCTCATGAATCTTCAAATTCTTCCTTCGATTTATCAAAATTCTGACTTTGTTCAAAATCATCTCATTATTTATTCTAAATCGGAGTGAGAAATTAGCCTAAATAAGATATGTTTATTCATGTTCAGAAAATATAGAATTTACCAGAAATAAATATGAAACTATGCTTCCTTTTTGAATTGTAACAAAAATTTATTACCTCTGCACATTCCGAATTAACTTGAGAAAAATCTGTATTGTTATAGTGGCTATTCAATAATGCCTTTAGTAAATGAATATGATGCATATTGCAGCATAAAATAATAAACTAAAGGTTAGAATGGGATAAAGCCACTAATTGTGGAAAAATGTCAAAACAGATTTGAATGTGTGCACACAGCAAAATGGACATCCTAAAGGTCAGCTTAACAAATTTCGAGGAAGATATTATGAACTTCATATGATTACCACAAAAGGTTAGACTGACTAATAATGATTGAGTCAGAATTAAGCTTATCATAGACAGTCATACATTTCATGGGATAATGAGATCATGAATCTTTTATATCCTCAAAACCTTTATCATATAAATTTCAAAAGAAAATCTTAGAAGGAAATCCCAAAATTAAGAAAAGTGGCTTTGAGGCGATTGATGCCAAGTGCAACCTTCATTGAATTTAATCAAGACATTATTCAAAATATACAGAGTAGAGGTATTGTTGTAAGAAATTTAAAAAGGAAAGCAAGAATTAAAATTTTCTGATTGGGAGAAAATATTTTCACTGAACATGTATGAAAATGGCTGATTGCTTTGTTTTATTTTTTTAATCTACAGAACTATTGAAAATAAATTAACTACATAAAACAAACTAACTAAATGAATTCTACTCCTATTCTAACCATATACTTGAAAAATGACTAGGTATAGTCATATTTCCAATGTAACCATTTTCTCATTTTAATCCCTGCATGTATGTACAATTCAAATGTTAGTAATAAAAATACAAATCTAATTGAACTAAGAAAATTAAACCTGAAATCAAAATGTACAACTATTGTTAGAAGCTTATCTAAAATCTTCTTCTGATGAAATTTTCTTTCCAATTGAATACCAATTGGATCATAGAAATCTGGATGGATTTCTATTAATAATTGGGAAACGTTCAAAATAGGAGATGAAAGGCCAGATTGTGGATATGAGCTTTTAGATTCAAAGGCCTGGAAGAAATTGTTAGTGTTATGTGTAAATGTTAAGCTATTGACAATCTTCCATGAAGGAAAAATTTCCAAATATTTTTCAAATGAATCAAACAAAAATAGATGGAAATCTTTCAAATGAAATGGAAAATTATTAATTAAATTGGATTGCTGGAAAATTTCTAAAAATACATTTTCTTGTTGATATTGCCTTTGAGAAGATAGAAGCTTTTGATAAAACATTAGCATTGATTGAAATTGAAATTGAAATAGCTTTTGATGCTTTTGATTATAATATAAAACTTCAATTTTCCAACAAGGCAATGTATCAATTGAATGTTTGATAATAAAGTGCTCAATATGCCAGCATAATGTATCAAAAATCTGAAAAATAAAATCTGAAAATAAATCTGATTTAATACAAAATAATTGAGGAAACAAAAATAAAATGAAATCACTATTGTTACAACTAATGTTACATCACAATTGGGATTGTTTTGAAATAATTTCTTTTTTACAAAGATTGGCCAGAATTATGGAATTTGAGTAATTTCGAATTCCAACTTGTGAATTAGAAAGAGATTTATGATTATGAACAGGAATGAAAGCTTGATCATGATATGAATCATAAATTGGAATATTTTCTCGAATAGTGAAATCATGAAGATGATTATCTGCTTTAGAGTGAGGATTAGTTGGAATAATTTCTAAATTGAAATGTTCCTCATTCTCAGATGTTATTTGAATTTTATCATGAGGATTCTCTTGAGAAAAATAGAAATCAACATCCTCAATGTTAGAGTAATTATCATAAATGACTTCACAATATTCTCTAGAATTCCCTTCAATCTTATCCAATATATCCAAACACGGAGGAACAAGAATTTCATGTTCAGTAATGGAAAAAGAATGATCATTAATTTCTTCTCTATATTGATAAAAAATTAATGGTAATTCATTTAGATCAACCTCTGTATTTTCTAAAATATCATTAACACCAAGAGGAGAAAAATTACCATAATTAAAAATATCAGGATAAAGGAAAAAATGTGAATCTGAAATAATGCATTTAAAAATGTTTCTGTTTGAGAATTCTTGTACATTATGCTCATTGTAAATTTCAGATTGTAAATCATTCCTTTGCGTACTCATGCTTTTTTGAATAAGATTTCTTTGCTGCTCTGATTTTAGCATTTGTTCATCATGAAAAGATTCAGAAATTTGTACAGCAGTTTGCATGCTATTATTTACTTTGATTGTTGCTTGCACTTGCTGATTTGCAGTCTGATTTTCTGAATTTAATGCAGAGAAAATTTCAGATTCCAATGCAGGTCTTTCTCCAAAATTGTTGTTGTTTTTTTCTTGCATTTGATTAGAAATATTTTTCAAGCTTTGTGAAACCTCTTCATCACAATTTATTTGCGCATCCATATTGGAATTCTCATTTATATTGGAAGGGGATGGAATAAAGCTTGAACTAATTTCATATGGATCGGGAATAGGAGGAAGAGAATAATTATGTTCAAACCAATCTAGTGATTCTTCTTTCATAGGTTGATCTTTGACATCAAATTTTAAACAATTTAAATGAAGTCGAATATTAAAATCTCTAACAGACTCATTTTCATTTCGAAAATATTCAATTTCATCACATACCTGATCATAATCATAGTGGTCAAATTTACAAATGAAAATTGTAACAAATTGATCCCAGCTGTGAATTGAGGTAACTAGAAGAGTTCTACACCAGTTTTTGGCTTTTGTCACAAATGTGAGAGTAAAAATTCTGCATAAAATGCCTTCATCAATTCCTTGAAAATCATAATTTGAAACATTTTGAATAAATTGAAGGACATAATTAAAAGCAGAAGAATTTCTCTCACCATTAAACTTTACCTGAGACAAGAGTCTTACCACTTCGGGTGGAGTATTGGAAGATGCACGTCCATGGATACAACTCCAAATTGGAATTTTAAGAGGAGCCATCATGATTAAATAAAATTTTAAAATTGAAAAGACTCCAACAGAGAACAAGTTTCAGGCCCTCCTTCTAGCGCCAAAAATGTTGAAGCCTCGAAAATCTCTGCTACAACATTGGGCGATAACCACCCGGTCCAGACCTTAATGCAGCTCCTTTTCCGTTTATGATAGTGGCTCCGACTGGTTTAACTAGGTCCAGTTACCTTTTCCCTATCGCTATTGGTTTATGATGTATCGTTAACCACCAATAGACAGGGATATCAGATCAATTCTTCTTGCTGATTAGGCAAGAGAATGACCCTTAAGCTGATTTGGGTTCAGCCAAACCACAACTAAGATTTTGCCTCTTTGAGAAGAGGACTTAAAAGAATGTAAATTTAATCTAATTGCAAACTTATTCTATAATGTAAGCAAAAGAAACTAATCTAAATCCTATCTCAATTAGGTAGATGAAAATCTAACCCAACTAAGAGCAAGATGATTAAATAATGAGAATTAAAATATGTCTAGTTTTAAATTAATGTTAAGCTAACGAAGAAATTCAATTAGCTCACATTTGTGAGTACCAAAACATATTCTATTGAGACCATTTGACTAAAATAATAAATCAACAACACTCCGGAAGAAATTCACAAAAATTGATATCGATTATCATATCAGTCAAACTAATAATTAAACAATAATATGTGGAAGAAATTCACAACATATTATTATTTTAAAAAAAAAAAATCAGTTTTGTAAGGCAGATTTCTAAGCAAATCGTTACTCAGAAATCAGAGTTAAATCCATAAGAATAGAGATACATAACAATTTGAGACAAATTATCCATATCAACAGAAATGCATAAACATGAATAAAATGAAACAACAATTTTATTAACATAAAAATGAAACTGATATTTGATACAGAAATGCTAAAAATACCAGTTAATTGAATCTGCTTCTCTAATCCTGGTCTCTAATAGTACTTTACATTACTTGAATTTCTGCTTTCAAGACTAGAGCTGCAGAAATGCAAACTCTGCCCATCATGCATAATTCAAGACATAAAGAAAAACCCTCAATAATGTTCAAATCTGAAATTTTTGTCTCCTCCCCATCTACAAATCTAAATTCCTATTACAGAAATGATTTTAGAAGTTTGGAATTGCAGAGGAGAGCAGCCCTTTTTCCATTCTGCAATCTGCTATTTATAATATTTGCAAAGGAATTGTTGAGATGAAAGTTTGTTGAAGAAAATATGTCCAATCAATTTTATTTGCTCAAACATTCCAATCTTTTAATTGTTGGAGCATTCTCATTGATTAAGATCTTTTCTTCATATCTCTTCTACTGTTTTCCTGCAAAAAGAAATCAAAATAAATTAAAATGCAATCAATAAAAACAAAATATCATTTCTGGCATTTAAAACAAATCCAATCAAATTCTATTTAAATAAATAATTGAAAATAAAATATAAGCTCTCTATTGATGCCTGGAATGGTTTAATTGGCCAAGGATATTATTGACGAATGGATCTGCAATTAGAAGAGGCTTGGACAAATGAAAAATGCAGAAAATAAATCAAAAAATTGATTTTTCTTTAGAAATTCGGAGCTTGATTTTCTGCATGATTTTTGACCCAATTAATGACCAAATCTATTAGTGGAACCTCCTCAGAAATGTTCTCCTTGATTTTATCTTTCCAATGAGCCGTCTTGGGCCTCATTTGGCCAAGTAAAACTCATTCTATGAGCTTCCAAAGTTGATGAGTCAAATCTGGCATAAATCTGGAAATTCTGTTGCTGGGCTAAAAATCAGAATTTTTAATTAGAAATTTAATCCTAAATTAGATTCTAATTATCTAATAATTAATTCTAAATTAATTATTAACTAACTAATATATACAATCAATTTTAATTAATTATCATCTAATTTAGAAATTAATTAAGTTACAAAATTAAATTAATATACGAATGATTTGAAAAAGTTAATTTAAATATGATTAATGTTATAATTAAAATTATATTAAAATTATAATAAACATTATAATTATAATATAAATATAAAAATATAAAAATTAATTTACAAACCATTGGAATCAATCCAAACCCAAAATCCATAAAACAAACCATTGAAATCAATCAAAACTCATTAATTCATCCATGTAAGTTTGTGGAAGGATATGGTGAGTGGAGTGTGAGGTGAAACAAAAACTTTATATTAAATTTTTTTTAACACATCTCATATCGGAAGAACCTTGGATCGGGGTTTTTTAAATGTGCATGTTCTAAAAATTGCGATGGATCCGAAATTGCGAAATTGCGATCTTGCGATCTGCGATGGATCCGAAATTTGTGATCTGCGATCTGCGATGAATCTGAAATTTGCGATCTGCGATCTGCGATGAATCTGAAATTTGCGATCTGCAATCTGCGACAGATTCGAATTTGCGATTTGCGATCTGCGATGGATCTGAAATTTGCGATGAATCTGAAATTTGTGATTTGCGATCTGCGACGGATCCGATGATGTAATAATTTTTTTTTATTTTTTTTTTATTTTGGTTTTATTTTAATGATGTTTAGTTTAGCTATGAAATTTTCTAAACTACAGCCACTCCGAAAAAGAATAAAAAATAGCATTTTTAACCCAGACTAGAAAAATGATGGTACTTCAAAGGAGTACCATTTTTAAATCAGTTGACCAAATGAGGCGAAACAAACGTCAATGGGAGGCTTATAAAAAATCGATTCACTCAAAACAAGAATCCAAAGAAAATGAAAAATTAACAAAAGCGTAGGATAATCAACTAAAATAACAATCCTAAAAGGTGTTTAGCCAAAATTTTATAAAAAGGGTCCCCATTATTTGAAGTGAACAAGTCAAAAATGGGGGGGTTGTGTTTTACCACAACAATATGTTAGTAACATTTCCATAAGTGTGTTGGATTTTCACCGTTCTCCAAGCTAGAGCTCCGATTTTCCCAATTCTTAAGATCTACATGAATGCATCTAACTCAACTCGATTAAAATTTGTGATATTAATCTATGTGAAAATTAATATTTTATGATTCAATTCGATAATTAGACAGATCTGTACTATGTCATAAATGAAGTACCATGGTGTTGGGGAAGGGAAGGTATTTTTGTCATTTCATGGATTTTTTTGGGTGTGTGTTATATTCTTTCCATGACTAAGGGGCAATAGCCCACCCTTTGCGCTGGGCACAACGGGGGGGTCAAAGGGGGGGCGGTAACCCCCCCTGTCCGGGTCCGGGGCAGCGCCCCAGCGAAACTTTTTTGGTCCTTAATTTCCGGTGGGTAGTCTGCGCGCATGGTTTTGTGCATGGTTTTGCACATGGTTTTGGGGTACGATGGTTTTCGGCCCTTGGTATTTTTGGAGATCCGGTCAAGGGAACTATGGTTATGTTCTAATGCAGGGTTAATGGATTAGGGTTTATGTATGCTTTGGCATGTATATATATGTGTTGTAACACTAAAAGGAATATGATGAAATATCAAGTTGGTCATCCCGATTTTTGATCCAAGGGAAAATCTCTGTGTTTGTCTGTTTTATGTTTTATGCTCTCGTTATTATTTATTTTCTGTTATAAGATTCATGTGTAGATAATTTATGTTCAGGGTTAAAACCTACAATTTTTAGCTTTTGATGCCACAATAATGGTAGCTAAAAATATGTTGGTATGGGTAAGGTTGAATAATATCTTGCTTTCCTTTTGGAACCATCAATTTTTAGAAGGCATTGGAAATTCATTGCGAATATTTCTAAATATGGATTGAGAAATAATGGACAAAGGTATATTTACTATTTTTGGCATATGTGTAGAGATATACCTAAGCAAAGGCCTACTAGATCACATCCATCTGAGTCATCAAGATTTCAAGGGTATATAGTGGATATACTTTGAAAATGTTGCATCCAGTAGTTGTTTCTTCCATAAGACAAGCCACCTGCATAACTCATGCCCTCGAGTGAAAAAGAGGAAAAAAAAAATATCACAAAAGCCAAAGGGATGGAAATTTTTAGGTCCACCTTCTTTAGATGAAAAATATAAATAAATCGATGAGAGTCTTCAACAACCAAACACATAGAATCAACAAGGATTTCAAGTGGATGACGGAGAAGAGAAGCAGAAAGATCATGCCTAACATGCTGAAAAATCCACTAATTTAGTTGTGATCCAAACTTTAAGAAATCAACCTGAGAGAAATGGCAACATCCAAGTAGCAGTAGAGATCATAGTAGCAGAGTAGTAGAAGGTCGTCGTACCCTTTCAAAAGGAAGCATGGGGCATAAAGCAAACCGATACATCTGAGAGTTCGAATTCAGACAAATAATTTCCCCCGAAGGTGCAAGGAATCCAATTCAAAATAGTATCAGTCATTCCTAACCATGGAGTTTCGTGAAAGGTGGGAAAAAAGGAAGTAAAAAATGGGAAACTAACTAATTATTATCACACTAATTCCAAACAATATTATGTAATTTTATTTTTTCATTTTTTTCTCTTTTTGTGCATTGTTCGAAAGGTTGATCTGATTGAATTCTTTTTAGCATATGCAAAACGTAATTGTGTTCCCAGGTTTTTAGGATGAATAAAATTATGATTTTTTATTTAAAAAAAATACAATAATAATGATTTTCTTTGGAGAATCGAAGAGCAATATAAGAAAGGATAGATACTAAGGTTTGTTGTAAATCAATCAAAAGGAAGCAAGTAAAATATCTCTTTTTAGGAGGATTTTTCACGCTGTCTCTTCAAATAGGAGTAAATTTTAGTTAGGGCTAGGGATTTGGCCTCAAAATAATTGATTGGGTACTCTATAAATCCAATACCTAACATATCCAAGCTAGATAGATTCATGTTTGGAAAAGGTTGCAAAGGCTAAGGTGAAAATCTCCCCTCTTTAATGTGGTTTTTAAACCTTCTATTTGATAATGCTAAAAACAAGGTCACAATATTAAAAGGAGGTCCTTGATTTTACCAAAACTCAATTCCAATGCTTAATCCACAGTGTTATTCTTTATATTTTCGTTTGGCCTTGAATGATGAGATTTATCTTTGGGTTAATTTATTATTTTGTCTTTTAATTTATGTGTTTGAGAAGGACTTGACGGTTATGGGGGATAAAATGGTTGTTTTCAATAACCCTCCCTTGAAACCCTGTAACGAGATTGTGTGACCCATCTTTTTGTCGTAATATTTCAACCATGAACTCTTCCTGCAAGCATTCCCTTGAAAGGAGTGTATGTAAAGGAAGTGGAAATATATGTCTCTAGAGGTTTTGAAAAAGTCGAAGGGGAATGAATTTCACCTCCTACTGAAACACATTTTATTCCACCATTCGAGGTGCTAGAGGGCATTGAATTTAAGGGTCATAGGTGAAATCTAAAATAGATATTAAAAATTATAAGATAGGTGTTCTTTAGCATAGGATTGATTCTTCAATAGTTGACTTTTTGGGTGATATTTCCTAACATTTGTTTCCATTGAACCCTAGTGGACATCCTGTAATATTATGGCCATGCTTGTGAAATATTCATCATCTGAATGGAATTTCCTCATAGTCTAAATTTTGAAGAGAAGTGATGCCTTGATGCTAGAGTTTCATTTCACCCCATAATCCTTGTGTTATATCCATATTTACCAATACCCTTTCCACCTTCATCTCCATAGAATATTTGAAAGTGAGGTCAACCTCCAAGAATTTTGTCCAGCTTGTTTCCAATTTCCTTGAGAGTCTGGTCTGACCAAAATTGTACTTTTAGTCCCAGAAGCTGAACCAAAACAAGGTCCTTGTCTATTTTCTACCAAGTGGGATAAAAAAAGGGGGTCCAATTCTCAAGCATGAAAGGGGTGGAGTCAATAATACAAACCTTAATCATAGCCCAATGAACCTCTTCATCCTTGATGAAAAATAAAATGAGCCAACCTCTTACTAGTATCTTGAGGTTGACAATGAACTGATGTGATCACCCCACTCCTTTGTTATCCATTATGATATTGTCTTCCCACTAAAACACTAGCCACAAGTACAACCCACCAATGCAAACTCAAACATTTAAATGACTTTATGCATCTTGATCCTATCACCCAGAATGAAGGATAGTTGGCCCTTATTATCATTCACAGAGGGGTTCTTTCATTTTCTAGTAGTAGATCAACGATTGGGCTTGGGGAAATGAATGGGCTCCTACAAAGGGGGGATGAGGATTTTGGTCGAGGGAGGAGGTGTCGATGAGATCATTGGGGAGACTATGGGAGAAGAAAAGGGAATGGAGGCAAGAATATTGGGTGGAGGAATGATTTATGGAGAACTAGAAGGAATGAATCCTTCAAAAATGACATGCAAGATAAAGAGATAGAGGTGAGGAGGGGGAAGAGAGCCCATGAGTGAAAAAGGGTAGTTAGGTATTTTAATGGCAGTGGAATACTTCCACAAAGGTAGGGCTCCTTAATGGAAATTGGTAACCTATGAGGAGAAGTACACAGGGCAGATAACCATGACGAGAAGGGCCTCGATTAGTGGCCCATAAGAAAGCAGATCATCAAAAGCAGAAAAAACGAGGGGGTAAAAGGTGGAAATGAAAAACCCTTCGAGGAATGAAAACCCAAACTTTTGGAAGAGTCCATAAATTTGGTGACTCTTGTGTGAGGACCCAAATTTCCAATTGTACTGATGCCACTACTTTGAAAACCCTCTGTGAGAAAATATTTACAAAGAGGCAAAACCTCGTCAGAAAGTGGAGCCACAAAACCATATACCATGCTTCCTTCAAGCCTCGATATTTTAGGTGGAGCCAGAAAACCCTATTCCATGATTCCTTAAAGCCTAAATTTGTTAATTGGATACACAAAACCATGTTCCATGCTTCCTTCAAGCCCCAATTTTCCAACTAGACACAAAAATGTTGCATTTTGGCACTAGGTCCTCCCATTAATCAGCCACCTAGATCTCTTCCATGATAGCAACCAAGACCCAAGGAAAACATAATTACAAAATATGGAAATGAGTTGCAACCAAAGGGAAAATACTACTCATGGCAGACTGTAAAAAGATGGAAAATGCTACAATTTTTAGCCAAAGGAGGGTAAGCTGAACCACAAGCTTATAAAGCATCTGGAGAGATGTATGAAATTTATGTGAGAATCATGATAGTGCACATAGAAAAAAATGTGTCATGGCTATGTGGGTTTAAAGGTCATAGTTTCTTCTAACAAGGCATGGCTCTCATGAATTCCAATATTTAAAGGAGTATAAAATTGTTTCATGGCTTCGAATATGGCTCCCATGAATTCCATTGAGGGATGTTGAAGAGGAAAGGAAAGAAAAAGAAGTACTTGAAGGAAGAATTGATGAGAAATAAAAAAAAAAAATTATATTTATTTTCTTAATAGAAGAATACCAAAGGAAACAATTTGAAGTCATTGTCGTAGAGAAATAAAATACTTGCACTGCAACTGCAAAAACTATCAAAGAATAAAAATAAACAAGTATTTCCTTCGAAACAAATCTCAAGGAGAAGAAATTATCCTTTTAAGTTCTATGTCAAATGTAAGGAAGATGAATTGAAACATAAGTATCTATTGCAGGCAAATGTGCAGAAGTTGAATATGGTTGTCAAGATCATGCAAATCTACACACAAACCATTGAAAATTAAAATAAAATAGAGGTTGTTGAGTTTGTGAAAAGATGCATGGATGCATCATTGGAGTTGGAACACAGGGTGATGAAGAAAATGCAGTAGAATGTGTTAAGGTGATGAATGAAATCCCCAAAAGGGTATACTTAAAAATGAAATCACAATAATGTAGCATGGAAGATGCGACATGGAATTCAAAGTTTGCCAATTTTCAAAATGCTCAGTAAACCTGATGTAGGAGAAAATACTACAACAAATCGACAAACAATATTCTGCCAAAACATCCATTACAAGGTCTTGAATATTATGAGTATCAGTTTAAGGCATAGGTTCATCTTCATATTGTAGATCTCTTTTGCTAGTTGATCTAATGCAAAAATATTGCACTCATTCTAAACATTTATACAAATGTATGTTTTGATTACAATTGCAATAGAGATTTCCCTTTCCATATTCTTCACAGTTGTGACTCATGTATAGGATGCTTTCAATTTTTAGTTTAATGAATATAGTACGCAGCTACAAAGACTTGTTGGAACATTAATCTAAGACCTCAAAAAATCCACCCACCTCTCCTTGATTGTGGCATGTTGAAGTGTGTTTTATATCCCTTTTGACATAAAACTGAGGGTTTCTCTGTCATAAATTTTTGGCCATATATTCTATAAGGGATTTTAAAAAAAAATATTCCATGCCATGATATATGTCATTGCATGATATATGGATTTTAAAAAAATACTGAATATGATTACAAATATTTGAAAAGGAAGTAAGAAAATGTAGTAGAAGCTTCCAGGTATATTATCATTGATAAGATGATGCATTTTTTATCCAAACAAGGTATCATCTATTCCATCTATAGCTCGCACCCAAAAAAATATGATGATGACTGTTTCGGGAAATAACTCCCTAGAGGTCGTTGGGTCAGAAACCTCCACAGATCGGGGCATACTATTCAAGAAGGACTCACACAACCAAAATTGTATGCTAAAAACTAGATATTATCAGTTGTAGAACTCACCCGTAGATCCTACGTTTGATGTAGATCCTGCGGGGTCCAAACCCCCAGCAACTCTTCTTCCTCTTCAACCTGAAAATCAAGAAGAAACGTGTACGGAAATCTAGTTGTACAGCATATAGCTTTCCTGAATGTCAGTATAATCCATGTGAAACATCATATAAACAATAATAAGTGTTTAATTAACATTCTTTTCACATATATAAGCAGATATTAACATGTGAATTCAGAAACAAGATGGTTCTTCTTCATTACGAACATCATGTACAATAATAGAAAGGTGGAGAGATCACCTGAATCCTTCCACGATCTTCGAACAGACCGTCGTCTGGATCCGTCCAGCCCTTGCCTCGCTAGGATTCTTCCAAGACTTGTGCACACGAGATGACATATAAGCTGATGAACATCTCCAGGAAACAAGGGTTTCCTATAAATACCTGGGAAGTGCAGGAGGCACGGGAAATCAGACTTGACTTGGGCTCCAACAGAGTATAATGTCTATAATTTTTCTCTCCCCCTTAGGCCATGCATATAAGGGGCTTTTATACTCCCTCAAAGTATTTTCAATCAGTTGGAAACAATTGGCCACGGGCTGGGGTGGTTGAAATAGATTGTTGGCAATTTACTTGGAATGACGCTCAGAATTTATGTGCTCTTTGTTGGAGTTTTGGGTGCATTCAACACTCAATTTTCAACACTTCATTGATTCTTTCTTGGTATGAAATTCATATGGTAACTTAGTGTGCTTCTCCTTTGTTTTAATTTCATCATTTGCAGGGTATCATGTGATTAACATAGTATGTTTTCATGTTGGCATTTGTCATTTGAACCTGATGTTTCTTTTTCTTATTGGTACTCGCCATAAAAACCTTGTTAGATATTGTGGACTTTCATATAAATTAGTGTGGCATCCTTTATACCTCAACTTCTAACATTTATCACTTGAATTGACAGTTGGTTGCTCTCATGGACATTAGTGTGTTTTTTCCGTGATAGATGGAAAATTTGCATGGCTTCAAGGGAAATTTGGAAAAAGAGATATTTGGTGTGCACTTAGCTCCAATATTTTCCGTGTAACCTTGCACACATCCTAATAAAACTCTCTCAGACACATTGTTCATCAAATATTGTTGAATCAGTAAGGGTCTAGATGTGCCTAAATTTTGTCCATTGATTTATTTTGATGCATAGGATGTTGAAACATCACAAAATTCTTGATATTTATATGATCACTTGGGAATTTAAATTGTAGGCTTAATAATATGTATATCAAATTGTATTTCATAATCTATTCCTTTTGTTTATGTTGTCAAGGTCTTGTTTACTAGACATCAAAATTTTAAATGTGCCAGTCTCAACAGTTTTCCTTCAATGCTTTTAATCTAGACATATCTTCTTAGTTATCGACATCATGTACATAAATTTGGGTGCGTCAAAAGGTTGTGCCATTTTCTTGTGCATTGGAAACAATCCCACATGCAGAAATAATAATCCTAGGGAATCTCTATGCATGCCAACACTTGTCAAGTGCCAACATGTGACAACTTGTGCTAATGTGTGTTAGGGAGCTTTAGGGCATGTTACGGAGTGGAGTATGTCATGCTAAGGAGTTCCAGGTGTTTTCAAGGAGTGTTAGGTAGTGCCAAGCCAACATAAGGGAGAACCCAGTAAAAATTAATTTAATTGAACAAATAAGAGGTTGTGTCAATGAGCGACAAGCGTTCAAAGGAGGGAGTGACAAGGCATATTTGTAGGAAATTCCAAGGCATGCTACGAAGTGCCAAGTTGTGTTAGGGAGCATAAAGGGGTGCTCATACATGCTAGATGGCACCAACACATGCCAATGCATGTCAATACATGTTGGGTGCTAAGGCATGGCAGTACATGATAGGTGTTAAGGCATGCCAAGATGTGTCAAGTGCAAGTATGTGCCAATGCATGCCATGGAGTGTTAGGAAAAAAAAAGGAGCACAATTTTTATAAAATTCAAGGAAATGAACACATCAAAGGGTTGATACATTAGGACTTTACCTTTTTCTTGAGGGGCATGGCTAGGTCACCTTGTAGATTGGTAGGGTGTGTCAGGGAGTGCTAAGGTGAATTATAGAGTGATGCATGCAAGGTAGTGTTAGGGAGTGCCAAGGAAACATAAGTGAGAACAAATTGAAAATGAATGGAAATGAATGATTAAGAAGGTGTTTCAGTGAGTGTCATCAATGAGTGTCATGCATGGCAAGGAGGAGTGACAAGGCTTGATAGGAAGTGCTAGGGTGTGTTATGGAATGTCAGGGCATGATAAGATGTGTCATATAGTGTCAAGGCATGCCAATATGTGTCATGTGCTAAGGGATGCCAATATGTGTTAGGTGTAAAGGTGCGCTAAAGCATGCCAGGGAGTGTTAGGGAACGAAAATGGAGCACCAACTCAAAATGCAAGGAAATAAACACATAAGAGGGTTAATAAGTTATACTTTAGCATATTAGGCACACCAACGCTAAGGGCCAACATGTACCAAATTCTAGTCCATATCAAGTGTTAATGTGTGTCAATGCATGCCAAGGAGTACCAAGGCATGCTAGCTGGGAGTATGCGTGTGTGAAAACACATGCTAGGGAGTTCTAGGGCATGCCTGATCTGAATATGGGAAAACTTTTTAATGCTATGCAAGCTCCCTCATGAGTATTAAAAATGTGTTTCTTATGTGCATAGGAATCTTACTGAGTTTTCATATTATCACAAGAATTTATTTTTTTTGTCTTTCAATGTATAATTCCATGAAACAATTGTAGACATGAAACCATTATGGGCATGAAAGGAAAATACATCATACAACAACACACAAACCATTTGATGGAGTTTTCCCGGCCTGGGCTACATCTCCTTCAATCATCTCTAAGGCATAATTCATTGTTATTATGCTCCAAATTCAAAATGAAGAGTACATCAATGTGTTGAAATGAAATGGTAAGTTTCTCCTAAAAAGAAAAAACTCCTACAAAGTCCCTTTACCACACACTTATTGACCTATAGTCAAGCCTGAAACTATCAGCAACACAAGGGCATCTTAACAAGATCCCTTACTCAAATATGAAAGAACATCAAATTTGTACTTAAATAAATGTAAGTACATCAACAATATTTTTCTCTAAAACACATAAAGAGAAAACATGAGAAAAATGCTACAGAATTGCTACAAAGGCTGCTACTGCAAACATATGTAGGATGGAATATCCCTACAAGATCATCTCCACCTCAAAATCCTCCAAGAACTGGCTCAATATCTTAATGATCCATACACCCTCCCATTTCAACCTATAATTTGAACTTGAATATGTGTTATAAATAGAAAACATAAGTTACCAATGGATTCAGAAGATCCATAAACCCTTGAGTAGCCTCTTCTGGTTCTTGAATTGGTCCACAGGTCCTCTAGGCATGACCTCCTCTCTTGGTGGCCCTAGGTTTCTTTTATCTTCAAGTGGAGAAAGCACCATCAAGAGATGCTCCTCTGCCTATGAAACCTATTCCAATGAGTCCATAATGATAAAAGTGGCTACCTAGCCTCTTCTTGTACTCAATTTGGTCGAAAAATGCCCAAATTAGTACATCTGACAGTTTCTCTTAGAAAACCTCCACTAAATTTGACAAACTAGAGTTAAATGGAGTTATTTTAGCAAATTCCTCCAGATTTGGCGCTCGTCCAAAAACTCTGCTGAATTAAACTCAGATTTAATTAGTGCTATTCGTGGGTTAGTGGGCTACTTAATGTGCTAATAGTGAAATTCGTACTAGTCTATTCCTCTGGTTATGCTCTGCGGTCGTATGGTGAAGGGTTGGGCCCATGGAGCTGGCCCCATTCACTCCCCGCCCATTTCAAATTGAAAACATAAATATTTCTTCCACCCATAGTCTATTAAGACTCATGGTGCGGCCATAGTGGTAGACCTTGGTGCTTGTCTGCGAGAGGTTGTGGGGTCAAGCCCTGCTCCTTCATAAAATTTTACCATACCATATATTTAAAATTTTTCCCTCCGACTTAACCAAAATTTCAATCTTGGGAGGGCCACATGGTGGCCTCCAGGCTAGCCACATGTCATCATCCCATTGGCTCTCTATCAACCAATCAATATTTTCTAGCACACCCAGAAATAGCCAATCACAACAAGACAAGTGTTAGGACCTGAGCGGCCCACCTAGGGAATGTTCCCTTGAATATACCTTTTGTTGACTAGGCTATACAGATGCCTAGTTAGCATCCCTGTTAGCATTTTGTCCAAATTTTCCCTGTTCTGCATGGTGGTCAGCAGGCTCTAACACCTTCATACAGAGTCGGTTTTTGACGAAACGAATTACGTTGGAATCAGGGCAACAAGCCTTTCGTGGTCATTTAGGCTCCACACCTTTCTAAACACTTTTAATTTGAGCAAATTTTTTCCCCTGATTCAGATTCTGATCACACCTTCCCACTGACATGCTTTTGGAACCATAAAATTTGGTTCTCTCTGAGAGCTCAATATTCTTATGTCTCCCAAGTTCTATCATATTGATTCTACTTGGAGAAATCATCATGACAGACACTTCGGTCACTAACATGCCCTGCCTTGCCAATGGCTTGGCTCTTCAATCATTGTTCTCCTTTTGTTGCTGACCCAATTCCAACACTTGTTGGTTGCTTGCTGACATAACTCTTTTGTTGTACCAAATCAATTCCTTGGTGCCTTCCCATTGATAATCATGTTCCTTTTTTGCACAATGAGTGAAATACAACAAATAGGTTCTAACATCAGTAAAAAAACAAGAAAATAAATGACCATTCTTTTACGTCGACGGTTCCAAATTCCACATCTAGAAGAATGCATTCACCGTCTCCTTATCCTCTTGGTGTCAACACATAACATGGTCTACAATGGCTGCAAAATTTTTCTGGCTGAAATTTCTTGGACTTCTTGTCACAAACACAACCATCAATCTGAAAAATGCATCATGCAGGAAACATAACTTGATGACATATCCTCTTGCGCCTCAAAAGGCAACAAATTTCACATCATGAAAATTGCCATGTCCTCTCACATCTTGATGTAAAACACCAATCAACCACAAGTCAACAAAACATGCTTATTCAACAGCTGACTCACAAGTCAAGCATAGGCATGCATAATGATTTGATGGTTCTTTTCGAAAACAAAATAATTTCACGTTTCATGAAAACACTTCGTCAACATCTCCCTTTTCTCATTTGGATACAAAATCAACTCTTCCAAGTCGATATGAAATTCATTTTCACACATTCAACCAACACAAGTCGACACTTATTCATGTTCAAACAAAATGAAATCATCAAAATTCCATTGTTCATACACACATCTCTCATGCATGCATATGATTCCTCAACTCTCTCACATAAGTACAATCATAGTACAAGAACCACATTCATATGTACATGTACTCAAAGAGTGGAAATAAACAAATTTTCTGCAATAAAGTGAGTCTCAACATAATCCTCTTTCAAACACCTTCTTGGTGCAAACATGCAACATACAATGTAAAGGAAAAAACCATTTTAGTGGCATCTATCCAGAGAACCAAACAGGTACAAGCTCTAGATGCAAAGTTCAACACCTTGCTTCTTCATGTCCTCTTCTTTGACAGTTGGTACATGACACCCAATCATTTTCATCGAAAGACCATTCTTCTGTTGCAACATACCCCAAACTTTCATGCTTAGGCCTTTCTTTCTCCTCTATTGGGTTCTTCATTCTTGTCTAATTTACACCAAAACCTAAGCCTCCTTGGTATAACATCTTTTCCAAGATATTTGACCCAATACCTTTATTGTTTCTTTCAAAGGTTGCAAAATATTTTTCATCAATATATGCATATAAATAAGAAGCATATGTATTCCCACCATTTGTCTCATCTCTTTATTGAGACACAAATATGGTTTCATACTCCTTCCGGATTCTCAAAGTGTTCTCTTGGACTCTTTTGTCTTCTTCTTTCAGCTCCTCAACACAAGGTGTCGATTGAACCTCTTCCACATCATGTGGAAAAAAATCACAAATATTTCCATCTTCCATCTTGGAAGGATTTTATACAACACCAAATTGCATCAAATTTTTAGAAAACAAAGAAGTTTGTGGTGAAGATGGTAGTGAAACACCATTATTTTTACCTTCTTCCCTTCTGAGACAAGTAGGCTATTCTCCTTGAGATATGCTCTTCGAAACCTCAATACTCTCTGGAGGTGAATCTTGAGGTGGAACTTGTGGCAGCCCTAGCCTCCTTCTTCTTCTTCCTACTTGGGAAGCTATACCAACAAGTTTTCCTTCACCTCTCCGGAGCTTCAACCTGGTAAGAATTTTCACCTTAAAAATAGACAACCCTCTTTGCACAAAGAAACACAAGCAACAATGAACTTGAAGCTTTGATACCAACTTGATCTAAATATGGGAAAACTTGTTAATGCTATGCAAGCTCCTCATTATTATTAAAAATGTGTTTCTTATGTGCATAGGAATCTTACTGAGTTTTCAGATTATCATAAGAATTTCTTTTTGTTGTCTTTCAATGTATAATTTCATGAAACAATTGTAGGCATGAAACCATTATGCACATGAAAGGAGAATAATTCATATAGCAAGAAACAAGACATTTGATGAAGGATTTTTCCCTGCCTGGGCTACATCTCCTTGAATCATATCTAAGGCATGATTCACTGTTACTATGCTCCAAATTCAAAATGAAGGGTACATCAATGTGCTGAAATAAAATGGAAAGTTTCTCCTAAAAAGAAACAACTCATGCAAAGTCCCTTTACCACACACTTACTGTCCTATAGTCAAGCCTGAAACCATCAGCAACACATGAGCATATTACCAAGATCCTTTACTCATATATGAAAGAGCATCAAATTTGTACTTCAATAAATGTAAGTACATCAACAGTATTTTTCTGTAAAACACATAAAGAGAAAATATGAGTAAAATGCTATAGCATTGTTGTAAAGGTTGCTACTAAAAACATATGGAGGCTGGAAGATCCCTGCAAGATCATCTCCATCTCAAAATCCTCCAAGAACTAGCTTAATATCTAAATGATCCATACACCCTCCTAGTTCAACCTGGAATTTGAATTGAAATATGTGCTCTAAACAAAAAAAAATATTACCAATGGATTCATAGCATCCATAAACCCCTGAGTAGCCTCTTCTGGTTCTTCAATTGGTCCACAGGTCCTCTAGGCATGGCCTCCTCTCCTGTTGACCCAGAGCATATTTTATATTCAAGTGGGTAAAACGCCATCAAGAAGTTCTCCTCTACCTCTGAAAACTATTTAAATGGGTCCAGAATTCTCAAAAATGGTTACCTAGCCTCTTCCTATACTCAATTTGGTTGAAAATTGTCCAAGTTATGACATATGATAGTTTCTCCTAGAAAAACTCCACCAAATCTGGCAGACTGGAGTTGACTGGAGTTAGTTTAGCAAATTCCGCCAAATTTGGCACTCCTCCAAAAACTCTACCGAATTGAAGTCAAAGTTAATTAGTTCTAATCGTGGGTTATTCAATGGCTTAATGTGCAAATGACGCAATTAGTGCTGGTCTTTGCCTCAAGTTATGCTCTGTGGTCATATGGTGAGGGGCTAGCCCCACAAGGCTATCCCCATTCTCTCCCCACCCATTTCAAATTGAAAACATAAATATGTCCATCGCCCATATTCTATTAAGACTCATGGTGTGGGTATGGTGGTAGACCGTGGCGCTTGTGTCTCGGAAGTCGCGGGGTCGACCCCTGCGCCTCCATAAAATTTTACCATAACATATATTTAAAATTTGACCCTCTGACTTAACCAAATTTTCAATATTGGTAGGGGCACGTGGTGGCCTCCGAGCTAGCCACGTGTTAGTATCCCATTGGCTCTCTAGCAGCCAATCATCCAACACATCCATAAATAGCCAATCACAACAAGACAAGTGTCAGCACCTGAGTGGCCTACCTGGAGAATATTCTGGGAATATTCCATGGAATATACCTTTTTCTGACTAGGCTATATAGATGCATAGTCAACATCCTTGTCAACATTCTGTCCAAATTTTGTTTGTTCTGCATGATGGTCAGCAAGCTCTAACTCCTTCATACAGAGTAGGTTTTCGACGAAACGAATTGCGTCGAAAACAGGGTGACGAGCTAGTTTCATTCGTTCAGGTTCCACACCTTTCTAAACACTTTGAATTTTGAGCAATATTTTTCCCCTAATTTAGATTCCATTCAATGCCAATATGTTCTCGGGCATACTAGGCATGCTAATATGTTCCAAGGCATATCACTAGGTTCCAAGGCATTTTTGTGTGTGTCATTGCATGCTAAGTGCCAAGGAATGTTAGGGACAATAGAGGAGTGTTAGCTCTTGGTTATTATCATAATTAACCAATATTTATTAATTCGATGAGGGGAATGCTAGGAACACTAACAGTAGGTACCAATACGTGCTAGGTTCCAAATGTTAGTGCATTCTAAGTGCCAAATATTCCTCTATTACTTCTCTCTTTCTTTCCAATAATTGATCTCAAATAAATTTAATCTTAAACCATGCCAAAACCATTCCAACATGTGCCAAAGCAGACCAAGGTATCTCAATGTATGTCAGGCATGCTAATACTTTCCAAATGCCAATGTGCGCTAGGGAGTGTTATTCATGTTATGGAGTGGCACGATACGTCGAAGAGTGATAAGGTGTTCCAAAGAGTGCTAATGCATGCCAAGGAGTGTTAGGGAGTACTAGGAAAAAACAAGGGAAAACTAGGTAAAAAGTCATGGAAATGAATGAATATGAGGGTATGCTAGGGAGTGTCAATGAGTGTTAGGCATGCCAAGGAGGAAGTAACAAGGTATGATAGGCAGTGGTAAGGCATTCTAGGGAATAACATGGCATGTCAAGAGTTTATAGAGTGACATAGAGAGTTACAAGGTGTGCTAAGGCATGCCAAGACATGTCAGGTGCTAAGGCATGGTAGGATGTGTAAGGTGTTAGAGTGTTCCAACAGGTGTCAAGGAAATGAAAGGGAGAACCAAGATCAAATGTAAGGAAATGAACACATAAGAGGGTTAATAAGTCATGACTTTACCTTTTTAAAAAGGGGCATGCTATGCACATTAAGAAAATGGTTTGAATACATGCCAAGTGCCAATGTGTTCCAAGTGATAATATATGTCAATGCCTTCCAAGGTGCTCCATGACATGCTAAGGACTACGGGGCATCCCAACACATTCTAGGGGAGTGCAATGTCGTTCTAGGGCATGCAAAAATGTGCTTGGGGATCCTAGTCATGGAAATATATTTAGGTAGAAAGATGTTCCAATACATGCAAGGTTCCAAGGAATGTTATTGTGTGCCAAATCATGTCAAGGTGTGCCAGGAGTGTTGATGAGTTCTAGGTATCTCTCATTAATATAATTTACATAGATTTTTATGTATTAAAGGATTTGGTTCCTACACACACTAGATAAAATTCATCTAAAGGGAATTTTCTAGATAATAAACCTAATAGATATAAATCATTTTACTAGATTTTTGGCTTCTGTGATCCATCAATAAATTAGGAAGAAATCTTTCGGTAAAAATCACATTATCATGAACATGCTGTCACAGTGGTTCATCATCAGGACTAGGTGAGAGATCAGATCAGTCGTTAAGTTTAAATAGATGTAGGAGAGGAAAGAAAACCGTTAAAATCAACTAGTTTAACTATAAAACGGTTAGTTCAATAATTAAAAATCAAAAACGGCTAGTTTGAATATTTAAATTAAAAGTCAAATTAAAATTTTTTATAAATAAAAATAAAAAATTATAATTTGACTTTTAATTTAAATATTCAAACTAGCCGTTTTTTATTTTTAATTATTGAACTAACCATTTTATAGTTAAACTAGTTGATTTTAACGGTTTTCTTTCCTCTCCTACATCTATTTAAACTTAACGACTGATCTGATCTCTCACCTAGTCCTGATGATGAACCACACTGGTTGGTTCGAAACGCGTCGACTTTGTTCATGATAATGTGATTTTTACCGAAAGATTTCTTCCTAAGATATAAATCATGTGTTGACTCATAGGAAAACTGTATTCTCATTACTTAAGGGAAATGATACACACTAATTACTTCTTAAAAATTTCGTTGACTCTAAGCATTACGGCCTTAGAAAAATAAGTAAAAATAATCCTTAACAATGATCTTAAATTGTTAACTTTTGATAAAAAAAAAGTATAATAACAATCACATAACGCCATAAAAAACTCATTGGAATGATCAATGATGATGAAAATTTTTTGACCATCACTAAAAGTAACCAAAAACAACATTGGTGAGGGCCAAAAAAATATCGTCACTATAAGTGTCACCGAAGAGAGAAATAGTGATGGGCCTTTAACAACCCTTACCAAAAGTTTCATTGAAAATTATTTTAGTGACAAACATTAAATGATCGTCACTATATGCACTTACAACAATGTTTTTTAAGGATTTTCACCATATGCAAAATTGTTGATGAACCTTGAAGATTCGTCATAGGCACGAACCTCACCAATTACCTTTTTGTTGTAGTGGCTCCAACCTAAATTATCCAAATAATTTCATAAATTATTGTGGGAAATAATGTCTAGTAGATGTGTTTAATTACCAAATTAATATTAAGAATGTAGTGCATAGTTACTTTTTCATTCTACCTAAATTTATGCAAAGACTAGCATAAATTATGCAGGAACAATTTAACAAATTCAAACATTATGTGGGTGGAACATAACCTAATTCTTGTTGATCTTTGGGTAGTTGTGGGAGGTATTTGTTGGCGAGGAAACAGGTCTCGCAGGCAAGACCTAGCTTCAAGGGTTGGGGCCAACAAAGGAATCTGATGTAGTCTATAACCACGCAGACATTATCACCCTACTCCGGAGAGCAGAGAGTCTCACCCGAGGCATGTCACAACCACATGCAAAAGGGGAATAGATCAATAGCAGTGAAAGGATCCGCAACTCATGATTAACATTGAATTGATTGCATAAACATAGTTATATACGCAAGAACATTCAGAGAGTGAACAGGTATTAAGAAAATAAAATTTTGAATCATCACAACCATCATGCATGCATATGAATCACACAATAGGACAGCAACTTGCAAGTGTATTGATATCTTTAGCCAAATCCATAGTTACATAGCTTCCGCAAGGAGAGTTTACAAGTCTGATACAGATGCCTTATAGAACAGAAAGGTAAATAAGAGAAACCTAGGAACTACAGAGATGTCATGCCCGATCTCCTTCAGTCACTCTACGTTCCTTCTCCTGTCGCATCCTCCCTTCTTTCAGCCGGGTGACTACTATTTATTCACCTGCTATCGCAATTTTTAGTTCCTCTTTGCGTTCTTCTTCATCTGCTTCTGGCTTCTCTCTTGTTGTCTGTGTGTTCTGCTTTCTGTCTTCTACTGTATATTCTCTTCATCTGTACTCATGCATCTTCTTGCTTCAGCTATCTCTTGCTTCTTCCACCTTGATAGCTCCGTGACTTACTGTAGTTACGACTTGGTCGCGATTGCCATGTGTCATCATGCCGCAACCCAAAAATCCATTCTTTATTAAAAATTCAAAATATTCAAAATAAGTTTTCAAAACAAGGGCCCCAACAGGCCCCGACCATAGTTTCTTGACTCATCCCCGAGTCAATCACAAATGAAAGTCTCTATCTCCATCACCCCGCTGGATCATGTGCCCTATTCGCACTGTGTGCCTTCAGCTTGTTCCTATTCTCGCTGTGCGCCTTCAACTTGTTCCTGTTCTCGCTGTGCACCTCCAGCCTATTATTCAAACAAGGGCCCCAACTCCGGGACTCTGTGGAATGCTGTAGCTTTAAGCTCAGTGAAGGCCGACAAAGCTTGCTGCCACCCCTGCAGCATGGAATCTGTTTCTTTGGCAATCTTGGTGACATCGGCCTCTTCTATGTGCGCCGGTATAGCCCCGAACACTGTGCTAATCTAGGTTTCGACCTCGGTGGCGAGCTTTTGCACTGTCCTGGCGCTGGATTGAAGGGGTGGGCAGAGCTCATGAATTACCCATTTGGCCATTGCTGAGTTGGCCTCTATTTGCTGGATCTGCACCTCGAGATCATCTGCCTGGGCATATAACTGATCCAGCCACGTGGGGTCCGCGGTCTCTTGGATTTCCCTTGAAATCTGTTGTAGCTGCGCAGAAATTGGCTTCTTTTTTACTGTAAGGGCTAGGGAGCACTCCTGAAGACCCTTCAGGAGGTCGTAAGCCTCGCGCGCCGCAGAGTTAAGAGTTTCCTGCATTTGAGTGGCCTGGCCCTGCTTTGCTGCAACTTGTGCTGAATAGACAACCTCTGGATCGGGCAGCACTGGCCATGCGGCTAACGCTACTTGGAGCTCCTGGTTTTCCCTGTGGAGACCATTATACGTGATCTGGAGGTGGAATTATTTTCTACAATAATCGTGCGATCAATCACGTGCCAATGCGTATTCTGACAGTTGCTGAAGGTGGCATGGGGAAATGGGTGGACGCGACGGCTGAGGTAACTGCGGATGATGGAAAAATGATTATGGCGAGGTTACTTCCAATTATGGTAATTTATGGTTCAAATCTAGACAATCCTATGGACTGACACAAGTACTAACTGAAATTACCTGGACTGACCTTGACACGTTTATGAATCCTACGGGGATGACACGCTGGACGCGCCCCTCCCCGACCACAGTCGATTGCGGTGCGGTCCTGCAATAGAGCGTTTATTGACAAACTATGCATGAGAAAAAAATACTACCTATGCTCATCCTGGGTGCGGGAGAGTTATTTAACTACGCTACTGTATGGGTGCTCTCGGTTGCGAGAGTTATTGATGAAGAGTGAAATAAACTTACTCCTGGTAGGGTTTCAGGTGTGCACCATTCACCCACCCTGGTAAAACAGTACCGTCCAACTGAGCCAACCGAATGGCTCCGGACTCTCTAATCTCGATGACAAAGTAAGGTCCTAACCAGTGCATCTGCAGCTTTCCTGGGAACTTCTGGAACTTTTTGTCATATAAGAGGACCTTGCCGCCAACCTGGAACATTTTTTTCTTGATGTCGCGGTCGTGCCACGCTTTTTGCCTGTCCTTTTGAACCTTCTGGTGAAATTCGGCCAGGAACAGGGCCTTTTCCAGTTCCTGTAATTCATGTAGGCGCTCCTGGAGCAATGCTTCTTCCAAGAACTTGAGAGACGTGGCAATTAAAAGACTTGGTACAGTGAACTCGGCGGGAATCACAGCTTCCCGGCCATACACCAACTAGAACGATGTCTGATTGGTCAAGCGCTTCACCGTAGTCTGATAGGCCCAGAGTGCAGCTGGTAGCCACTCATCCCAGTCATCCCGCTAGGCATTGCAGATCTTCGTTAACCCATTTTCAAGAATTTTATTAAACGCTTCAACAGTACCATTGGCCTACGGGTGGTACGAGCTGATTTTGTGATGCTGAATCATAAATGTGTCCAGCAGCGACTTGACCATGTCATTAATGAAATGCGTACCTTGATCGCTGGTTAAACTTCGTGGGCAGCCAAACCTACTGATGATGTGTTCAAAGATGAACCGTGCTGCTGTATCTGTTGTGCAGTCTCATACCGCCGCGGCCTCAGCCCACCTGGTGAGGTAGTCAGTTGCGGTAATGATGTAGCGGGCCTTGGAGTGCCTAGCAACCGGGGCTATGGGGCCTACGAATTCAACAACCCACTTCTCAAACAATCGCAACACATGCACTGGGTGTAGCGGAAGTTCGTCCCTGTGAGAGGGCCTCCCCGTTCACTGACAGATATCGCATCTCTTAACAAATGTCTTACAGTCTGCATGGACCATCGGCCACCATAGTCCAGCCTGGAGTACCTTCCTCGCGGTGGGTTTTTCCCCCACATGCCCTCTCGCAACGCCGCTGTGGCATTCCCACATCACAGCTTCACGTTCGTGGTCAAGTCCGCATCGGCGCAGAACCTCATGGAGGCCCAGTTTGTATAGCTTCCCCACAATCAGTTGGTATTCGGCGGCACGGATTACCAAATCGTTTCTGGAGCGGGGTGTAGTCCTGAGGGCACTACCCTGTGGTCGAATAGGTGGCAATGTCGGCCAAGTAATCTAGTACAGATTTGACTTGGAAAAGGTCACCATCCAGCAGCTGATCATCAAGAGAGACATCGTTATCCCCCGTCTCTAGCCTAGATAAATGATCGGGCCCAACGTTCAACCTCACGGGCATGAAAATCACCTCAAACGTGAATTCTTGGAAGAGTAGAAGCCAACGACAGATCCGTCCTTCCAACACAGGCTTATTGACCAGGTACTTCAATGCAGAGTGGTCCGTAAAGAACTTGAATTTTCCTCCTGGAAGGTAGTGGCAGAACTTCTGGAGTGAGTACACCATTGCCAGGGCCTCCCTCTCGATAGTGGTGTAGTTCTTCTCCGCATTAGACAATTTGCGGCTGGAGAAGTAGACTGGATGGTCGACTGTCGTCTCTTCGGGTTGCGCCAATACAGCCCCAAGTGCAATGCTGGAAGCATCAATATGCACATGAAACTACTTATCCCAGTCTGGGTGAACAAGAATAGGCATCGTCGCTAGCTTTTCCTTCAGAGTGTCGAGGGCCATCCGGCACTCCTCCATCCACTGGAATACTTCTGACTTCCACAACAGCTTTTCTAACGGGGCAATGATCTTTGCGTAGTTTCGGATAAACCACCTGTAATATCTTGTGTGCCCAAGCAGTGCCCGCAATTGCTTCACCGTTTCGGGGGCTTCCATATGGAAGATCATTACTACCTTGGAGGGGTCGACATAGACCCCTTCCTTGCATACCACGTGTCCCAACAGTGTGCCGAAAGGAACTACAAAAATACATTTCTTCAAGTTCAAGGAAATCTGCAACTGGCGAAACTGATCAAACATGATACGCAACAGGGTGGCGTGTTTCTTCAGCAAACTGTAGACGGTCCAATCGTCCATGTAGACTTCCAGGAACTTGTGGATATACTCTCGGAAAGCCGCGATGACAATCCAGGAAAACACGGCCGGGGCATTCTTCAATCCAAATGACATTACGTGGTATGCGAACGATCCCCACTCGATGGTGAATGTCATCTTCGGCTTGTCTTCTTCCGCAATGCACACCTGATGATAACCCAAAAAACCATCAGTGAAGGAGTAAGCTTCATTTCCCGCAACATGATCCAATACTTCATCGCTAAAAGGAGTGGGAAACGGATCATGGATGCAGGCGTTGTTCAGACTCCGGTAGTCGACACAGACGTGTATCTCCGCCTTGTCCTTCTTATTTTGAATGACAATAGGACTCAACCACTCTGCTTCTTCCACCGGAAAGATGAGACCTCCGGCTAGCATCTTGTCAATCTCCATCTTGACCTTTTCTTTGATCCATGGGTTCAACCGATAGGGACGATGCTTTACGGTCCTGGCATTCGGTTTCAGCACAATACGCATTTATCCGAGGTCACCTTTGATACCCTTCAAATCTACAACCGACGAAGGGAATAAGTCTTCGTATTCCTGGAGGAGGTTGAAAATTTCCTTTTTTGTCTTCTCGTCCCAATAATCCCCAACTGTAGCCAGCTTTGGTTTGTCCTCCGTACCTATGTTCAACTTCTTTGTCTTTAGTGGCTGTAGATGGACACCTTTGGTGGTCGGTTCTTCATTGATGTTATGCTCGCCTTCCTTCTCTTTGAAATATAGGTGCCTATGGTCCTCCAGACCATCATCGTTTGGATCGCCGTCAATCCGTTGGCAAGCCAACCCACACCTAGCCTCAGGACGTGAGGAAAACGTGCCCCCATCGGGCTCTGGGTCATGGAGAAACAGTACCCCCTTGATAGCTTGTAGTGCCCGGGACACCAGCTCTATCTCCCCTTCGAACGAGAAGCACCGAACAAACTTGTTCATGACTTCCTGCCAGGAGCTGGTTCCTCGTTTCCGCTCTTCTTCCAAGTACCAGGCTTGGGGGATAGTATCTAAGGAGTGGATGAACCGGTGTACCCACAGCTCTTGCAGGTATCCTAGACTTTTCCACTGCTCCTCATAGGTCCTTAGGTGGTCCCGCAGATCGGAAGTCCCTTTGTACCTGTGCTCGCTTCGAGGGCCTTCATCTTCTTTAAACTGCGCCCTCAAAGCCTCCGCCATGCAACTCCACCACGACAGGGTGTTGCGGTGGTTCCTCCACCACCTAGCTGATGTGGACTGTAGTGCGACATCCAAAAGTGATATCCTGCTACCTTCTGGTACCATGTCCTCGACCTTTGCAATAAAGGTATTGACAGCTTGCATGTTCAACAAGGTGGGGTATTCTCTGAACTCATCACCAATCCAACGGACTCGGGAAATGGCAGCACATCTCCACGTACAGGTCTCATACCCACCCTGCTGCCAATCTTCCCAAGCGATTTCTAATCCCAGCTCCGAGCTCTGGACACTGCGCTAGCTGACGGAGCCGGTTGCGGTCGGGTTGATATAGTCCTCCCGCTTCCCTGTAGTCATCTGATAAAGGTGGTCCATCATTTGAGCATCCTCCCGGTTGTCCATAGTTTCGGTATATCATGGGCCTTGATATAGGTCAAGGGACTGAGTGACCTGGACCTCTCCATCCTCGAATATCATCAACTCCTTTTTGAGGTCAATGATGGCGTAATTCTCAAAAGCCCAGTCGATGCCTAGCAGGGCAGGGTAAGGATCCTTGTCTCCCATAATATCAATAACCTCAAAATCTGTGTAAGTCTTCACCCCCACAATGTCGACCTCGACACATTCGAGTCGGCCGATCGGCACAATGCAGTACTGGTTCACCATTCTGAGTTGAATGGGTGAGTAGGTTAGCTGTGGCCTTCCAAGAGCCTGCCACGTCTTCCGCGGCAGGATGTTGACGTCAGACCCTAAATCAAGCATGGTATCGCTGATTTGGAATCCTGCAACCTGTGTGTTAAGCCGGAACTCTTTTCCTATGCGGCACTTGTTCCGCTGGACCCGATGCATGTACTGGGGTGTTGTGTCCACAGGTTCCCTCGGCCCTGTATTCCCCTGCAGTGCATCCTACAGAGTACGCTTGAGCTGGTCCCGCATCGAAGCATTATCAACAATCTTGAGGAACAGCTAAAGCCATTCCTCAATCAAGGTCCCCGTAGCACTCTGTTCTCCAGAGCCAGTCGTCGGGGGTACCTGGAGGCCCCCGGCTTCCCTCAGCTGAGCAAAATCCTCCACCGCCTCTTGGAAGTACCTCTTCTGCGCGTCCGGCCAGATCAGTTGTTTCGGGGAGGCGTGCCGAATAGCCCGGACCGGCTCCTTTCCATGAGCATCCTCTCCCGTCTTCTTGCTGCCCTGCATGATGATCGCTACATTCTGCATGGTCGGAGTCACGGTTCCTCATGGCTCGGAGTTTACCAAATTTGTGCCCCTTTTTCGTGCCTGTTCCTCCCACTTCTTAATGAGTTCTGGATAGTCCTCTATTGCATGGGCGTTCACGCAGCATTGGAAACACCAAGGACGTTAGGGAAGGGGACAGTCCCGTGCCATGTGACCCTCCTGGTCACAGTTGTAACATTTCACCGGACCTCGCCCCCCTGTGTGGCCTCCGCGCATACCGCCGCCTCTTTCCCTAGAAGCCTCGTTCACCCTCTAGGAGGGTCATTCCAACCAGTCCGCGAGTGCATCGAGAGCCCTGCACTGCTCAATGTTGTGAGTCATGGAAACACAAAACTCACAGTATACATTGTTTGGGACATTTGAGTACTTATGTAGTATCGGGCACATCCGAGGTGGATGCCCCATCATCTGAAAAATCTCGCAGTACTCCGTGGTGGTTGGGTTTGGTTGAGATGGGAACCCTGCATAAGGCTGTTGCGGATGGTATACCCCTTGTGGATTCATCGCCACGCCACCCCCCGTGGGTGGACCCCCCTAGATTGCCGCGACAGGGGGTCCCACACTCATGCCACGCAGCCGAGGACATTCGGTTGCGACGTGGCCTTCAACCAGGCAGTGAGTGCACCAAACGTTCGGCCTGGCTGGTCTTATAGGTTGCATCTCCTTGAGCTTTTTAGTCAGACTAGTGATTTGATGCTGCAGTCCCACCAAGGAGGGATCCTGCAAGGCCGGCCCTCCTCGATATTCCTAAGGGTAGCCCGCCATGGCCTCTATCTTCATGCCCTGTTCCAAAGCATCCTGCAAGTTGTCAATCTTCTGATGGGTGAGGGGGGTTTGCGTCAAGGGAAGCAGAGCCTTGATGAACCAGTCCCTCTAATGGTTTGGATCGATCGGGTAGCTGAGTTTCCCGATTACGTCCTTGAATCGCCGCATCATCTCCCATGCAGTCTCTCCTTCTTTATGCTTAATCTCCCAGAGCTCGGACAAACCCTGCTAGTCCGTCTGGGGAAGTTTAAATTCTCGGACAAAATCCCGCTTTACGTCCGCAATTACTGGATTAGGATGGGCCTCAGACCACTTGATAAACCATCATAGAGCCCTCTCTCTGAGCATGGTTTGGAACTCTATTAGCTTCCTGGTGTCTGGCATCTGCCGAGCCCTCCATATGGCTTCGCAGAGATACCGATGCTGCTCTACATCATCGTTGCCCCGGCCAGAGAATTTTGGATACTGGGTGAATGACCCAACCATATTGACTTGTGAAGGGGTAACCAGGATAAACCCTCTGGGTCCTAGTTGCATGACTGTACCGCTAGAAAATGCAATACTACTAGTGACGCTGCTATTAACGTATGTTGTTGTCGACAATGAACTATTGTGCAATTGAATCAATGCTTGTAACTTAACGAAAATATTACTTAAAGGTTGATAGAGTACCAGGGGAAGGTAGGGATCCTTGCCGTGTAAATTTTTGGAAGTAGGACTACCTGGAGAGATGAATTTCATCTGCTCTTGAAACAACCGTTGCATTACGACATACCATTCGCCATCGGAACTTTCTTCGGGCTGCCCACCTGCATCGTCTTCGTCAGTCGTCATCTCCCCTTTTCTCTTAGTCGGGCTCCCATGCACCCGCCGCACTCCCACAACGGTCCCTTCCCTTTCCAGGGTATCCACCTGAGTGTCCATAATTCCTATCCTCTGAGGTGCCTCCTCTTGATTCTTCCTGTCGTTTTCTCGTCGTCTTAACTCCTGCATCACCCTTTCTCGCCACCTGTTGGCGATCTACGCCCGCCGATGCGCACGTCGCTCCCTCAATCTCCTCGTGGCCTCAGAATCCATCCCCCACTCCCTGCTTCACACTTCATGTAGCATCTGTCCCTTCAGCCCTTCCCCCAGCACAGGAGGTTTACGCTTCCATGCTC
Source organism: Pinus albicaulis (assembly GCA_034641835.2). Taxonomy (NCBI): domain Eukaryota; kingdom Viridiplantae; phylum Streptophyta; class Pinopsida; order Pinales; family Pinaceae; genus Pinus; species Pinus albicaulis. Next base: position 922,008,349 of record CM076570.1, read on the forward strand.
GACTTTTGAAATTCCATCAGCCCTTCGTCCACCATCAGGGCCTTAATCCACAGTGGAATCTCCTTAAGCAACTTCCCTCTTAACCCGGAATAGAAGGTAGCTTCAGCCTTCGAGAAGGATTGGTAGCACTCTGCAACAAACTCCACAATATATCCGACCAAAGTGGTCTCTACCCAAAAATCCACCGCGTGGGTCAAGTCAGTGTCCAACCGATGCAGAGCCACCAGATCCCCGTGCACCCAATTGCGGTTTATCTTCCGTGAGCTATCCCTAGGCACCTTTGTCTGTAACCTCTGCAACCAATTTTAGAGGTCGCTAGTGAATTTTCCCCAGAGGATCTCGTAGGTATCACTGGCGGAATCTAAGAAAAGGACGAGATCCTTAAGCACCCTTTCTTTTTGATTCGTCAACTCCGCTTGCTGAGCAACGAACTGGTCCAGATGGTTATCCCACCATCTCTGTATTTCACCTTCGAAGATCCTCGATACCATGATCTAGTTCCCCTCATAACATGTAGGTCCCGACAACGGAAACATTTTTTGGCGAGGAAACAGGTCTTGCAGGCAAGATCCAGGTTCAGGGGTTGGGGCCAACAAAGGAATTCGCTGTAGTCTAGAACCACGCCGGCATTATCACCCTACTCTGGAGAGCAGAGAGTCTCACCCGAGGCGTGCCGCAACCACATGCAGAAGGGGAATAGATCGATAGCAGTGAAAGGATCTGCAACTCATGATTAACATTGAATTGATTGCATAAACATAGTTATATACGCAAGAACATTCAGAGAGTGAACAGGTATTAAGCAAATAAAATTTTGAATCATCACAACCATCATGCATGCATATGAATCACACAATAGGAAAACAACCTGCAAGTGTATTGATATCTTCAGCCAAATCCATAGTTATATAGCTTCTGCAAGGAGAGCTTACAAGTCTGATACAGATGCCTTATAGAACAGAAAGGTAAATAAGAGAAACCTAGGAGCTACAGAGATGTCATGCTCGATCTCCTTCAGTCGCTCTGTGTTCCTTCTCCTGTCGCATCCTCCCTTCTTTCGGCTGGGTGACTGCTATTTATTCACCCGCTATCGCAACTTTTAGTTCCTCTTTGCGTTCTTCTTCATCTGCTTCCGGCTTCTCTCTTATTGTCTGTGTGTTCTGCTTTCTGTCTTCTGTTTCATATTCTCTTCGTCTGTACTCATGCATCTGCTTGCTTCAGCTATCTCTTGCTTCTTCCACCTTGATAGCTCCACGACTTACTGTAGTTGCGACTTGGTCGCGATTGCCATGTGTCATCATTCTGCAACCCAAAAAGCCATTCTTTATTCAAAATTCAAAATATTCAAAATAAGTTTTCAAAACAAGGGCCCCAACAGTATTCCCCAACTATTTAGAAGAAATAAAATTTAATTTAATTTTAAATTTAATTTTCAAAAAGAATCGCATATTTTGGAACCCTAATATCACTCTAAAAATACACTTGAACTTATAATTTACTCACTCATCACTCACATTTCTCTCTCCCTCTCTCTCATGTGGGAAGCTACTTGAAGAAGAGGCTGAAGTTTCTAAGTAGACAAATTTATGAGACAATCAATGTTTTACAGACTGGATTTTCTAAGTGTAATTATTTAATTATGTTTATGAATGTGTTAAATTAATATAATATATATCATTTGAAACGATTATTAGTTGCAAAAAAATGTTCTTGTCTAATTAGCACTAGAAAATCAACACCAACATTAAGACTAGGTACATTACATAGTGGTATCATAATTGTACTTGGTAGTAACATGACCCACATGGGAATTGAGTATGTTACACGTACCACCTAATAAGTGCAAATATCAATTATGATTAGCAAGGTAATTAGAGGAGAACTTAAAAAATAACTGAAACAATTATGTTATGAGAACATACATAAAATTATCTTGTGAATAATCACTTTAACTTCATTATCCTATCATGTCATTCAACATATTCTCTTGAGCATGGATTCACTTCATTTCATTTCATACCATCAAAAATTTATAATATATGTATAAAGCAACCCTTTTTTCCCTTTATAACATAGCTACCCTCTATTTTATTTGGTGCATGCACTTCTAGGGTATCATAGTTTAATTTGATGTGATTCAATTCCATACTAATGTCGTGTACTTGGTTCATTTTTCGTTCTTATTTTCTTTTTGTCACCATGATTTTCCAATGTCTGTAGAATAATTTCCATCTCTGTGGCACTCTTGGTTTTTTTTTCATCAAATATAACTTCCTGATTGACAAAAACATTTCCATTGGAAATAATACAATATGATTCCCTTTATTTCATTAGAATATCCAATAAATATACACTACAAAATTCATGAATTTAGCTTAGTTCACATTTATTTCGGAACTAAGGCATATCATACTGAACCAAAAGCTCGAGATTTTTAACTTGAGGTTTAAAACCAAACCATGTTTCATATTGTGTATTTCCATACATAGAAGTAGTGGAAGATATGTTCCTTAAGTAGACTGCAATATGTACTACTTCTGCCTAGTATGAAGTACTCAAAATTTTTAAGGTTAACATGGATCTCACCATATATAATAGTGTAATTAATTATTTTTGTTACTCCATTCTATTTGGGAGTGTAGGAATTTGTAAATTATATTTTGATACCGTTGTCCGTGCAATAAGCTTGGGATTCATTGGGTGTTAATCCCCCTTTGTTATCTTTCCTAAGATTTCCATTTTTTTCTTTAACTTCATGTTCAACCCGTCAGTGAAATTTTTTGAATTTTTTAATTTTTTTCTGGCTTTTATTTCAAAAAATAAACCCAATTCATTTGACTAAAATCATCAATGAAAAGTAAAAAATATTTACAACCTCCCATAGAAGGTTGTAGAGGTCCATAAATGTCAATGTGAACCAATATCAAACATTTTTTTGCATGCCATGAACTTGTTTTTTGTAAGTCAAAGTTTTTTCATTTATAGATAAAAATTAGATCCACAAATTGAAAAAAATGTACGAGCCTCGCTCCTACCATATTTGTTGGCCAGTAGAAAATTTCCAAAAATGCTAACTTTGATCCATTTCCATTTGGTTGTCTAAAAAAGGAGAAGGACTTAGTACCAAAAACTAGTAATATTAAGACACAACAAATTACCATTAGGATGTGGAACTAGGGGGGAGGTGGTTGAAACTCACAATGCACATGTTTTTCCATATGGCCCAAGAAACCATCCATATGATCCAAGCTTTCCTATGGATGTAATTGATGTTGAAACCTTAGTTAAACCGAGAGGCGGGGGGTAAATCATTTTAATACATTTATGGAATTTTAAAACTTTCTTTTAAACTTATTTACACCTATTTCATGATCAACTTAATGTATAATGAAACAACAATCTTAATATGCGAGTAGAAAGTAATAAGCAGATTAAATACAGAACATCAACACAGAATCATCATGCATATAGAAAACAGATATAAGTGGAAACTCATAAGGGAGAGCACCACATATTATTATTGTTGTGATTCAAAGGCAAGCTCCAACTCACTCTCACCGCTTATTTTCTGTAGGCTCCAACCTACAGGAGGCTACTACCTCAAATTCTACAAGCTACTACTTACAAGGAAGCTCCAACTCCCGTCTATTTTCTACAGGCTACAACCCACAGGAGGCTCCTACCTCAGCCGGCTACAACTTGACATCTATCAAGCTACAACTTGATATGGAAGCACCAACTTCCTCACACTACAATAAAACCATATGTTGATTTACCTGGATATCAGGTCTATTTTACTCCTTCTTCACTGTTGTCCTTCCAGCCTTCAAATCTACTTTATATTAGCTCTAGATCTTCATAGCTTCTCTATCTGCTCTTTCTTATTCTTCCACTCTCTAACATATTTATGCACATTACAATAACATCATTTACATAGATTACTTCATGACTTTTTTTATTCTATATGGGAATATGAAGTGAACATGCATGATTCTTCCCTTCCACCCATTCATTTCCTCACTCAGCATATTCAAGATGTTACGACACTAAATACACTCATTTCACTATTAAATTGGAGTTTTTCTTTGCCTACAGAGACTTTCCTTTGCATCACAAAAAATATAAAATAATTAATACATTTACAACTACAATAATATTCCAATTCAGTCCTTTCATCTTCTTACCTTTGTTGTGTGTTTGTCCTCTTCTGCTTGTTTTTCCCTTGTCTTTTCTATTTCTGCAGTTATATTTCAACTGTGCTACATAACTTCCCTTTTTTCCCGACTTGACCCATGCTGTTGCACTATTCTTTACGAGGTCAGGTCCTCTTACTTACCCGAGCCTTTAATTGTTGTGTTCACTATTTTCCTTTTGTTACCTAAGTCTTTTCTTCCATGTTCAGCCTTTTCTCTCAACCCACATAGAATCCCTTCTGACACAGCAGAGTACAATATCATATTTTATTCCACATACATACTTTAACAATCAAACGTCAGTGCATACCTTATTAACGGAGCACACATAACAGATGTGGAATAGGGGTTATCGGGTCCCACACTACTTGACCAATCACAATACATTGCACATTTCTTTCCTGCAGCTTTTAATGTTTTACACATATATCAGAATACACGCGGAATCACAAACTATTACTTGAAGCTCGATTATACATAAATCGAAAAGAAATTACATACATAGGGAACTTATTTACTGGAGGGTCCCAAAACACTTTCCACCAATCACAGGCGATCGCACTTCGCAACCTTTATGATTTAACTTAGCAGCTAAACCTTATTTCTTTCGATCTGCGATATTTGCGCTGGTGTGCAGTGCTGACACATCAATATTTCCTCATCGCATCACATACAACTTACCATACCGAGTGAAATATTAACGGTAACCTCTAAGATCTACGGCGTGCGATCGTGCACAATGCTGACACATGGCTCTTCCCTCATTGCATCGCATTCAACTTACCATACCGAGTGAACTCTTAATAGGTAACCTTTAAGATCTGCGATGTGCGCTCATGCATAGCGCTTGCACGTGGCTCCTCTATTTCGCATCGTAACCAACTTAACTTACCATGCGACGTGTTAACGCTAAACTCTTAAAAGTTTTGATTTTCGAAATTTCTCCTGATGCGATTCGATCTCCTTCGTCCATCTCTTGCCTTTAATTTTGTGATCTAATCTTGATCATCTGTTCACCACATTTGGAAATTTTCTAAGTGTTCTCTGCATTATTCAATTTTTATTTGCTTATCATGTCACCGCTCTACAACATCGGCACCTCCACGCTACTACTCCTGAGCTTGTTCTATATTCTTCAATGTGATTCTCTCCTGAGCTTTATACTGTCACCACTCTGTAACACTGGTTCCTCCACGCTACTCCTCCTGATCTTGTTTTGTATTCTTCATTCACTCTAATTTGAGATTATTATGCTTGTTGATGCCTTTGATTCTTCTCTGCTGCATTTGCTACTTATCTACTGCCTTTGCTACTTCTTTACTACCTTTGGTTCTTCTATGCTGCCTTTGCTGCTTCTCTGCTACTTTTTATGCTTCTTTGCCATCAATGACAATATTTCCAACAATTGATTACATTGGAGATGAGTCAAGATATCTTTCATGTTCCATTTATTCTGTTTGAGGTCACTCATGAAGGAAATGGGTTTGTTTTTGTCATCATGTCATGCCTTTGAGAGTTTATCCATAGACACTTGATGTTTCCTATGCATGGTAACCATTTTTTGATACTTCAAAATTTGAGGCATGATGTATGGAACGACATGAAAACTTGTCCAAGAAGTGGTGTTATTCATTTCAATTACAATAACTAGGTTTCTGGGTTGTCGTAGGTTCTGTTGGAGTTGTCGCCTATGGAAGAGAGTGGTTGGATTGACACCTTTCCCCAACACCCCAACGGGCATAGTCACATTGGAATGGCATTTCGTGACTAACAAGAACCCCAGGGAAAGTGAAACTACAAAGAGTATCAAATATTTTCCATTGAATCAAATGATGTGTAGCTAAGATAGAGCAAGAGTCATAGTGTTTGGGAATTTCCCAATTTTGAATGCACCCAACCCACTCAGGCATATCAAGTAAGTAGTCTAATTGAATTCCATATAAACCAGGAAGAAAAAACACATAAATAGTAGAGCCAGGGTGTATAACATATAGCTACTTGTTTCGTGTCTATCCTCCATTCATAAAGAAAAGCTAAATTCATAATTTAAAATACTCGATGAGCCTCGCGGCTGCATTCCCATAGAAAAACTGAAAACCCATGAAAGGTAATCAACATGGAAAACTCCCAAAGGACCACAACGACTGGCATCAAACATGCACCCCCCATTATATTTACTAGATGACATTGAAGGAGAAGTCCTGGGAAGGGAAAGCTAAAGACGCAAGACTGTACCCACAATATTTTTTCCATCATAGAGGACAGGGAATTCACTAGGCCATAGAAACCATACTAAATATAAAACCACTAAAGGGACTCCAACTGAACACAAAATATATATAAAACCAAAACAAAAAGAAAAGAGCCAACTAGAACAAGGATCAAACTTACCTCCAAGGTTAAATGACATTGAGGAGAGAGGCACCACTACAAGCACATCACTAGTGGAGGAAGCGTGGTGTCGCTACTCTACAACTCCCCAGAACACACAAAATTTCCAGGTCTTCGATCAAAAATTTTACTCACATGTCCCTTTTTCCCTTGATCACGCAAGAAAAATAGGAAATAGAGCAAGAACATACAATTTATGATGAACCTTAACTGTCTTGGAAGGCATCCATAAGGTCGAACCTTATACTCCTCCTAAAACAATTCTGACATCGACAACCAGCAACCACAACAGAGGACCTACAACAACCAACATGACTCCAGCATGCTTAATGTAACTTTTTTTCACTCACTTTACCTGGGAGAGCATGTCACATTGACCTTCTCCCCAATTATTTACCTTGGGGTCCAGTGAGGTGGTTGGCACTCCCCCTAATCTCATTAGCAATTTTATTTTCTGGCCCCATCAAGGTTGCATACCATGAATTTGTTAGAAAAATATCTTTAGTTTGTTTCCAGTAAATTCAAGCTTTACTTCTTACCTTTTCTTTCTTAAAAGTTGGAAGTCCTATTATGATTACCTACTTTTGAATTTGAGAGAGACTTTGAGTTTGAATTCCCATATCTAATATGCCACAACCTTATAACTGAAATATCTAAACTCATTGCTCCTGCAAAATATGACTTCCACGGGATGAATGTCCTTTTAATCCTTATAAGCTTCGTATCTTAATACCCAATCATGATTTTCATCAAAAAAAAAAAATAATGGAGTTGTTTTTTATCAATCCATATTGCATAATGACTTGATTTCCTACTTGGAAAATCATGACCAATGACACAAAATTATTCTTCGATGTTTGTACATACTAAACATTCAAAAATAGTTTTTCTCCAATGCCAGGAACAGAAAATTTTACTTCGCCTTTTCCATAAGGAGTGTGTGTCATATCATCTCTCTCTCTCTCTCTCTCTCTCTCTCTCTCTCCCCTCCTTCTCTCTCTCCCCTCGTATCCTCTCTAACTTACTCTCTCTCCATCTCTCCCTTGTCACTCCCTCTCTCTTTGGACATCTATCTCTTTATGTCTTTTTTCTTCCCTCTCTCTCTCTTGCACCCCCTCCCTCCCTCCAAATCTATCTCTTCTTCTCTCTCTCAAGTCCTCTCTCTCTCTATCTCTCTCTCTCTCTTCCTTTATATTTATCCCTTTCTCTCTCACCTCCCTCTATCTCTACCCCATCTCTCTCACTCCACCCTCTAACTTTTTCACTATCTCCCTCCCTCCCTCCTTCTCTCTCTTCCCCTCTCTCCCCCTCCATCTCTATGTCTCCCTCTCTCTCTTCCCTTTCTCTCCCTCTCTCACTTGTCACTCCCTCTCTCTCTACCTTTATCTCTTTATGTGTTTGTTCTTCCCTCCCTCTCTCTCCCCCTCCAACTCCATATTCCCCTCTCTCTGTCACTCCTTTCTCTCTTCATTACTCTCTCTCTCTCTCTCTCTGTGTCTCTATCTACATCCATATGATAGGGAAATTCACTCTATGTAATCAATGCTATATGTAATGTCAAAAATATTTTACATTTTAATTTTTTATTGTGAAATGAGTTATGTATTTTTTCCATGTGGTGCATTGATAAGCCAGGGTATTTTCTCATGGTATTGTAACATAACATATTTACAAGTTAATAACATCCATGGTAAAGTGGTGGTGGATATTAGTGGTTAAGAAACTTGTTATATTTCCAGTATTAAATTTTTATGTGCTTATTAATTATATTTAAATATGGTTATGGAATTATTATTAGTCCTTGCCGAGGAAAGAATATAACAATCCATCACAATTAGTTTAGCAATGGCCAAAGAAAATTATAACATTTAACTTTAAAAAATAAAGATTTATTTCTTCAATATTATGAAAAAAAATTAAAACATTTGATTGGACCACAACTTGAATGTCTTATTGCAACCTTTGCACAATATAATATCATGTGGATAACTTCCTTACATATTTTTATGCCATAATTTATGGATATGGTTGGTACATTCATGCATGATTTTTAGATATTTGTGTACAATGATATATTATTCTTAAACTTTGCAACAATCCAAAAATTAAATACTTGAAAATAACTTAAAAACTCAAGTAAATAACATATCTACCATGAATTACTTGCCACATAATTTAAGGAAGCTTTTCTATAAAAAAATGGATAGGAATAAGATGTACAAAATAGTTTTCTATATTACTTTTAACCTTTTGTTATTTTTGTTTTTTAATTGAGCAAACATATAAATCTTAAATTTTAATGTTAAATGCTAAACATCTACGTCTACACATCTACCCCTATATTGGATCCAATAGAATTTTTGCTAAAACATAAATGGGTTCCACCCTATATGAGTCGGTATATGGTGACTTGGCCACCGAAGGCTACTGATCTTGAATTAATTCCAGAAACGTGAGTGAGTTGGGCAATGATGTCGATGGAGTCTTCTTGTTGGAATGGATGTCTCTAGCAACTACATAATTGCCTTTCTTGCACACCTTAAATCTTCCCAACCATCTGTGAAACTTATACTATTGATTTCTTTTAAATTCCTCTAAGGGACTATTACACGCTCGATTTTTAATCATTAATGGGAATATCATGTCATGCAAATTCGTTCATGGTTTAAAAATGATATCGGAGTTGGATTTGTAGTAACATGATTTAGACCGAGTTTTGGGTATGTCACATAGTGGTATCAAAGTTAGATTGGTCAATAACATAATTTAACATGGGAGTTAAGTACATTATATATTAATGTCAAAATTGTATTTGGTATTAACATGACTAGATGATGGAATTGTGTATGTTACACACCTCACCTTATAAGTGTAAATATCAATGATGATGACAAGGTAAATTAGAGGAGAATTAATTTTGTGGACAATCTTAGGGTCGGGCACTAGATTTGAGTGGTAGGAAGTGATCCATTTAAGTAGATCTACTTGATATAAATATTTAGGGAATGTAGCCATTGGTAAACCATATAGAAAAATAAAATAAATTTAAATAAAAATTAGAAGAGAACTTAAAAATAATTAAAACTTTTAATTTTGAAAACATAATAGAATATAATAGAATTTATGGTACAAATAAAAAGATATATAAAATTTCATATATCTATGAACAATCACTCTTATTTACCTCATTACAAACCAATTTTTTTTTAATAATGAAAATGAATCAAACTGCATTACTAAGACATGAAAACCCATACATCTATACAAGAAAGAAAGAAAGAAAGAATTTTTAATGTCCACGAGGCTAAAAATAGCCTATGGGACAGATTGCTTCTCTATCTGACTCTTGTATTCGGCCCTTTTCT
>CM076570.1:922018397-922229025 GCA_034641835.2 Pinus albicaulis
AACGTGAGAAAAGTAGCCCCCCCATAATCAGCTCTACAACTATGTTATTTTCAGAGGTGGATGTCAAGCATGGTATAAAAAATCTAGCAAGTGGTAAATCCCAAGACATTGATGGGTTACAGGCAGAATTTTTAAAACGGGGTGTTGAGATCTTGGCCCCAATCATAAAAAGGATCTTCAACAACATCACACGAGACAATTTTACAGTTGAATGGACAACAAGTGTTGCTATCCCTCTTTACAAAAGTGGAGACATCAATAATCCATCTAATTATCTCACTATTATGGTCAATACTCTTCTTGTAAAATTGTTTGGGAGCATGATGGAGTGTAGAATCAGCAGTAGGGCAGAAAAAGAGAGGAAAAGAGCAAAAACATAGGTTTTTTTTAGGTCATGACACTCTACAATTGATCATTGCATCACTCTTAGGCACTTCATTGAAAAATTATGGGACATTTAGGGTGGGGAAGCCTTTTGTGTCTTTTTTATTTCAAAAAAGCTTTTGACACTATTCCTAGGGATAAGCTCAGGAGAAGAATGGAAGAGCTTGGAATCCCAAATGAATATAGAGCTGATTTCCATAAAATGTGTTGGGTCAATTTACTGTTGTAAACTAACACAAGTATTTATTATCAATCCAGGTTAGTGGAACTTAGAAACATCCCCAAAATATATGGGTTTCAGTTGTGATCAATTTAGAAGATGGTTTATTAATGATTAGGAAAATGCATATTACAAATATAAATCTAACTGAAACACTTTCTAAATTTAGATGTGTAATTAGAAGCAGAAGAATCTCCTAACTTAAGAGATTTGTTTGTCCTTCTCTAACAAGATTACCACATGAATTAGAAATCAAATTTACTAAACTAAACAATAGATTAAGATACATGAAGCAATAATTGAAGAGGCTCTTCACTGAAGAGGTCTTGATTGTCCTTCATCATATATTCATTTATCAGTAATGCTATTATTAAAAACAGGAATTCAGGAAAAGGCAAGAAAGATGAATTCTAGTTTCTAGTCTCTTGATCAGATAGAAGAAGCATTTAACTTAAATATTGGGTTGACTCTTCATATGCAGAATAGAAACAAGATTAAGATCCATCAGCAACCATGTAAAAACATGTAAAAGCATGTAAAGATGAATTGTAACTGAAGATCTTGATTAGATAGAAAGAATGTTTAACTTAAACATTTGTTTGTCCTTTCATATGCAAGTTAAGAATGATCATTACATTCATCAATACTAAAAAATAATCAGCATAAACAAATTAAACATAAGCAAGCTAATTCAGAAATTGCAACTACAAATAAACTAAGAAGTGTACTTAGCTCGGTGTGGGGGCCCTCCACCCTTGCCTCACACACTGAAGGTGAATTCAGCTAATTAAAAATTCAATCAATCAATCAGCATATAACAACAACAAATATGATATAACAGATCCTCAATTATGTCTCCAAGTCTTAGAAATAATAATGTTAAGTCATACAAGTTCTACATATCAATGCCTTCAAAGTTTGAGGCTTAAATAGATAAAGTATCTAACAAACTTATCTAAAATAGCTCCTATAGTCATAAATATCCTTATCTTATCAAATCAAGTCGAATTCATCCATCAGATCCATCAAAATCTAGAAAATCTCACAAAATAAGAGTTTTGACCTAGTTTTTATGGATCCTCCATAAAGACAAGTCATGTTTGACCGTCTTTGACCGGGCCTATTAAAGCTCAGTTTGAATGTACCAACAGGTGTACACTTATTCTTATTTCCCAAGCCTTCTAGAAATATATCCATCTCGAGCCCAAGTGTCCTGCACATATGCAAACCATAATGCCATTATGGGAATTTCTGATGTTGTCCAAAAAAGCACTTAAATTTCAATTTTTACAAAAACATCTAATAATTGAAAAACATAATTTAAATACCTATATATGCATCTTTTGGTCAAAATAAGGTGGATATGATGGTGAACAGATGGATAGTATGGAAAAATAATATGTATTTCATCAACAAAAAGAGATAAAAAACGAGGGCCAACATCTCCCCCAAATTGATGATCAAGCATGTCCTCATGCTTGTTTTTTCCTCTTTAACCTTCTGAGCTCTGATGCTGATCAAATTCCTGATCCTGAAACTTCCTTTTGTGTTGTATATAGAATATAATCCATGTCTTTTCCTTGTTCTTCCTTGTATATGGAGGTCTTAACCTTCTGTTTCTCATATTTGGTCTTCCAGGAATTTTTCTCGTGGAGCAACCTGAATGCCTATGTATAGAGAATATTGTTTTTGGTTTTTAACTTTCCCATTTCTTCACTTATCTTATCATTTTATTTAACTAATTTCTCATTAGTTGTCTTATAGGTTTCATTTTCTTCCTTCAAGTGCCTCTCCATGATTTTTTTTATCTCCAGGCTATTAGTTAATTCTATAACTCTGCAAAGGTTTTGATCTCCCTCCTTGGTATCTTTAGAAATTGAAGTAGTTTCAACCTCATTATTTTCAAAATAGGAATCTTTGTCTATAGGATTTTCATAAAATTCTTGCTGCAACCTCTCAAGGATTTCATTGGCCTGTTTAGTTAAAGGATATGTTTCTATGACTTGTACTTCTGGTTCGGTTGAATTCTTCTTTTTTTGTCTTCTAGAAATGGTTAAAAATGATGCTTCCATCTATACCATATCTGTCTCCTAATGTTTCTTTGACCTGGTTTTAGGATAAAGAGGTGAATGTAAAATATTTCTTGTTTCATGTATTGGCTTAAGTTTTTTTTCAATGACTTGTTCGACAAAATTATTTTCAATCAGAAAATTTTCCCAAACCATTCCCTTAACTTTCAGCTAATAATCCACAAGGATTTTTATGATCCCCTGGTGAATAATTTGGGCTTCTTTGGGCTTGGTCTTAGATTTTACACTCTCAATCATATTCATCAAATTTTTATAAAAGAAGGAAAATTGATCCTGATATCTCCTTTAATATGTTGTATTAACCTGACATGATATAGATGTACTACACTATGTCTGTTATCACACGTGAAAAAATTTTGAATTATAAAAAATAGCTCTGCCCAAGGTTCATTGAACCACTCCCTTGGAATCCCCTTTGACCTATCAAAAGAACCCTTTCTGTTTTTATCCAAGAAGAATGTCCAACCCTTGTCTTTGAAATGCAATCCCTTATGATATAGTTCACCTGATGATGGCAACTCTAAAGCTTCAAAAATATATTCTGGAGTCAAAGTAATATGTAAACTACCCACCATGGTTTCGTCATGTTTGTCATTGTTTATAAATTCTCTTGTGACATCCTCATTGTGCCCTTTTAATTTTTGAAGAAAGCCTATTAAGCCTGACTGATAGAGTTTTTCAACTGTTTCCCTACTCTACTGTTCAATTTGAAAAGCTTTGGGTTCTGCTCTTGAAGTCATTTTGTCTGAAAACCATTTTATGTACCCATCTACTGTCATTAACTTCATGTTTGTAAACAAAAATTCAAGTACTAGATGTTATCACAGTAGTAAGGCTTACCTATTATTCACTACTCTTGCCAATCAATCCTCTGTTTTCCCTTTGAAAAATGTGAGCTTACTGCTTCAAATAAACACAATATTTGATAGAGAGGTTTAAGAAAACATTTAAAAAAAAAGTAATGTTTCTATTGTCCTACTCTCCATTTGATTCTCTGTCTTTTCAAAAACAATCCTCTGCCTCTGTTTTGTAAAAAAAAAATTGACTATGTAAAAAAATTGAATTTTTTATACAACAGTGTCTTGTCACCCTTTGATTTCATACAAAATTCTTTTCAAAAACATAGAATGATGTATCTAATTTAAACTCAATGTTTATGCAAGAGAATAGTGCAACCATTTCATCAAAAATCTCATAATGAGTTCACTATTTTCCTTCAAATATTCACAAGACTCTGTCCTCTGCTATGTAAAAATACAAAAACATGTTTGATTGTGTCTTCTAAACCAATATTTCTCCACAAATCCTATTTCGAATTCTTCTACTGAGTGTGCTAATAAAATTAATCTATTACACAACTCAATTTAAAACAAATTCATTGTGCAATTTGAACCAAAATTCTCATTCTCTATTTTCCATTTATTTTGAAATAGAAGATTGTATATGAGGACGTATTCAAGCTTACTTGTCTTTTACCTGTCTTTGCAATGATCCTCGTGATCTTCTATTGTGATCCTCGTGATCTTCCTTCTAGTTTAACTAAGGTATCTGTTGTTTCAATTAGTGCCAACCTCATCAAAATCTTCACTCATTTACTCACTTAATCAATAGAAGATTTAATTGTTAACTAATGGCAGAGTATTTATGAATGGTGTCAAAGTGTTTATGAGTGGTGTCAAAACAAAATATAACGCAATGAAAAGATTTAAGAATTGAACTAGAGAACTCCTTTTATAACTCTTAGTTTGTTTTAACAATCCCGAGATCTATTCATGCAACCATCGTTATTTTGAACAACCAAATCTGAGTTTTACTTCTTACCTTCTCCTTCACGGGATTTCACCTACTGATATCGTGGTTGCTTGACAAATTTTCTGGATTTTTTGGCTTTGAAACTCCAGTTAATTCCCTTATCGCTCTGTTCCTCTTCTTTGCTATATTTTCTGCCTTCTTCACTGTGTTTTATCTCTTCTATTTTCCTTACCGCTTCTTCATTGTCTTCTCTCAACTTTTGCGTTTATTTGTTTTCCACAGAGTTGAAAAAATGGATGTGTGCTTTGATTGCATGCCCTCCCTCTCTCACTGAGCCTTTGGAATGCGATGATGGTGAAAAGGAAACATATATTAGTTGTTTCAGGTCTTAGCGATGGCGGAAATGTTCTCATAAGTTTTACACAGTGTTGTGTTATGGCTTTTGAAATTATTTTGACCGTTCATTAAACACCGCTTGACCGTTTCATGCATGGCTTTCCCTTGACTGTCATGCTGAATATGGTGTACATTTCGTCCTTTGTTTTACTTATTATGCAGCTCCTGTCACATTTTGCTTTTATGACCATGTCTGCTTCCATACTCTGCATCATCTCCAATTGCATATGCTCCATCATACTGCTTGTATTTACATCACCGTATGTTGTCATTTCTTTATTGCTCCACTGTTGCATGTATTATGGCCTCATCATAGTTTCATAGCATAGCATACATCATTCTCATGTATCTTTTTTATCATCGCATCATACTTTAAGTTAGTTTTCATTCACTATTTTTATTATGATTGCGCACTTGCTCCATTACCTTAGCTTGTCACCATTTATGATTGTGCTCTTTGCATTGTTTTGTTATTTGAAATAGTTGCGCTATCATATGGCTTTGAACTTTAGGTTCTCTTTTTATTTAATTTTTAAAATTGACCAATGAAATGGTCACATTTTTAAAATTAAATATTTATAATGATACTAACTTTTTGTTTGTTTTATGGTAGGTCTTCCAAGGGTTTAATGTTAAGCTTTTTTTATGATTCTCTTGTTTATAAAAATATGGTAGGGTATGGTATGGATAAATTATGTAATGTTTTATTGAGTAGTTAGGATAGTGGTATGAATATGAATATGGATAGAATAGGGCTAAAAATCATTTATGATAGAATGTAGATGAAAGTATAGGTTATAAAATATATATGAAATGTAGGTAATAAAAATGCATAACTATTACTAAATTAGATTTACAATTTTGGAATATTTTCGAAAAAAATTGAAATTTCAGCTCATATTCCATCTTCAATTCAGCTGCTGAAACTATTTTCATAGTTTTTTATTACACACCTTCCCCCAAGCTGATGATTTGACTTGTCCTCAAGTCTATGATGTCTTGGAGCGTATATCTACAAAAATATTTTAGTACAATAAAATTAAAACAAAAAGAGAATTCATTTTGGCCAAACAAGTTGGTTTTCTGACATGAATTCGAGTTTGTATTGTGCTAATTTCCTAGATTTTCACAACCAAACTCTTTTATTATTATTATTATTATTATTATTATTATTATATATATATATATATATATATATATATATATATATATTAAATCATTCTTCTTCTTCTGGAATTATGGAAGGCATATTGCTATGCTACCCCATTAGTTCCATATGTGAATCCATCAAATTTTTTCTCAGAAAATCCTCTTTATTTATAGGCTTATTGTAAATTTTAAACCTATGTCCATTAACGACAAATGAAACATATGCTTCGTCAATTGTTTTTATCTTGACAACTCCATTGTCAAAGATTTCTTAAATCTCATATGGCCCAAGCCAATGAGTCATAAATTTTTCTTTGAAATCTTTTAACTTCGTGTCGAACAAGAGTGCCTCATATCCTTTCTAAAACACTTTATTCTTTATGAATAAATCATGCCATTTGATCCTTTTTTCTTGGACAAGAGATGTGTGTTCGACTACTTGATGTCGTATCCCATCTAGTTGGTTTAATTCCATAATTCTTTGTTGTTGTGCCTCAGACAATTCCATCCCCAATTCTGCTACTAGCTTGTATGTATGTATTTGAAATTCTATGGGTAATAGTACTTATTTTCCATACACTAACTGATATGGACTGAACCGAATCGTGTTTTTCCAAGTTATCCTATATGCCCATAGTGCATCTTTCAATTTCTCTGACCAGTCCTTTCTGTTCATTTGTACAGTCTTTGTCATGATGTTCTCTAGGACTTTGTTTTTTTATTCCACTTGTCCGTTTGCTTGAGGATGATACGGAGTTGATTTTCTATGCTTGATCTTGTATTTATCCGTAAGATCTTGAACAAGTTTTGATGTGAATTGTGTGTGTTGGTCAGTTACTATCTGTCTCGGAACTCCGTATCCTAAAAATATCTCTTCAAACAGAAAAGACACAATAGTATCTTCTGTTTCCTGTGTTACTGCCTTTACCTCCACCCACTTAGTTACATAATTTGTACATAGCAGGATGTACTTCTTTCCATTGGATGGAGGGTTGATTGGTCCCATGAAATCTAAAGCCCACTATTCAAATGGTTCAATCAGTACTTGTGGCTTTAATGGCATTTCATCTGATGCCACTGGTCTACCAATTCTTTGGCAGTTGTCACACCTTTTTACATAGGCCCTAGATTCTTTGAAGATGGATGGCCAGTAGTAGCCAAGTTTCACAACTTGTATGTTGTTCTCTTACCTGAAAAATTACCACCACATGGTTCATCATGACATGCTTTCAAAATTTCAATAATCTCATCTTCTCTAACACATTTTCTAATCATTAGATCAGCACCAGTATAAAATAGATCTCCATTGACCCAAATATATTTAGTACTTTCTCTAATTGTTCTTATTTTCTACTAGTTTGTGTAATGAGATGGTAAGATGCCAGATGATAAATAGTTAGCTATATCTGCAAACCATGGAGTTTTGACATTTATAGAAAATAGATGTTCATCTGGAAAATTATCTGATACTGAATTTGGATCACCAGGTGAATGTAGTCTTGACAGAAAGTATGCAACTTGGTTACCTTTGCCAGGTTGATCTTGTATAGTAATGTTAAAATCTTGCATTAATAATAGCCATCTAGTTATTTTTCCATTTGTGGTTGATTTATTAATTAAATATTTTATGGTGGAATGATCTTTGTGGATATAAACTTGATAACCTGTCATATAATGTCGAAATTTATTATCTTCATGTACTACAGCTAACAACTGTTTCTCTGTAATAGTGTAGTTCAATTATGTCAGTGTTAAGTTTTTGCTGATGAAATATATGGCATAATTAATCTAATTCTATTTTTGTCCAAGCGATGCTCCAATAGTTGTATCAGATGCATCAGTTGAAATGTGAAATGGAAAAGACCAATTAGGTCCTTGAAGAATGGGTGCAATTGACAATTTTATTTTTTATTTTTCAAATGCATTCTAAAAATTATTTTTCCATTGGAATTCCACATGTTTCGCAAGTAAATTGAATAATGGAAAAGACAGTTCACTGAAATTTTCAATAAATCTCCTATAGTAGCATGCATAACCCAAGAAACTTCTAACTTATTTTTGTGTTGTGGGTGGTGTTAAATTCACAATGACCTGAATTTTTGTTGGGTCCACCTTAATCCCTAAAGAATAAATATGGTGTCCCAACACTATCCCCTCAGTTAACATCATAAAACATTTTTCATTACTGAGAGATAGATTTGTCTCTATGCATATTTTTATAACTTTTTCAAGATTTTGTAAACAATCATCATATGTTGTACCATATAGAGTGAAATCATCCATGTAAGCTTCCACACACTCATGAACCAAATCAACAAAGAATGCTAGAACTGCTCTCTGAAAAGTAGCAGGTGCATTACATAAACCAAATGGTAATACATTATATGCATATGTTCCCCATGGGCATGTGAATGTTTTCTTATCTTGATCTTCTAATGCTATCTTTATCTGATTATATCCGCTAAATCCATCCAGAAATGAAAAGAATTTCTTTCCAGCTAATGAAACTAACACTTGATCGATAAATGGTAAAGGAAAGTGGTCTTTTAATGTATCTTTGTTGAGTTCTCTGTAATCCACACAAATTCTCCATTTCCCATTTTTCTTAGGTACTACAACTAAGGGTGAAACCCATTAACTATCTGAAATAGGATAGATAAATCTGACTTGTAATAGTTTCTGTAATTCTTCTTTCACTATTTCCTTCATCATGGGGTTCATCCGTCTTTGTGGTTTCCTTATAGGCTTTATTTGATTATCAGTGTAAATGTAATGGATGCATTTTTTTGGATGAATTCTCCGCATGTCTTTGTAATCCCAGGCAAAAGCTTTTGAATATTTTTGCAACAATGTTACTAGCTTTTCCTCTTGTGATGATTGTAAGTTATTGCCAATATTCAAATGTCTCTCAGGACTGATTCCAATGATTTCACTATTTGAATTGGTAATTGAATTTACAGGAAAAATGCTTTCAAATATATTTTGCAATGACTATATAGTGCAATTTTCCTGAAAACATTCATTTAAAAGATAACTAGCAGCTTCATATTGAGTTACCCTAAGCTGCTCTGAAATATTTGGTTTTGAGATGAATATATCTAATAAGTCCTCATTTTCTTCCTCCTCTCTAAAATTATAAACTTTATTAAGACTAAGAACATATTGAATTTATTGTGGTTCCTCTCCATCAAGCCATGATAATAAAGAAGGAGATTGAGCGAGAGGATATAATGTAACATGCTTTTTTTCATCTCCATTTTCAATAATCATGCTTCCCAGCCTACATCCAATGTAAGAGTCTACAGTGGCTAACCATGGTCTGCCTAAAATTGAGGGACGCCCTCTCAAATTTGTTTTTGGTTGCAAAATCAAGAAGTCTACAAGATACTCCCATGAATCCAGTGAGACAATGATATCTTCCAATATACCTTCAGGGACAACTTTAGATCTGTCTACAAGTTCTAAAACTATAGTAGTAGGTCTAATGTTGTTTAGATTCAAATCTTTCATAGTCTCTATTGCCATAACATTGATAGTTGCTCCCAAGTCTATTAAAGTATTTGGCACTGAAAATTTGTTAATCAAAATGGTAACCATAGGAATTCCTAGATCAACGTATTTTTCAATGGTTGTGTTTGTGGACATGAGACTAAATAAAATTCCAATTACCTGGATTTTTGGTGGATCCTTCTTTCTTCTGCCAGATTTATTAATGCATAATTCCTTTATTGTTTTTGCATATATTAGAATGTCTTTAATTTCCTGCAGCAAACTAATTTTAACATATGTGTTTTTCAATTCATATAGAATATTAAATTCGGACAGAGATATTGGGATATTCTGTTGTATCAATCTCTCTGGATATGGTGGAGCCAGTGTCATAATAGATTTACCTTTCTAAATTTTCTTTTCTAGTTGAGATTGTTGACTTTTTTCTCCTTGTTCAATTTCTTCTTCAATTATCAGAGGAGAATATTTTTGTAACAACTTCGGAGACCTTAGGTGGACATCTTGTAGGGGAAGAATTGAATAAGTAGGATAATATGTTGCCTCTTCCACATGATATGCTGGTCTATCCACCTTGTTACTTGGATTAGCTACTGCCTAAGTTGGCAATTGTGTTGGTTTAGGAGGTGGTTGGTTAGTTGGCAGTTGAATTTGTTGCGGTTGATTTAGCATTGGTGGGTTTTGAGATGGATATGGCATTGGTTGATGTTGTTGGAATAGTTGATATTGATGAAATGGTTGTGAAGTGTATGGTTTTTTATATTGATACTGCTAGGGACACATTTGTTGTGGTGGTTGGTTTCCATAACCATATCCCCTCCAACCTTGTACGGCTTGGTTTTGATATTGTTGTGGTGGCCAAGCCTACCATGGCATTGGTGTATTCCATGTATTTTGAGGATATTGAAAATTTTGTGGATTTTTTTGAGGGAATTGTTGATGCATCCTTGGTTTCCAAGGTCTCCTTGGTGCCATATAGTAGAGAGAATCTACTCCTTGCACTTATTCTCCTTGCAATTCTTTTAATTTAGGACATTTTTCTGTTGCATGGTTTTATGTGCATAGTCCACACACTTGTATACCTTGCAAATGACATTCCCTGAGTGGATGTTTTTGCCTACACTTTGGACAAAAAATTTCTAATATTTAATCTTGCTCTTATTTATTTTTCTTAGCTTTCAAAACATCTACTTGTGTTCCCAAAGTTCTTAAGAGATTTTTTTTAAAATTTTCTAGCAGGCTTCCTATCTCCGCTCTTGTTACTGCACGTGTTGCATATTTGGAAGCTTTTGATGAAATATCTCTCTTCCCACTCTTTGCTCTTCCCCTAGAGTATTTTTGACATAGTTCAACAATTTCTTCAAATGGTAAATTGGAGATATCTCTTTTTCCCATTACATTAAGAATGTCTAAATACTCACCTCTAATACCCTTAAGAAAAATAGTGCAGATGGTATCACGACTAAGAGAATGATGTTTGGATTTCTATAAATTGTAAAGGAATATTTCCAAATATTCTTCCAAAATTTCATCTTCTTGTTTTGTCATTTTGAAAATGTCTTCTTTCGAGTCTCTAGCACTACAGTAAGCTTGATACTTTTTAAGAAAAAAATTCTTCATATCCTCCCAAGAAGCAATTGTATGTTCTCCTAATCCCATGAACCATTTCAAGGTTGCTACTTTTAGAGTAGCAGGAAAAATTCGAAGCTTGTGTGTGTCATCAGTATATCCATAGGTTCTACAAAAGATATCAAATTCGAACATGAATGCATCAGGATCTTCTGTTGATATTCCATAGAAATTAGGTAATATGGAAGGTGGAATGTTTTTAATTTTTATTTCTTCTCCTAGTATTTCTCTTGCATCTAAAATAGGAAAGCCAAAATTAGTTTCTTGATCATTGTTAACTTCTTTCTCGTTTTCTTGTGTTCTTCAATTTTGATTTTCTCTTCTTGCTTCTTCCTCTATTCTTCTAAGTGTTTCTGCTCTTCTGTATTCCTCCGCCTTTCTTTCTGCCTAAATTCTTCTTTCTTCTTCTTCTTTTCTTCATCATTCCCTTTTATGTCTTTCATATTCTAGTCATGTTTAGTCTAGTTGATCCTTCTCCTTCTTCAGCCATTTCTTGTTCAAAGATTTACATTGTTTCGATATGAGGTTGATTTTCTATTTCTTCCACTACTTTGATTTCTTCAAGGACATGTTGCTCTAGTTGTTCAACAATTGGTTTTCTTGTGTCTTTTTGTTTCCATACGGAAGGAGGTTCTTTAGATGATTGATTTTTCTTTAGCTCTAAGGCTAACAAGATTTGTCTTTCAACTAAATTTAATCTCTGTCCTGATCTACGTTTTTCCTCTAACCCTCCTATATTAGGTCTTCCAGCAACCAGTGTTGTTAGTCCTATGGATTAATGAGTTGTTGGGGGTTTTTTTTTTGCAAATAAACCTTTTTTATCTCTATCTCTAGGCATAAAAAAACATTACTTGAAAGAAAAACTATGTTTTTGTTGTTTTTGGTGATTTTATATTTTTTATCTTTTTGTCTTCCTACTTTACTGTTTTGAATATGCTTCCCCTGCAATGGTGCCAAAATGTTGGGTCAATTTACTGTTGTAAACTAACGCAAGTATTTATTATCAATCCAGGTTAGTGAAACTTAGAAGCATCCCCAAAATATATGGGTTTCAGTTGTGATCAATTCAAAATATGGTTTATTAATGATTAGAGAAATGCATATTACAAATATAAATCTAACTTAAACAATTTCTAAATTCAGATGTGTAATTAGAATCAGAAGAATATCCTAACTTAAGAGATTTGTTTGTCCTTCTCTAACAAGATTACCACATGAATTAGAAATCAAAAACTACTTAACTAAACAACAGATTAAGATACATGAAGCAATAATTGAAGAGGCTCTTCACTGAAGAGGTCCTGATTGTCCTTCGTCATATGTTCATTTATTAGTAATGCTATTGTTAAAAATAGAAATTCAGAAAAAGCAGGAAAGATGAATTCTAAGTTCTAGTTTCTTGATTAGATAGAAGAAGTTTTTAACTTAAAGACTGAGTTGGCTCTTCATATGTAGAATAGAAACAAGATTAAGATCCATTAGCAACCATGTAAAAGCATGTAAAGATGAATTCTAACTGAAGATCTTGATTGGAAAGAAAGAATGCTTAACTTAAACATTCGTTTTTCCTTTCATATGAAAGTTAAGAATGATCATTAGATTCATCAATTCTAAGAAATAATCAGCATAAACAAATTAAACATAAGCAAGCTAATTCAGAAATTTCATCTAAAAAATAAACTAAGAAGTGCACTTAGCTCAGTGTGGGGGCCCTCTACCCTTGCCTCGCACACTGAAGGTGAATTCAGCTACTTAAAAATTCAATCAATCAACCAGCATATAACAACAACAAATATTATAGAACAAATCTTCAATTATTTCTCCAAGTCTCAAAAATAATAATGTTAAATCATACAAGTTCTACATACCAATACCTTCAAAGTTTGAGGCTTAAATAGATAAAGTATATAAAAAACTCATCTAAAATAGCTCCTATATTGATAACTATCCTTATATTATCAAATCAAGTCGAATTAATCCATCAAATTTGTCAAAATCTAGAAAATCCCACAAAATAAGAGTTTTGACCTAGTTTCTAGGGATCCTCCATAAGGCAAGTCATGTTTTACCGCCTTTGACCAAGCCTATTAAAGCTCATTTTGACTGTACCAACAGGTGTACACTTATTCTTAGTTCCCAAGCCTTCTAGATATATATCCAACTCGAGCCCAAGTGTCTTGCACATATGCAAAGCATAATTCCATTACGGGAATTTTTTATGTTGTCCAAAAATGCACTTAACTTTCAATTTCTACAAAAACATATAATAATTGAAAGAAATAATTTAAATACCTGTATATGCATATTATGGTCAAAATAAGTTGGATATGATGGTGAATAGATGGATAGTATGGCAAAATAAGATGTGTTTTATAAACAAAAAAAGATAAAAAACGAGGGCAAACAGCAAGATGTTATTCAGAATACCAATTTAGTTCAACAACATAGATCCAAATGGCATGAAAAATATATCAAATAAAGAAAATTTCAAATAGGAGATTGGGCATTATTCTTTGATTCAAAGTTTAATGATTTTCAAGGAAAATTTCAAACTCACTGGCTTGGGCCATATGAGATTGAAAAAGTCTTTGATAATGGAGCAGTCAGGATCAGGACCATTAATGAAGGAAAAGTTCCTCTCCTTTTGAATTGACATTGACTACTAATTTATCACAAGCCATTAACAAGGAGGAGTTTGATGATATTTTTCAAAACAATTCTGATTTGAAGTTGGTTGAGAATAATTTTTCTTCTTCTCCAGCCTAAAGCCTTCTTTTATTCAAATATATATATATATAAGAGAGAGGAAAAAAATAGTAATAATAATAATAAGAGAAAAGAAAAACAAAATGTATATAGTTGAAACCCAACAATTATTGGCATGTTTATACAGAAAATCTAAGGTGAAAACCAAGAATTCTCGGCACCTTAAATTTTCTTCATACCTGTTTTAAATCCCATTTTTTTGCATTCCTTTCTTTTCTTTCTAGAATAAAAACAACTACAAATTGTTGAGAATCTGCAGCTCTGACGGATTTATGTAGCTAATTTTTGACAGAAACCTTTAATTGAAGCAATTGAAGAAATGATTGAATCCACCACTAAAATCACTTGAAGACAATGCAAAAAGGAGAAACCGAGTGTTAGAAACATCAACTCAAAAGGTATGCAAATATTTAATTTGATAATAAGGGTCAAAACATTAGTATATGAATTATATGGACGTTATACCACCAATTCAAAAACCATTATTTCTAAGAGTTGAGATGAAAATATCTTTTCAAATCAAATAAAATCCAAAATCCGCCCATTCACTCCTCGTCATTACATAAAAAAATCCAGTCCAAATTCCGAATTCATTGTTGAAATCACCCAACTCGCGTTCATTCATACCCTAATGGTTACTTGTTTTCATTTCGCTCTCATGCTCTCACCAAAGCCATTATTCTAAAACCCTCACTCATACCCTATTAAGAAGTGATTGTGAGGTGAAACTTCTCAACCATGGGGGTCATAGTAAGAACAAAACCAGAGGAGAGAAAATTCGTGAAGGGATACCTGCAGGTGAAGGAAATGTTGCAGAAACCACAGTGGCTAGATTTTGTGGATAAATTTTATTTTTTTAACAAATAAGTAACTAAATGTTTTTCCAGGGCCTTTTATAGAATGGAGGTTGAAATTGGAGACATTAAATTTGCAGTGACATACTCCTTTATTGTTGAATCTACCAGATCGCTTAGAACTGGAGAAATATGGTTCAAGAACGGAGGCATTGAAGGAGAAAAATGGAAGACCTTCTTGAATAATCCAGGTATGGAAACCACCATTTTTAATAAAGGTATTCCAAGTACAACACTTAAGGGTAAATGGATAAATGTGTTGTTAGTAACTCAAAAGTTTATCACTCAGTGTGGGGGCCCTCCACCCTTGCCCTACACACTGAAGGTGAATTCAGCTACTTAAAACTTCAATCAATCAACCAACATATAATAGCAGAAAATATGATAGAACAGATCTTCAATTATGTCTCCAAGTCTCAAAAATAATAATGTTAAATCATACAAGTTCTACATACCAATGCCTTCAAAGTTTGAGGCTTAAATAGATAACGTATCTAACAAAATCATCTAAAATATCTCCTATAGCCATAACTATCCTTATCTTATCAAATCAAGTCAAATTCATCCATCATATCCATAAAAATCTAGAAAATCTAACAAAATAAGAGTTTTGACCTAGTTTCTAGGGATCCTCCATAAAGACAGGTCATGTTTGACCGCCTTTAACAGGGCCTATTAAAGCTTAGTTTGATTGTACCAACATGTGTAAACTTATTCTTAGTTCCCAAGTTTTCTATAAATATATCTAGCTCGAGCCCAAGATTCATGCACATAAACAAACCATAATTCCATTACGAGAATTTCTGATGCTGTCCAAAAATGTACTTAAATTTCAATTTTTACAAAAACATCTAATAATTGAAAAACATAATTTAAATACCTGTATATGCATATTTTGGTCAAAATAAGGTGGATATAATGGTGAATAGATGAATATTATGGCAAAATAAGATGTAATTCATAAACAAAAAGAGATTAAAAATGAGGGCCAATATCTCCCCCAAACTGATGATCAAGCATGTCCTCATGCTTGCTTTTTCTTCTTTGACCTTCTAAGCTCTAATGTTGATCCCATTCCTGAACATGAAACTTCCTGTTGTGTTGTGTTTAGAATATAATCCATGTCTTTGCCTTGTTCTTCCTTGTAGATGGAGGTCTTAACCTTCTGTTTCTCATATTTGGCCTTCCAGGAATTTTTCTCCTGAAGCCACCTGAATGCCTGTGTATAGAGAAGATTGTTTTTGGTTTTTAACTTTCCCATTTCTTCACCTATATTCTTATTTTATTTAACTAAATTCTCATTAGTTGTCTTATAGGTTTAATTTTCTTCCTTCAGGTGCCACTCCATGATTTTTCTTATCTTCAGGCTATCAGTTAATTCTCTAACTCTGTAAAGGTTTTGATCTTCCTCCTTGGTATATTTAGAAACTGAAGTAGTTTCAACCTCATTATTTTCAAAATAGGAATCTCTGTATACAGGATTTTCATACACTTCTTATTGCAACCTCTCAAGGATTTCATTGGCTTGTTTAGTTAAAGGAGATGTTTATATGACTTTTACTTTTGGTTCTGTTGAATTCTTCTTTTTCTATCTTCTAGAAATGGTTAAAAATGATGTTTCCCTCTCTACCATATCTGTCTCCTGATGTTTCTTTGACCTGGTTTTAGGATAAAGAGGTGAATGTACAATATTTCTTGTTCCTATATTGGTTTAAGTTTGTTTTCAATGACTTTCTCCACAAACTTATTTTCAATCGGAAATTTTTCCCAAACCATTCCATTAACTTTCAGCTGATAATCCACAAGGATTTTATGAGCCCCTGGTGAAAAATTTGGGCTTCTTTGGGCTTGGTCTCAGATTTTACGCTCTCAATCATCTTCATCAATTTTTTATAAAATAAGTACGATAGATTGATCTTGATATCTTGTTTAATATGTTGAAGTAACCTGACATGATATAGGTGTACTACACTTGTCTGCTATCACAGGTGAAAAAAATTTGAATTATCAAAACTAGCTCTACCCAAGGTTCATTGAACCACTCCCTTGGAATCCCCTTTGACCTACCAAAAGAACCCTTTATGTTTTTATCCAAGAATAATTTCCAACCCTTGTCTTTGAAATGCAATCCCTTATGATATATTTCACCTGATGATGGCAACTCTAAAGCTTCAGAAATATATTCTAGAGTCAAATGAATATGTAAACTACCCACCATGGTTTCATCCTATTTGTAATTGTTTATAAATTCTCTTGTGACATCCTCATTGTGCCCTTTTAATTTTTGAAGAAAGCCTATTAAGCTTGAATGATAGAGTTTTTCAACTGTTTCCCTATTCCAATGTTCAATTTGAAAAGCTTTGGGTTCTGCTCTTGAAGTCATTTTGTCTGAAAACCATTTTATGTACCCATATACTGTCATTAACTTCATCTTTGTAAAAAAAAAATCAAGTACTGGATGTTATCACAGTAGTAAGACTTACCTCTTATTTACTGCTCTTGCCAATCAGTCGTCCGTTTTCCCTTTGAAAAATGTGAGCTTACTGCTTCAAATAAACACAATATTTGATAGAGAGGTTTAAGAAAACATAAAAAAAAAATTAATGTTTCTATTATCCTACTCTCCATTTTATTCTCTATCTTTTTAAAACCAATCATCTACCTCTTTTTTGTAAAAAAAAAATTGACTGAGTAAAAAAACTGATTTTTTTTTTACAACAGTGTCCTGTTACCCTTTGATTTCATACAAAATTATTTTCAAAAACATAGCATGATGTATGTAATTTAAAATCACTATTTATGCAAGAGAATAGCTCAACCATTTCATCAAAAATCTCATAATGAGTTCACTGTTTTCATTCAAATATTCACGAGACTCTATCCCCTTCTATGTAAAAATACAAAAACATGTTTGACTGTGTCCTCTAAACCTATCTTTCTCCACAAATCCTGTTTCAAATTCTTCTACTGAGTGTGCTAATAAAATCAATCTATCACACAACGCAATTTAAAACAAATTCACTGTGAAATTCGAACTAGAATTCTTCATTCTCTGTTTTCCATTTATTTTGAAATAGAAGATTGTATATGAGGACGTGTTCAAGCTTACCTATCTTTGCAATGATCCTCGTGATCTTCTGCTATGATCCTCGTGATCTTCCTTCTAGTTTAACTGAGGTCTCTGTTGTTTCAATCAGTACCAATCTCATCAAAATCTTCACTCATTTACTCACTTAATCAACAGAATATTTAATTGTTGACTGATGAAAGAGTATTTATGAATGGTGTCAAAGTTTTTATCAGTGGTTTCAAAAAAAAATACAATGCAATGAAAATATTTAAGGATCGAACTAGAGAACACCTTTTATAACTCTTAGTTTGTTTTAACAATCCCGAGATCTATTCATGCAACCATTGTTATTTTAAACAGCCAAAATTGAGTTTTACTTCTTACCTTCTCCTTCACGGGATTTCGCCTCCTGATATCATGGTTGTTTGACAAATTTTCCAGATTTGTTGGCTTTGAAACTCCAGTTAATTCCCTTATTGCTCCGATCCTCCTCTCTACTATATTTTCTGCCCTCTTCACTTCGTTTTATCTCTTCTATTTTCCTTACGGCTTCTTCATTGTCTTCTCTTAACTTCTGTGTTTATTTATTTTTCACAGAGTTGAAAAAATGGATGCGTGCTTTGATTGCATGCCCTCCCTCTTTCACTGAGCCTTTGGAAGGTGATGATGGTGAAAATGCAGCATATATCAGTTGTTTCAGGTCTTAGCAATGGCGGTAATGTTATCATAAGTTTTACACAGTGTTGTGTTATGGAATTTGAAATTATTTTGACCATTCATTAACCACCTCTTGACCGGTTCATGCGTGGCTTTCCCTTGACTGCCATGCTGACTTTGGTGTACATTCTGTCCTTTGTTTTACTTATTATGTAGCTCCTTTCATGTTTTTATTTTATGACCATTTCTGCTTCCATACTCTCCATCATCTCCAATGGCATATGCGCCATCATACTACTTGTATTCATATCACCGTATGCTATCATTTCTTCATTCCTCCACTATTGCATGTATTATAGTCTCATCATAGTTTCAGAGCATAGCATACATCATTTTCATGTATTTTGTTTATAATCGCATCATACTTTAAGTTAGTTTGCATTCACTATTTGTATTATGATTATGCACTTGCTCCATTACCTTAGCTTGTCACCATTTATGATTGCGCTCTTTGCATTGTTTTGTTATTTTTTATAGTTGCGCTATCATATGGCCTTGAACTTTAGGTTTTCTATTTTTATTTAATTTTAAAAATTGGCCCATGAAATGGTCACATTTTTAAAATTAAATATTTATAATGATACTAACCTTTTGTTTGTTTTATTGTAGGTCTTCCAAGGGTTTAATGTTGAGCTTTTG
Organism: Pinus albicaulis; assembly: GCA_034641835.2. NCBI lineage: Eukaryota > Viridiplantae > Streptophyta > Pinopsida > Pinales > Pinaceae > Pinus > Pinus albicaulis. The sequence goes on from CM076570.1 coordinate 922,037,571, forward strand.
TTTATGATTCTCTTGTTTAAAAAAATAAGGTAGGGTATGGTATGGATAGATTATGTAATGTTTTATTGAGTAGTTAGGATAGTGGTATGATTATGAATATGGATAGAATGGGGCTAAAAATCATAGATGATGGAATGTAGATGAAAGTATAGGTGATAAAATGTAGATGAAATGTAGGTTATGTAGATGAAATGTAGGTAATAAAAATGCATAACTAGTACTAAATTAGCTTCACAATTCTGGAATATTTTCGAAAAAATTTGAAATTTTAAGAGCGATTTTTACTTACTGTACTTGTATTCCCTCAAACCATTTAATGTTCATGATGGTTGACATTGTGTTTATTGTTATGACGGCTCTTGTAGACTATGTAGAGACTTTATTTCTTCTTTGCATCTGATTTGATTTAGAATAATGTATTCAGGTCCCTTCTGCAGGTTAATATTTGACATTTCAGGTCCCTTCTGATACGATCTTCATTTGATCTAGCTCAGGTCCCTTCTGACATTTTAAATTTCCAGGTCCCTTCTGGCGTAATTTGCAATAATGTTTGAAAATTTCTTCTATCGTAATGATACAGGTCCATTTTTGAATAATTTTTTTAATAATAATTCAAGTCCCTTCTGTATATGTTTAATTATGTATCAGATTCCTTTGTAATTGTAGTTCATATTCCATCTTCAATTCAGCTGCTCAAAATATTTTCATATTTTTTTATTACACACCTTCCCTCAAGCTCATGATTTGACTTGTCCTCAAGTCTACGATGTCTTGGAGGATATATCTGCAAAAATATTTTAGTACAAGAAAATTTAAACAAAAAGCGAATACATATTGGCCAAACAAGTTGGTTTTCGGACATGAATTCGAGTTTGTATTGTGTCAGTTTCCTGGATTTTCACAACCAAACTCTTTTATTATTTTGTATATTTTTTTTATTTTTTTTTATTTTTTTTTCATTCTTCTTCTTCTAGAATTATGGAAGGCATATTGCTATGCTGCCCCATTAGATCCAGATGTGAATCCATCGAAATTTTTCTAAGAAAATCCTCTTTATTTATAGGCTTATTTTAAATTTTAAGCCTATGTCCATTAACTACAAATGAAACAGATACTTCGTCAACTGTTTTTATCTTGACAGCGCCATTGTCAAATATTTCTTCAATCTCATATGGCCTAAGCCAATGAGTTGTGAATTTTTCTTTGAAATCTTTGAACTTGGATTCGAACAATAGTGCCCAATATCCCTTCTAAAACACTTTATTCTTTATGAATCGATCATGCCATTTGATCCTTTGTTCTTGGACAAGATATTTTTGTTTGACTGCTTGTTGTCGTATCTCATCCAGTTGGTTTAATTCCATAATTCTTTTTTTTTGTGCCTCAAACAATTCCATCCCCAATTCTGCTACTAGCTTGTATGTATGTATTTGAAATTCTATGGATAATAGGACTTATTTTCCATACACTAACTAATATGGACTGAACCCAGTTGTGTTTTTCCAAGTTATCCTATATGCCCATAGTGCATATTTCAATTTCCCTGACCAGTTCTTTCTGTTCATTTGTACAGTCTTTGTCATGATGTTCTCTAGGACTTTGTTTATTGATTCCACTTGTCCTTTTTCTTGAGGATGATAAGGAGTTGATTTTCTATGTTTGATCTTGTATTTCTCTATAATATCTCGAACAATTTTTGATGTGAATTGTGTGCCTTGGGTAGTTACTATCTGTCTTGGAACTCCATATCTTACAAATATCTCTTCAAAAAAAAAGACACAACAGTATCTTCTGTTTCCCGTGCTACTACCTTTGCCTCCACCCACTTAGTTACATAATATGTACATACCAGGATGTACTTCTTTCCATTGGAGGGAGGGTTCATTGGTCCCACAAAATATAAAGCCCACTGTTCAAATGGTTCAATCAGTACTTGTGGCTTTAATGGAATTTCATCTGATGCCACTGGTCTACCAATTCTTTGGCAGTTGTCACATCATTTTACATAGGCCCTAGAGTCTTTGAAGAAGAATGGCTAGTAGTAGCCAATTTTCAACATTGTATGCTATTCTCTTGTCTGCAAAATGACCACCACATGGTTCATCATGACATGCTTTCAAAATTTCAATAATGTCATCTTCTCTAACACATTTTCTAATCATTTGATCAACACCAGTATAAAATAGATCTCCATTGACCCAACTATATCTAGCACTTTCTCTAATTATTCTTCTTTTCTTCTTGTTTGTGTAATGAGATGGTAAGATTCCAGATGATAAATAGTTAGCTATATATGCAAACCATGGAGTTTTGACATTTATAGAAAATATATGTTCATCTGGAAAATTATCTGATACTGGATTTGGATCACCAGGTGAATGTAGTCTTGACAGAAAGTCTACAACATGGTTATCTTTGTCTGGTCGATCTTTTACAGTAATGTTAAATTCTTGCATTAATAACAACCATCTAGTTATTCTGCCATTTGTGATTGATTTATTCATTAAATATTTTATGGCGGAATGATCCGTGTGGATATAAACTTGAAAACCTGTTATATAATGTCGAAATTTATTAACTGCATGTACTACAGCTAACAAATATTTCTGTGTAACAGTGTAGTTCAATTATGTTGGTGTTAAGTTTTTGAAAATGAAATATATGGCATAATTAAACTGATTCTCTTTTTTTCCAAGTGATGCTCCAATAGCTGTATCAAATGTATCAGTTGAAATGTGAAATGGAAAAGACCAATTAGGTCCTCGAAGAATGGGTGCAATTGACAAATTTTCTTTTAATTTTTCAAATGCATTCTGACAATTATTTTTCCATTGGAATTCCACATCTTTCGCAAGTAACTTGAATAATGGCAAAGCTATTTTATTGAAATTTTCAATAAATCTCCTATAGTAGCCTACATAACCCAAGAAACTTCTAACTTCGTTTTGTGTTGTGAGTGGTGTTAAATTCACAATGACTTGAATTTTTGTCGAGTAAACCTTAATCCCTAAAGAAGAAATATGGTGTCCCAACACTATCCCCTCAGTTAACATCATAAAACATTTTTCGTTACTGAGTGATAGATTTGTCTCTATGCATATTTTTAACACTTTTTCAATATTTTTTAAACAATCATCATATGTTGTACCATACAGAGTGAAATCATCCATGTAAACTTCCACACACCCATGAATCAAATCAGCAAATATTGCTAGAAGTGCTCTCTGGAAAGTAGCAGGTGCATTACATAAACCAAAGGGTAATACATTGTATGCATATCTTCCCCATGGGCATGTGAATGTTGTCTTATCTTGATCTTCTAATGCTATATTTATCTGATTATATCTACTAAATCCATCCAGAAATGAAAAGAATTTCTTTCCAGCTAATGAATCTAACACTTGATCGATAAATGGTAAAGGAAAGTGGTCTTTTAATGTAGCTTTGTTGAGTTCTCTGTAATCCACACAAATTCTCCATTTCCCATTTTTATTAGGTACTACAACTAAGGGTGAAACCCATTGACTATCTGAAATAGGATAGATAAATCCGACTTGTAATAGTTTCTGTAATTCTTCTTTCACTATTTCCTTCATCATGGGGTTCATCCGTCTTTGTGGTTGCCTTACAGGTTTTATTTGATTATCAGTGTAAATGTGATGGATGCATGTTTTTGGATGAATTCCCAGCATATATTTGTAATCCCAGGAAAATGATTTTGAATATTTTTGCAACAATGTTATTAGCTTTTCCTCTTGTGATGATTGTAAGTTACTACCAATATTCAAATGTTTCCCAGGACTGATTTCAATGATTTTTCTATTTGAATTGGTAATTGAATTTACAGGAAAAATGCTTTCAAATTTATTTTGCAATGACTGTATAGTGCAATTTTCCTGAAAACATTCATTTAAAATATAACTAGCAGCTTCATATTGAGTTACCCTAAGCTGCTCTGAAATATTTGGTTCTGAGATGAATAGATCTAATAAGTCCTCATTTTCTTCCTCCTCTCTAAAATTATAAACTTTATTAATACTAAGAACATATTTAAGTTCTTGTGGTTCCTCTCCATCAAGCCATGATAATAAAGAAGGAGATTGAGTGGGAGGATATAATGTAACATGCTTTCTTTCATCTCCATGTGCAATAATCATGCTTCATGACCTACATCCAATGTAAGTGTTAGCCACCTATAAAATTTTTGTCAAGCAAACAGGTGGCTAAATATTTTTCTGAGCCTTCAAGAGATACATTTCCTCTAAAAATCTATCATTCTTGAAGCCTCTGTGTGCCCTTTTCCTTTGAAAATATCTTCACTGCTGTTTCCATCAGGAAAACCCTCACTGTCTGTGAAAAAATTACGCTCAGAAAGCCTCCATCTGCTTCCTTTACCCCTGCAAAATTCCCCTTTTTTAACCCTTTGTTTCCCGTCTCAAAATTCCCCTTTAACCCCCAAAACCCCTTCCTAAGTATTCTAAACCATCAATTCCCTTTTAAAAACCACGTGAACCCCTTCATTTGATTTTAAAATCCCTTTTTTCCTCTACCAGAACCCCTTTTAAAGCCTCAAAAACTCTATTTTTAGGCCAAAACCCGTTTTTTACCATATGATAGGCCTAAGCCCCTTTTGGCTAAGCCCCAGCCCCTTCTCCGCATATAATCAAGCAATAAGACCAAGCACTAAGCCCCACAGAGCTAATCGCAAACGAAATTTTGATCGGAGTGCATTCCCTTTGTTAATAGAAAAGTTCTGATGCGAGAAAGGTTTTGGCCTGTTGGCCACGGGTGCAATATCCACCGTAGATCTGTAAAGATCTAACGGTCCGCACAAAAATCATCGCGCCCCGCCTCATCCCTTTGTCAACCTCCGATTAATACCTCCACCGTTGATCCTTAAATAATCGAACGGCCATCGCACCACCTCTCCAATCGCCAATCGCAAATTTTTAAATGTGCCACTTTTCATCTCCCCAATTGGATCCTGGCCGTTAAATCCACAAGAACCAACGGCCAGGATTGACTCTGCCACCGCCCCTGTGTCCTCCATTGGCGATCCCTGATCCAATCGCGATCGTCGATCTTCCGCTGATCCAACGGTCCACATCTAATCGCAAGTTCAAACCATCAGAGTTTTTGGCCCCTACCATCCTCCGGTGCGATTAGATCACAGCCGTCCATCCCATTTGATTTGACGGTCCTCCTTTCTCCCCCCCATTCATTTGATCCTTTGCCTCTGCTTCCTCTTTTAATCTCCACCGTCCATCGTGCTGATCCGACGGCCCACACTCAAACCGCCTTTAACCTGTCCCCACCTTACCGACCGTGCATTTTCCCATATCGCGCTCCATCTTCCACCATCAGATCTCATCGCCCCACATCCAACAGTCAGGAAGCATATCGCGCAAATTTGGCGTTCGAGCTTTAACGGTTTGAAATCACACGATATGGACGATTTTATTTTGCCACGTGTTAGTCAGCAACCGATATCGCGTTTTTTTGGGAAAAATTCAAAACCACTCCATTGCAATGCAAAAACAGTTGTTTTCTCCTGGAAACCACTTCCCCTCTTCTGCCTCCAAAAGTTCTTCCATGCAGTCTCAACCGTTGATCTATATAGATCTACGGTCCTCATTCCATCGCATTATTCATTCATATTTCTCCATCGAGCTTCCACAGAGTTCATCGGAGTAATCTCCACCGTTGATCTCCTCCTGAGATCCAACGATCCACAATCAATCGCCCTCCACCCATGCCGGTCCCACCATTCAAAGCCCGGTTTCATTGCATTTTAATACTTTTCCTTTGTATTTCACTAAAGGTCAAAACTTTATGTTTTACATTAAAAATCATTTCCTCTGCCCAACATTAGAACTTTGGTGTTATAAACATTGAAGTTGATTTTCTCTACCTAACCTTCCAAAAGCAATCCCCACGGTGAATCTCAACCATTGATCATCATCAGTCCATCCAATCCGACGGTCGAGAATCATTTTTTCACTAGACCTTCATCAGACCGACTTCTCCACCATTACACAGCAATTTTCACCATTTCCTCCACTATATCCATTGTTTCCACTTCTGTGCTGCCAGCTCCTCAGTCCTCCACAGCATCCACCTCCACTCCCATGGATTTCCTTGACATGTTTATTGTCTTTTTGCAGGGTTACAGATGGTGTAAACCGTTACTGCTCACCGTCACTATCATAGTGACACAGAGCACAGAGAATGCTTTTTCCGAGCCAGAGATTGCAGAGAAAACACCTGGGAAGGTTGTTAAACGAAATGTTTCATTAAAATACCAGTGTTTAACTCTGTAAAACCTCCAGCGCCATTAAAATTGCATTTCCATAGTCAGAGACATTAAAAGAAGTGGTAAAGAGTATCAGTGAAGGATTAAAGGAGTTAATGCCCATTATTGAATATTTTGAGCTTTAATTCAGTGTTTAAAGGGAAAATGTACAAGATTGAAGACCTTATGAATGACACAGAAGGCCTAATGAGTCCTAAAGCACAGAAACAATCCTTATTAGTGTTTCACATCAGCAGAAGGTTCTTTCTCGAGAAAGGACAAAGTTCCCATAATGTTTTTACTCTTCATCAATGTTCCCGAGAAGACCTACACCCTAACAGAAAGTCCTAATGTTGCCAGAGCATTTGTTACACGGTATGGCAGGCCAACAAGTCATGCTACTGCCTTATTGGTCCTAGAGTACTACAGAGTACTATAGCCAAAAATTACATCAAAGAAACATACTTGGAGTTAATATCAGCTTTTCAAAGACCACTCTTTCATCCAAAGAGTACTAAAGATCAATGCATAGATATTAAGACAGAATGGTCCTCAAGCCCTCTCCTTCTACTTCTATTTTAATGTTTCATTTAAAGTTCCATCTACCTCCTCTGCCTCTCTTTTGCTATAAAACTCTTGAAAAACACATTGTAAAGGTTGTTGATCGGATATCTGTGAACTACAAGTTGTTTCTCTTGAGATATAGTTCTGTGTGCGTTGTTGTAAAATAGGCTGAGGATATGATTTCAGACTGAATATCAAGTTGTTGGAAAATGTTGTATATGACTGGTGTTGCTCTTTAATATGACAAGCAATTCCTTTGGATCCTAATTTAAAGCAGCGGTGATGTGTTCTATCTTTGTCTTTGTTTCCCTTATGTAGTTCATTACATTTCATTTCTCTGGTAAGAATCAGAAATATGGCTTAGGATATACCCTTGCATGGTACCCTAATGCTTCCTTCTCTTCTTATCCTTAATGTTTTCTACTAATTGTACAATCTGAGAACTAGTTCAAGGTAATTTAGCCAGTATAGTAGTCGGTTATGCCTTGCTTACTGATGCATGAATTTAGAATCTGTTCTTAGATGTTCTTGTGTGGTTTTAATTGGAAGAATTGGGATACTAGGAGATTAGAGTTGATTTTGTCTCACTAGGGTCCTTTTCTAACTGTTAAACCTTTCTAATTTCCCTTAAGTTTAATGTTAAAGCATTGAAAGTTCAAAGCCTTTCTCTGATCTCAGGCTTCACCTTTGTGTTAAATCTTAAGTGTTTCTTATTGTCTGAAGAGCTAGCCTCTTAGGAGTTTGGTCATAGGTGTCTAAGGCATGCCCTATCCCTAGATTTGATTCCTAAGCGGTCACCTTGGAGGTTTCCTTGTCATTCCCCTTCATTCCTTACCATTTCATACCATACTATCATCTTTAAAGATCCTTTGTTTTAGATGACAAGCCCATTTGAAAGCCTTGGATATTGAATAGCAAGTAAACCCTTTTATGACTCCATTTCCCAATGGTCTTGAGTGTTCTTTGAATTATCTCCATTGCCTAAAATCCTTCTTTTCTCACTTCTTGTCTTACATTGAACCCTTTCATGCTTCCCAACAACCAAACAAACAAACAAAACAAAACAGCAACCCTTGTGCCTATAACTAGCCTAATATCTTAAAACTAAACCTCAAAGATTTATATTTCTTTGCCTATATAGAGAGATCCCTCCTTGGGCCCAGGAGGGCTAGATCCTGAGGTCCCAAAGTGGTTTTGATGTTATCTTGTCTTTTGGTAGAGCCAAACCTGCCAAAACACAGGAACCCCAACATAATGGCGACTCCACTGGGGAATATTTGAGTAAAACACACCTTTAAACACTTCTAAGACTCAAAGAAGACCATAGTAGCCTTCGTTTGGTAGTAAATCACTGTGGTGGACAGTAAAACTCCTTGGGACATTCTAAACCCTCCACCTGGAAACTCCATAGTTCCTAAATGACTAGACTCCACTGGGAGACCAGATTACATTACAACATCAGCCACATTAGAAGAAACACATAGGGTAAAGCTTCCTGGTTAAGAGACAAACATACTGGCTTCAAGAACCATTGATACTAGAGCTTATCCTAACCCAAACCCATCTGAAATAGTTGAAAACCCAGAGAGTATACTTAGGAAGTCTCCCACCCCTAGAAATCCAACTATTATCAGATCCATTTATAGAGCCAATTCTGCACCATAACACTTTACAGCTCTATCAGACACTCATTTTTACTTAGACTTACCAAGAAGTTTACCAAGAACTTGTTGTGTAACCAGCTCCAAAAATAGAAGAAAAGAGATATCAACGCCTTAGAAATGAGCCACTTCAAGGGGGCAACCTCCAATACATTACATAAATGAACAATTCTTGGATGATACAATTTACAAAACCTCCTTTCTATATATAGGAGTCCATGGGGCCATAATGTAATCGTAGTGGGCCACAATGTAATCCTAGCCGACCTAACAATAATAATTTAAGGGCACAATAATAACAAAATGGGGGTTACAAGGGTACAATAATAACAATAAGTGGGGCTACACTAACATACCAAGGGGCTACACTATTAATATGGGGACTTAACATGCCCCTCTCCTTCAACAAGTGTTGTCCTCAACGCTTGATTATTTCTTGATGCTTCTGTATAAAATTCTCATCCTCCCATGTGAAATATTCTATAGGAAAGTTCTTCCACTTGCTGAGATACTCTGAAATTGATCGTACTTGTTGAGTTCTTGTTTCTATGACTGCTTCATAACTTCTTTCGATATGATGTTGATCTTCTTGTTGTTTCATTAGATTATGCACCAAAGTTGGGTTATCCTTTGAGAGTTCGAGAACTTGTTGTTGATGCTCGCTGTGATCTTCCACTAATTTATCATCCATATTAGCTATTATTTGATCCTTCAAACCATCCAAATTAGCCTCCATTTCTGCTTTTAAACCATCTATTTCATCTTCATTTTCTCTTCGTAAGATCGAAATTTGTTGCACTTGGTACCGTAATTTTGATATCTCATATTGCAATTCTTCCTCCTCATGCGTCATAGCATAGCTTTATGTGGGCTTAATGGGTATGGAATTATTTTTTGGAGGCATAATAGAACCCATTACTGACAAAAATTCTCCAATATGCCCTTGGAATCAATTCAACTTGATTCTTCAAACAAGACTTATGCAATTCGGAAAACAATACACACCTTTTACTTGCTTTTGAGGAGCTCTATATTGAAATTGGATTATCTCTGTGACTGTAGCACTTCAATATTTGAAATTTAGCACTGAATTAGCCCTCTAAATTCTCTTTTTAATGCCACAGGTATGACCTTATTTGGATTCTCCAAGACAAATTTGTGTCCAATATCCCACAATGACCTAATTTTGGACTGGTTCAGTAGAGAAAACTTGTAGGACTTGCCACGTGTCACTGTTTCGTCCTTTGTCTCTGAAATTGATAGCCAAGAAACTACAGTCAGTGTACTTGCGACCAATTTTTACGGCGATCAAATCCACTGCCCAGAGAGAGAGTTATTGAACTTTTCCCACGATCACCTCTTTGAGATGAAATTCAGGAGCCTGAAAAATCACTACCTTCCACAGATCATATCTCCAAAAATATTGCGAACCAAGCTCTGAAATATTTTGACGACTTTCCTTAGGATTTCTGCTTCGCACCATATGAATTTCAGATTCTGAACCTTCGTAGAAAGAAATTTATAGCGCAAATGTCACGATGACCTGTTTAGGAGCCTGAAAACAGACCTGACTTCCACAGATCATATCTCCAAAAATATTGCGAACCAAGCTCTGAAATTTTTACACAAGCTTCCTCAAGATTTCGACTTCGCACCCTAAAAATTTCAGGTTCTAAAACTTCATATAAAAAACGTTATAGCGAAAATTCCACGATGAACTATTTGGAGCAGCGAAACCCTAGAATCCAAACCTCTGATACCAAATGTTGTGTAACCAGCTCCAAAAATAGAAGAAAAGAGATATCAACGCCTTAGAAATGAGCCACTTCGAGGGGGCAACCTCCAATACATTACATAAATGAACAATTCTTGGATGATACAATTTACAAAACCTCCTTTCTATATATGGGAGTCCATGGGGCCATAATGTAATCCTAGTGGGCCACAATGTAATCCTAGTCGACCTAACAATAATAATTTAAGGGCACAATAATAACAAAATGGGGGTTACAAGGGTACAATAATAACAATAAGGGGGGCTACACTAACATACTAAGGGGCTACACTATTAATATAGGGACTTAATAAAACTATGTCATTTAGTGCTTTAGATCAGACAAACCTCGAGCTTCCAATTTCACCACCTTATAGTGATCAACATAGTAGGGATAGAGAGACCCCTCCATCTATGCCTCTTGATTTACATTTCATTCAAAACTTGGGCCTCTATCACCCTAAATCAGCTCAGTAGTGTGTTGTTATTCCTAGCATTTCTATCATCCATATACCTGCCACTCAAGCCAATCTTTTACCTCCACAAAACACCATCATGGCAGCCTGGTATGCACCTCTAGTGTTACCACAGCCTTTAGCTCCACTACCCAATGATTATCAGTCAAAAATCCCTCACTTCACTGAGAAAGACTCTACCACAGCTCAAAACCATGTAGATAGGATGGAAGATGCCTTCAACTATATGGAAATTGAAGATGAAACCATTAAGATGAGGATCTTTGCTCAGATTTTTGGAGGAGAAGTGAAGAAGTGGTTTAAAGGCCTACCTCCTAATAGCATCAATGATCTTCCCTCCTTGCACCAAACCTTCATAAACAAGTGGGAAGTCAAAACTAACCCTCTCCAAATCTTAGCTGAATATAAGAACCTGAAAAGAAACCAAGGAGAGAGTGTCCATGACTATTCTACTAGATTCAACAATGTCTACAATGCTCTTCCACCACATATGAAACCTCCCCAAGGAATGGCCCTAGTGAAATACCCTGAAGGATTTGATTCTAACATGGCCTATCAGCTTAGGGAGAGAGATTATAACACATTGGAAGACATGCAAAAAGGAGTAGTGAGCGTAGAGGAAAACCTGATTGAAAAAAGAGCTAGAATGAGGGCTGAGAAGAAGGTAACCTATAGGGATGACACATCAACTTCCACATCTGATCCCAAATATGACAGTCTAGCCAAAAACATGGAAAGGCTAGAGAAAATGTTGGAGAAAATGGTTGTCACAGTCAGTAATCAGATTAGAAACCAAAATCATAACCAGAATCAGAACTTTAGGAGAAAAAATCCCCCAAACAGATAGAGAGACTCTGATCAACAATTCATACCCCCATTTCAACAGAACTTCCTTGATGAAGATGAAGGGATAATAGAAGAGTCTGAGGGAACCACAATAAACATGGTGGAAGTAGACAACTCGATTCACACATGTTCTACAGAAGATGATCAGACCTCATACTCACATTGGGATGAGGAAGGATTAGAATCTGAGGATTATAAGTTGGGATTTGAAAATTCCATCATGCATGTTAGAGAACAGTATGAAATTAGAAGCAAGAAGAGCTCAGATACTTCCAAACCAAAAGCTTCTGATATTACCATTAAGAAGAGACCTGAGAAAACTCCTAAAGTGACTGTTGAAAGTAGCAAATCAGCAGCTGAGAGTTCTGGGAAGAAAAAAGAGAAGGACATCCAAAATACTGATAAACGAAGTCAAGAAACTAGTAGCACTAGCACTGCAGCTAATGCTCCTGATAAAAATGCTTCAAAAACTGTACATAGTGAGAATCAGCACGTTGATTCTGCCACCAAAATGGTGGCCAATAGAACAGAATCGAGCCTTTCGAAGAGTCCATCTCATTTCAATATGGAAAGTGAGATAGCCAAGATCAAAATTTCAGTGCCTCTCACTAATTTGGCCACCCAAGATGCATACAAAGGTCAATTTTTGAAAGCTTTAAATCTAGGAGAAAATAGTGACACTGTCAATATAAGTGATGATCAACCAACCCTTATGTTTGGTCCAAAGATAGAAGGGAAGTTTCAGGAAGGGGTAGTACCTCCTTTTTATATCAGCCTCAATATCCATGACAAAATCCTTCACAATGCAATGCATGACTCTGGGGCTTCACACAACCTTATGCCTAAGGTAGTTATGGATAATTTAGGCCTAGAGATAACCCGACCTTATAAGGATTTGTATTCATTTGACTCTAGCAGAGTGAAGTGCCTTGGCTTAATCAAAGATCTCTGTGTGAATCTGACCCAAATCCCTGCCAAGTGTATGGTTATGGATGTTTTAGTGGCAGATGTGCCACCTAAGTATGGCATGTTGTTTTCAAGGTCATGGGGAGCCAAGCTGCAAGGTACGATGTAGATGGATGGGTCATATGCCACAATCCTTGTCTTTAGCCAGCTTAGGAGACTGTATAGAGAGGCACAAATGAAGTTCATGGTTAGCAGCCCTGAAAAACCTGAAAATTCACCTCTATACTCTGTCCACACGGATTTGGACTCTTTTATCATGTTCAATGATGAATCCATAGATGAGCCAGAGCTAGAAGACAGAGATGCGAACAATAGAGTAGAGCCCACAGATATTAACATAATGGCTACTCTAGATATAGAGGAAAACGAGAGAGAAACATTAGGACAGTGCATTGAATCTGAAACTCAGAGTGAACAAAACCAAGACTGCAAACTGCAGATTACTCCTCATTATGAACTCCTTGCACAACATGAAGAAAAAAACACTGCGCAGCCTGGTGCAGACCCCATAATACAACATAATGGTGAACCCAGCATTAGGAAGGAGAAAGATGATAAACCTGAAAACAATCCCTTATGGAAAATGAATTTCAATGGGTCTTGCACTAGGAATAATGCAGGAGCGGGAGTGTGGTTACATAACACTGAGAGTGACTATGCTGAGAGTCATGCCTTCAAACTGGACTTTAAATGTACAAGCAATATCGCAAACTATGAGGCTCTCATCCTAGGCTTGAAATTATTGAAAAAACTAGGAGCCCGAAGGATAGCAGTGCATGGAGACTCTGAGTTAGTCATCAAACAAGTGAATGGAGAATATATGGTGAAGCACCCTAGATTGAGAGCATACAGAAATGATGCTATGGATTTACTAAAAACCTTTGTAGAATATGAGCTGGTGTTTGTTCCTAGGAGTCAGAACATAATTGCAAATGGATTAGCCTGTGTTGCTAGTTCATATCATAAATCACCTAGTGACAAAAAAATCATCATTCAGACAAAATATAGGCCTGCGGTACCATATAATGAGAAATATTGGCAGGTCTTTGAGAGCGACAAGCAGATAGATGATTTTCTGCTTGGCAAGAATGAATTTGAATTCTCTGATTCAGACTCTACATCCGATGAAAACGGCCTGAGTAAAGAGCCCCCCCATGAAGAAAAATCACCTCATAATATAGAAATAAACACGTTAACTGAAGAACTTGGAACTCAAACAGAAGAGTATAAGAACACAGAAAAAGAGGAAATAGAGGTGTTGCAGTCAAAAGATAAGAATATACCCAGAGGACTGGCACCTTTAGAGGACCTTTTTTATTTTAACGACATAGCGAAGAAACCCACTATAGAACACTCAGACTCTGATGTCAAGGAATGTAATATAGGCATTGAGGATAAGCCTAAAATTATTAAACCAGCTAATTCCTTGCTAGCAGACATGAAGAAGAAATACATTGAGTTATTTAAAGAGTTTGTCGATGTGTTTGCCTGGAGCTATGAGGACTTAAAGGCCTACGATACAGAAATCATCCAGCACAAGATCCCTTTGAAAGAAAACAAAAAACCCTTCAAACAGAAACTTCACAGAATCAACCCGAAGCAACTACCTTTGGTAGAAAAGGAAATCAAGAAGATGTACGAGGCAGGAATCATAGTGCCCGTGAGGTTTTCCAATTGGGTTTCCAATATTGTAGCTATGAGGAAGAAGACAGATGAGATCTGACTGTGCATTGATTTCAGAAACCTTAACAGAGCTTCACTTAAGGATAAGTACCCCTTACCAAATATGGAACACATCCTACAGAGGGTAGTTGGCTCAGAAAGGATATCCCTGTTAGACGGTTTTTCAGGTTATAACCAAGTGTTAGTACTCCCATAATACTAGCTTAAGACAGCTTTCACCGCTCCCTAGGGCACTTTTATGTACGTAAAAATGCCTTTTGGACTAATGAACGCTGGTGCAACCTTCCAACGAGCTATGGACATAGCCTTTTCAGAGGAAATAGGGCACTTCATTGTCATTTATCTTGATGACATAATAGTCTATTCCAAGACTGATGAAGAGCACCTTAAACATCTGAGAAGAGTATTTGAGAAATGCAAAAGGTTCGGTCTATCTTTAAATCCCAAGAAGACTGTATTTGGCCTTCAAGAAGGTAAGCTTCTTGGCCATATTATATCAGAGAAGGGAATTAAAATAGATCCGAAGAGAGTTGGGGGAATACTTCAGATTAGTCACCCGAGAAACATAAAATAATTGCAGTCCTTTATTGGGAAAATCAACTTCTTAAGGAGGTTTATTCCCAACTTAGCAGAGCTCCTCAGAGATATGACAAACATGCTTAAGAAAGGAGTGGGAATTAAGTGGACTGTAGAGGCCAAGAAATATTTTGAATTATTTAAACTTGCACTCACCCAGGGACCAGTCTTAATCAGCCCTGACTTTTCAAAAGATATCCTGATATTTTCCTTTGCCTCCGAGCATACAATGGCTGCAGAAAAATCAAGAGGGATAGGAACAACCCATTTATTTCTTCAGCAAGGCTCTGAGGGATGTACCCTTGAAATATAACACAATGGAAAAACAGGCCTATGCCTTGGTAAAGTCCTTGAAAGACTTTAGGGTGTACATTCTGCATTCTCACACCATTGCCTACGTGCCGAACATAGTGGTAAAAGACATTTTGTCCCAAGATCCAGATGGAAAGAGGGGCAAATGGATTGATGTAATATTAGAGTATGATCTAGAGATCAAACCCACAAAACTGATCAAAGTTCAGGGCTTAGCTCAACAAATGGCTGAATCTAACTTGTAGGCCCTTGACATAAATGTAGAAATTATATAAATAATGTGTTATACATTCAATATTCTCCTGATCACACACTATTTGACTTCATGCACAATAAAGAATCTCTTCTACTATTGATCATTACTTGCGGAAATTAAATCAATCGCATGCACACATTGAAACCATAAAAATTCACACATATGAATACAATGTTTTAATGGGAAATCCTGAAGCTAAAAACCCCAACTATCTGTATATAATATATGTCATAGAGATCATGTAACAATCCTCATACAAATCTGATCATGTCAAGCTCTCAGTATAATACAGTCGCTACACACTAATCAGGCTAGATCTTGCAAATCCATGCACCGATATTTTCCCCCTGCTAGCTTGCCTCTACTGTGAAATCCCTGCTAAAGAATGGCTCCAAATGAACTCGAATTGGTCCAGCCTTGCTCATGCAATCCTCATTGGCATCTCCAATCACTAGGTGTTGTAAATCATGCAACACTCTGGTCACAACTGATAGTCAACCTGCTCTTTCACCTACCTCTCCACTGGTTTCCACTGAAACTTGTCCATGCACTATAGTTAACTGATGTATTCTTCAATTGATTAATGAGTTAATAATTAGTGAATTAATTAATAATTAATTCACACCACTCTCACTAGTGTATCAATTAGTTATACTAGATACAACTAGCTTAACTGTGTCTAACTGAGTTAAACTGAACACAACTCCACCAACTACCTCAATAACTCCACCAAAATCTGTCACATGAGTTCTAACTAAAGTCTCCATGCAATAGCTCCACTTAACCCTCAGTAATAGTGTAATTCCTTCTGTCAGCTCTTGTGCCACATCTGTGCACTTAACTTAAGTGCTCCAAGAGAATAAGATAATGTTTATAGTCCAAATATTATTAAGAGCTAATAATATTCGACATATATATTTTTAGACCGGCAATCTAAAAATATATTCTGCCCAGTATGTCTAAAAATAGAATTCCATCTATTTTTCCAACTTGACCAACCATCCACAAATAGCATCCTGCAACTCATAGAATATGATCGACATGTCTAAAAATATACATAGTCTAAAAATAGACTTGCGCCAAAAATAATCTGCGGGCCCACTTAGTGAAGGCGACTCTTTTCACTAAGCTCATCATCTTGTTGCAATATCAACACTCCCTCTCAACAAGATAGGGATTATCTGCCACCCCAATCCTACCTCTGTGGTATTCGAATTTTCTCCTGGTGAGCACCTTCGTCAAGATATCAGCATCCTGATCCTTCGTAGGAATGTAAGAAAGTAACATGATCTTCTGCTGCACACAATCTCTGATATGATAATACTGGATTTCAATGTGTTTAGATCTATCATGAAATATAGGATTAACCGAGAGTTTGATGCAACTCTGATTATCACAATATATCACAGTAGGATCTAAGAGTGAATCGAACAACCCGACCAGGATCCTCCTCCTCCATATAGCCTCGCATGCAGCCAAACTTGCTGCCATGTACTCGGCCTCCGCTGAACTGAGTGCCACGGATCTCTGCTTCTTGCTGTACCAAGAAAATGTTGTCGAACCAATACTGAAAATCCCTCCAGATGTGCTCTTTCTGTCCGTTGGGTTCCCTGCCCATTCTGCATCCATGAAGCCATGCAGCGTCACCTCATCCGACTGTCTGTACCATAATCCATATCCAGATGTGCCTTTGAGATATCTCAATACATGCTTCCCCACCTTCCAAAAGAGCTTGGTAGGCTTAACCATAGCTTGTGAACGCTGGTTAACATCATAGCATATGTCAGGCCGTGTATTGACTAGATACATAAGCGACCCCACCAACTGTCGGTAAACAGTGGCATCCACTACCTCTACCGATGTAACATCCTCTTTCCTCCAACCACCAGGAAGAGGAGTGTCGATAGGCTTGTAGCCATGCATGTTGAACTTCTCTAGTATCTCTCAGGCATACTTTCCTTGAGACACAAACAATCCATCACTGTGCTGCCAAATTTCCAACCCCAGGAAATAATGAAGGAGGCCCAATTCCTTCATCTCAAACTCCTTTGCAAGATCAGCCTTGCATGAGAGTATCAACTGTTAATCACCCATCAAAATCAAATCATCTACATAAAGTACAATGATCAGCAACTTACCCTCCACCAAAAATCTGGTATAGGTTCGGATCCGCCTCACTCTTGGTGAATCCAAGACCAGTGAAATAACTGTCTATCCATGTGTGCCAAGCACGAGGTGCTTGTTTCAACCCATACAATGATATTTTTAGCCTGCACACATGCGACTCACTACTGAAGATCTCAAAACCTTCGGGCTGCTCTATGTACAACTCCTCCTCAATGACTCTATTGAGGAACGCAGTCTTCACATCCATATGATGAATGTGCCATCCCATCTACGCTGAGAGAGCTAGGATGCTCTGTATGGAAGAATACCTTGAGACAGGTGCAAAGGTTTCCTCATAGTCGATCCCCTCAATCTGTGAGAAGCCCTGGGAAACAAATCTTGCCTTGTACTTCTCGACGTTCCCATCAGTGGCTTGCTTCACTTTGTAGATCCATCTCAAACCTACCACTGATTTCCCTTCCGGCCTTGGGACAATCTCCCATGCACTGTTTCTGACAATCGAATCATACTCTTCCACCATGGCATCTACCCATGCAGCATCCTCCACAACTTCCTCGAAAGAGGATGGTTCTGTCACGATACACTTGCTCATCAGAGCCATGTATCCAGTATATCAGTCAGGTGACTGTCTCTGTCTGTGCTATGATGTAGGTGCTCCTACAATATTCTCTGCATCAAGATTCAGTCGCTTAGCTTTTGTAGTGCGCTTCCGCCCTCTGATGGTTAGCACTGCATGAGTGGTTTCTTCCACTCCATGAACCTCCTCTTGTGGCTGATCCACATCCTAAGGCTCATCCTTAGGAACTAATAGCTCCTCATCTGCATGCAAGTGTGGCTCCCTCTCAAGCGAACACTTCATGGCTTTCTCCTCATGAAATTTGATATCTCGTCGCACAATAGCCTTCCGTATGTCTAGAAAATACACATGATAGTTGTGGGGTGTATCAGTGTACCCCAAAAATATCCCAACCTCTGTAGTTGGCTACAGCTTTTTCCTGGCATCCTTCATCACCTGAATGTAAATATGTGAGCCAAAAATATTCAAATGAGAAATATCAGGCCTCTTACCAGAAAATGCCTCTTTGGGTGTACTCATGCCAAGTACTCTGTGAGGAAAACGGTTCTGCACATAAACCGCAGTATTGCATGCCTCAGCCCACAAGTGTATGGAAAGGCCCTGATCATGCAACATCACCCGTGCAGCACCCACGATCATTCTATTCTTTCACTCCGCGACCCCATTCTGCTGTGGGTTATGAGGCGTTATGAGCTCTCTTCGAATTCCTTCTGCGCTGCAAAAGTCCTTGAATTCGCTAGAGATGAATTCACCACCATTATCACTCCTAAGAGCCTTCACCTGCTTCCCCGATTCTTTCTCAACCAGTGCCTTGAACTCATAGAACTTATAGTATGTCTCGCTCTTCTTCTGCATGAAGAAGATCCAGCACTTACGAGAAAAATCATCAACAAAGATCACATAATACCTGTGATTTGCTGTCGAAGCTACTGAGAAAGGTCTACACACGTCTGTGTGAATTCTCACAATGATCGTCATGGCACGAATATCCTTCTATAATAGCGTAATTCCACTTAACCCTCAGTAATAGTGTAATTCCTTCTGTCAACTCCTGTGCCACATCTGTGCACTTAACTGAAGTGCTCCAAGAGAATAAGATAATGTTTATAGTCCAAATATTATTAAGAGATAATAATATTCGACATGTCTATTTTTAGACTGGCAATCTAAAAATAGATTCTGCCTAGTATGTCTAAAAATAGAAGTCCATCTATTTTTCCAACTTGACCAACCATCCACAAATAGCATCCAGCAACTCATAGAATATGATCGACATGCCTAAAAATAGACATAGTCTAAAAACAGACTTGCGCCAAAAATAGCCTGCGGGCCCACTTAGTGAAGGCGACTCTTTTCACTAAGCTCATCATCTTGTTGCAATCTCAAAAATAAACATGGTATATGCCCTGGATGAACATGAAGGATTTCTTGATCCTACTGTTGAAGAACAATTTCAAAATTTTCCTTGGTATTCTGACATCCTGTATGTGCTCACAAACCTGAATGTCCCTCCTGATTTATCAAAGAATAAGGCCAGATTTATAAAGTTAAAGGCTAGGAACTATTGCATTTTAAATGAATGCTTATACTGGAAAAATGAAAATGGTCTGTTGCTTAAATGCCTGCCTGGAACTGAAGCAGAGAGGATTAAACATGAGTTCCATGCAGGAGAGTGTGAAGGCCATCTAAACTGGAAAGCCACTGCTAACAAAATACTCAGAGCTAGCTATTATTGGCCTACCCATTTCAATGAAATTCTTAAAATGATAGTTCCCTGCCATAAGTGCCAGATCTTTGAGGGCAAAAGAAAGCTCCTCCCTTTACCATTACAATCTATAACTGTTGAAGCTCCCTTTCAACATTGGGGCCTAGATTTCATAGGTGAGATCCATCCTGCTTCCTCAGCCCAACACAAGTGGATTCTCACAGCCACAGAATATTTCACAAAATGGATAGAGGCCATCCCTTCCAAGAATGCCACAGATTATATTATCATTAAGTTCCTTGAAGATCACCTCCTCTCTAGATTTGGTTGCCCTAGAAAGATAATCATTGATAATGTTGCTGCTTTTGGATCCAAAAAGATGATTGATTTTTTTCACAGGTATCAGATTGCACTTGGTCATTCAACTGATTATTACCCACAAGGTAATGGGTTAGCTGAATCATCAAATAAAGGCTTGGTGACCATCATCAAAAAGCTTCTTGAAGAGAATAAGAAGTCATGGCATTGTTGAGTCTCAATTCTGCATCTTTTCCATACACTTTTCTATACCTTTTTCCCTCACCTGAACCTCCCAAACTGTCAATATCATTGTATGTTAATTGCAAAAGAGAATCTAACATGGTTTTTAACTATATTTTTGTGTCTGCTGTTTGATTTAGATTTTTTTCATTTAGCTGCGGAATCTTGCCACTTTCCACAGTTGCTGCAACTTTCCGCAGCTATTTTGTGAAACTCTATGTTATAGGTGTCTACAGGGAAAACGAGCCACATGGGCAAGTCAGGAATGATGTGGACATGGTTCGTGTCCTATTGGTTCAAACAAACTCATCTAAAGAAGCTGCGGTCAAAGGCGTCCACATGGAAGTCAACCATAGAGTCTTACGGTGACAGGACTCTGTTGTGTGTCACGTAAAGGTTCATATGGCCGTTTCTGAGCTTGCAGAGGACAAGTCGACATCTGTACATGGCTCCATAGCCGAATTCAAGCAACCACTCCTCATAGATTTACTTTCCAACACGGCCATGATCCTAGATCCGTGGACGTAATGGTCTACGTGTTCTACACCAGCATAAACTTTAGGAGACAGTTATATTTCTTTTGTTATATATAACGCGTTTGCATACGCATATAGAGTTAGTCTCGATTAGTCTCTGTTAGTTTTTATTAAGTCTGCTCTGTAATGTAATTACGCTGCCTTTGTGCCGTAATACTACCATACTGTTATGACTGCATTTTTAATATAAGAAGACTATGTTTTCCAACTTAATTCGTACTTGAAGATCGTTGCCAAGGCTGGTGTAGAGGGCCCCTGCTCAGCTAAGGTTTTGTTCATTAGTGTATAGTTCTTATTTCATTTCTTTAAAGCTCATTGTGCCATAATCCATTCACATGTTTATACACTGCATTTTTCATGATACATATGCTTCATTTCTGTTTATAAACTTTCATGCTTTCTATTTCACTTCTGTCTTTCATGTTTTATGTTGTTAATCACTGATCAGTGCTCTTGTTTCAGGTTATATATAGGCAGCCCAGGAATTTTCATAGCTTTTTGACTAATGACATGGAATTAACATTATTCTGCTGCTAATGTGTTTTTCTTAGTTTCTGTTTAATTTCAATACTGCTTTGTTTAATTCAGTTTTGTTCATTTGCTTCAGTAGTTAAATTTAGATATATTAAATCGTCATAGCATCCTCGCTGTTTCTCAGCTACAAATTGACCGATGGTGAGGGATTGTATTATGAAATGTGTAGTTTAGTATTAGTTTCTTCTCAGTTTAGATATATTAAACCGCTCATAACATCTTCGCTGTTCGAAAGCCACACTAGACCGATGGTGAGGGATTGTATTATGAAATGTGTAGTTTAGTATTAGTTTTTCTCGCAAATTTAGATATATTAAACCGCTTCATACATCTCGCCACTTCAAAAGCCACACTGGATCGATGGTGAGGGATTGTATTATGAAATGTGTAGTTTAGATGAAATGTGTAGTTTAGTATTAGTTTCCTTTTTGCAAATTTAGATATATTAAATTGTGCATGACATCTTCAGTTACCTCCGAAAGCCACAGCTGGACTGATGGTGAGGGATTGAATTATGAATGTATGGTTTGATATTAGTTTACTTTCTGCAAGTTAGATATCAGTTACTCAAGTTGTTTATGGTTACTTCCAAAAATCATAGCTGGACTAATGATGAGGGATCAGAAGACAAGTTGATGCAAATTGATTTAGATTTACTTTATTGCAGCTTTTGGATTTCTTTTAGCATAATTTATTTTGTGTTTAGACAACAACAAGAATAATTTGGTTTCATGCTCACTAGTTCACTATTTTTGATTTATTAGACTAGCAGCACCTTTTCATTTCAGCAGCACATTTTCATTTCCTTTCAAGTTTTGTCATTGTAATTTTCAAATTCCTTTTTAAGTTTCAAGTTGGTAAATCATTATAGAGGATATCATTTCCTTGAACAAACATAACCACACTTGTTTTCATTTTAGAATTTCCATTTCATCTTAGAAAACCAAAAACGACAAAAAGTTAAGAAATAGGTTATCTTGCACATATAGTGCGCCGCACTTCATCGGCTTACGAATCCCGGATTGACAAATTAAATGCAGCAATTTAGGACACACTAAATTGACCAAACATTTTGGCGCCGTTGCCGAGGAAGTGTAACTAGGTAGCCAATTTCTTAAAAAAAAACACAAAATCATAAAAGAAGGGAAAAATTGATAACTTCTTGAAGTATGCTCTCCTCTTGCACCTAGTGTGATCTGGAGGATCAGAAAAGAGAGTTATTGGTTCAGTAATTTCTTAAGTATGCTCTCTTCTTGCACCTAGTGTGACCTGGAAGATCAGAAAGAGAATTATTAGCCCAACTTTTAAAATAAAAATAAAAAATGACATGCATAGAGCAAGAGATTCTAGGGGAAGGTTTATAGCTAAAGCCAGGAGTTCGATTTTCACAACTCCATCTTCTTCAAGGCATAGACCAGATTCACCACCATCTACCCCTAGCCTTAAGATTTTTGGAACTCAAGGAGCAGCTGAATTAGAGGATTCTCCTATACCATCTACTAAATCCCATTTAGAAAACAAAGAGACTCTCTCTCATCCTCCCTTGGTAGAAGAACTAGAGGACTTTAAGGACTCTAAAGAAAATATCATGGCAGATGAAGTAATAGATGGAGGTAGAGGTAGAGGTAGAAGAGGAGGAAACAATGGAGACAACAATGGTGAAGGAAATAATGGTAGAAATAGGGAAGGAGACAACTTGTTTGGATTCCCTATAGTTGATGAGGAAACTCATGCAACAATGAAAAATATCTCACCATGTTTCCTCCCTAACTTTTATGGATTGCGAAGTGAGGATCCTGAAACATTTCTGTTTGAGTTTGAAGTTGTGTGCCGAACCTATGACTATATGGAAGACTCTCAAAAACTCAAACTGTTTCCTTCAACTTTGAAGGGATCTGCTTTGAAATGGTTCATGGGATTAGCCACTCAATCTATTAGGACTTGGAATGATATGAAACAAACATTTTTGGATAGATATTTGGACTATTGTATGCCCACCAATCACAAGGATGAGGTATTCAAAATGATGCAAAAAGAAGATGAAAATTTGGAAGACTTACTTGAAAGATTTCAATATAACTTGAAAAGAGCAAAGATGAGCAACTTAGACGATGAAACCTTGAAAGCCCTCATATTAAAAGCCATTAGAGATGAATGGATAGATATTTTAAACATGATGGGGAAAGGAGACATTTCTCAACTTCCACTTCTTGATATAACAGAACTATGTGTCCATCTCTCAAGGGGAAAATCTAAAACAGGAAAAGGGCCTAGGGATCCTTCTCTTATTAGGGCTAACAAATCTGCAACTGGATCAGTAAGTAGGGAAGAGATTGGTAACATTCTTGATGAGTTCAAAACTGATATCTTAGGGAGCCTTAGTGAACAACTAGACACCCTTAAAATCCAAAACAAGCAGAAAGCAGAAACAGATGCTTTAGCCATCTTTTGTCCGAAATGTAGGAAGAAACATGCTTTAAGGGAATGTCCCTTGCATGCAAAAGTTGTAGAAACATGTATGATTTGCTCAGAGAATCATGAGATCAAGGATTTTCCTTCAATTCCTAGACTCAAAGTTGTTTTTCAAGAAGACCCAAATTCAATAGAATCTCTATGTTTTGTCGCAAGGAGACCTTGGCAGGGACAACAAACTCAAGGGTTTAACAACCCTATGAATTTTCAAACCCAACCAAGTTGGAATCCTTGGCAACAACCTTGGCCCCAACATCAAAATTCATATCAGCCATGGGTACAAGGGATGCAAAATCCTTATGGGATATTTGCTCAATTTTATCAATATCCTCCATCTTTTCAAAATCAACAAGCTCCACAACTTCCAAACCCAAATCCACAACTTTCATTGCCATTTCCACAACAACGACCTTCTCAACAAAATCCAAATCCTCAACTCATGCTCCCATACCAACAAAAGACAAATCAACTTCCAGCTCAGCCATTTCCAAATCCTAACAATAAGAATCCTCAGAATACTTACATGGTAGAAGGACAACAATTTCCTACCTATATGATTA
The DNA here is from genome assembly GCA_034641835.2 of Pinus albicaulis. Lineage (NCBI taxonomy): Eukaryota > Viridiplantae > Streptophyta > Pinopsida > Pinales > Pinaceae > Pinus > Pinus albicaulis. The sequence goes on from CM076570.1 coordinate 922,062,028, forward strand.
TTCCTCTCAACGATGTACAACTCAGATCTGGTAGAGTTTTAGAAAAACCTTCTATAGATATTCAAGAGCAAGATACCTCTGAGGAGGATTCTCTTGAAGTCAATAAAGGTTCTGAGGAAGAATCTCTTCAAAATCCAAGCATGCAAAAAGAAAAAGAAAAGTTAACACCCACAACTCCTATAGTTGAGCAACCAACATCTTCATCTACACCTCCTTTTCCTGAAAGACTACAAATTGACAAGGGGGTGGAAAAAAAATCTTGTTGCCTAACTATGACTTTCTAGATGAATTGAAGAATGTTTGTATCAAGATTCCCTTGCTACAATCCATTCGAGAGATTCCTATTCTAGCAAAAACAATAAAGGAGTTGAGTTTCAAAAGACCAGGAAGGAAACTAAAAGACACAAGAAGAATCCACCTGGTAGGAAAAATTGCAGATATTATGATAGGAAAAATTACCATGCAGAAGTATGTAGATCCAGGAAGTCCAATTGTCAAGACACATATAAATGGGATAGAAATTCCAAACACATTGATTGACTTAGGGGCTGCTATTAACATTATGAGTAGACGGACTATGGACCAGCTAAAACTTCCTAACCTTCTTTTTACACCTACTTTACTGCAACTTGCAGATCGATCAATTATTAAACCAGATGGTGTATTAGAAGATATTTCAGTCTCCTTAGATTCTTGGGAATATCCAGTAGATTTTATGATTTTGACTCCCAAGAATAATCTAGGAGGGCATCCACTTATCTTAGGAAGACCTTGTCTAGCCACAGCTGATGCTTTTATTAGTTGTAGATCTGGGGACATGTACATTTCTAATGGTAATTCGACAAAGAAATTCAATTTGTATCCTCCAGCAAGAGCAATCACAGAAGTACGAGACAATGAATGGGTTGATGATGAGGATACTATACAACCTATCTTTACCATTTCTGAAATCAGTGAGGATAGTCAAATTCTGAACACATTAGAAAATTTTGAGACATCTTCAGAATATGACCCCACACACTTTCAGTTGGAATCTGACATAGAATATTTATCATCAAGACAAATGTCTCTTTACTCTATGGAAGAGTTTGGTAGCTCTACTATTGAGATTTTTCGAGGAAAAACATTGAATATCAACAAACATTTGGAAAAGTTACAACAAGAAGAATTAACCAAAATTTTTCAAAAACATTCTACTGCATTTGCATGGGAGTATACTGACATGAAAGGTATTGATCCTAAGACGTGCATCCATCATATCTATATTGAGGAAAACAGTAGACCAATCAGACAACCTCAAAGAAGGATGAATCCAAATCTTAGGGAGATAGTGAAAGAAGAGCTCCAAAAACTACTCAATGTAAACTTCATTTATCCAATTTGAGATAGCCGATGGGTTTCTCCTTTGGTTATAGTACCTAAAAAGAATGGTAAATGGAGGGTATGCATTGATTACAGGGAATTGAACAAAGCAACTTTGAAGGATCACTTTCCTTTGCCTTTTATCGATCGGGTATTAGACACATTAGCAGGTAAAAAGTACTTTTCATTTTTGGATGGTTTTAGTGGCTATAATCAAATTCAGGTAGCACCTGAAGATCAAGATAAGACCACATTTACTTGTCCATGAGGAACTTTTGCCTACCGAGTGCTTCCTTTTGGGTTATGTAATGCACCAGCAACATTCCAAAGAGCAGTACTAGGAATTTTTTCTGATCTAATCCATGATTGTGTAGAGGTTTATATGGATGATTTTACAGTTTATGGTAATTCATTTGAAGAGGCATTAGAAAATTTGGAAAAAGTTCTTATAAGATGTAAAGAAACAAACCTTTCATTAAGCCATGAAAAATTCTTTATGATGTTTACTAAAGGGATTGTTTTAGGACATCATATTTCAGGAGATGGGATTAAGGTTGATAGATCAAAAGTTGAAGTCATCTCCAAGTTGCCTATTCCAAATTGTCAAAAAGATGTTAGAAGTTTTCTAGGATTTACTGGTTACTATAGAAGATTTATAGAAAACTTCACTAAAATAGCATCTCCACTCTTCAAATTTCTTACAAAATATTGTGAATTCAAATGGGATCCTGATTGTCAATCAGCTTTTGAAACTTTGAAAACAAGAATATCTGAAGCACCTATCTTGAGAGGACCAAATTGGAAACTCCCTTTTCATATTTCTACGAATGCTTCAGATACAGCTCTAGGAGCTGTGTTGGGTCAAAAATATTTAGTTCCTTATGCCATTTATTACACCAGTAAAAATTTGACTCCCACAGAGTTGAACTATACTGTGACTGAAAAAGAGTTTTTAGCTGTTGTTCATGCGATTAATAAGTTTAGACATTACATAACAGGCTATGAAACTTTTATTCATACTGACCATTCTGCAATTAGATATTTGATGAACAAACCTGTTACTAATGGCAGAGTGACAAGATGGCTCTTACTTTTGCAAGAATTCAATATTACTATGTTGGATAGACCAGGGAAACAAAATACAGTAGCTGATTTCTTGTCTAGAATTCGGAATACTAAAGAAGATTCTCCTGTAGAGGATAAGTTTCCTGATGAATACTTGTTTGCAGTAACTATTAAGACTCCTTGGTATGCAGATATTGCTAACTATTTGGTTACAGGGAAACTACCTTCACATTTATTTCCAAGTGAAAAACGAAAAATTATTCGGGAGAGTTCAAAATATTCATGGATTTCTAACGAATTGTTTAAAACAGGGCCAGATCTTGTGATCAGAAGATGTGTCAGGGAAGATGAAATGCCTGATATTCTTAAGGCATGTCATGATGAACCATGCGGCGGACACTTTGCAGACAAAAGGACGGCCTATAAATTCCTCTCTTTAGGATATTATTGGCCTTCCCTCTTCAAAGATGCAAAACAATATGTCAAAAGGTGTGACAGCTGCCAAAGAGTAGGGAAACCTACCCTTTCAAGTGAAATTCCATTGCAACCACAGGTACTCATTGAACCCTTTGAAAAATGGGCTTTAGATTTCATTGGACCTATTAGTCCACCATCCAAGCAAAAGAAGTATATATTGGTTTGTACTGATTATGTTACTAAATGGGTAGAAGCCAAAGCATTAGTATCTGCTACTGAAAATTCAGTTGTTCATTTTCTTTATGAGAATATTTTTACTCGCTTTGGTGTTCCAAGAGAAATTGTGACAGATCAGGGGAGCCAATTCACATCCAATTTGGTGGAGAAGTTGATGGAAGAATACAAAATCAAGCACGGAAGATCTACTCCTTACCATCCACAAGCAAATGGTCAAGTGGAGTCCACAAACAAAGTTCTTGAAAGTATCATCACCAAAACTGTTCATCTACATAGAAGAGATTGGGCAGAAAGGCTTCCAGAAGCCTTGTGGGCCTACAGAACTACATGGAGGAATACAACAGGACATTCTCCCTATGAACTTGTTTATGGAAAAGAAGTCTTGCTCCCCATTGAGTTCCAAGTCAAGACCTTCAAGATAGCAGTTCAGTTGGGGATGGACTTATCAGAAGCCCAAAAGCATAGAATGGAGCAGTTGAATGAGCTAGATGAGATCGGACAAGAAGCAATTCTAAGAACTGATCTAGTTCAATATCAAAGAACTAAATGGCATGACAAATATATCAAAGAAAAGAAGTTTCAAGAAGGAGATTGGGCATTGTTATTTGACTCCAAGTTTAAAGATTTTCAAGGAAAATTTCAGACTCATTGGCTTGGGCCATATGAGATTGACAAGATCTTTAGTAATGGAGCTGTAAGAATCAAGACCATTGATGAGTTTCAAACTCCTCTTATTGTGAATGGCCATAGATTGAAAGTTTATCATAAGCCACTCTCAAAAGAGGATTTTGTCAAAATGTTTCAAGAAAGTTATGCAATCAGGCTGGTACAGAAGAGTTCTTCTTCTCCACCAGCCTAGCTTTTGTTCTTTTCAGTTAAAAAAAAAAAAAATGGTATAAGCCTGAAAACCAATCACTGATTGGCAGTCTTATACAGAAAATATAGGGTGAAAATCAGGAACACCTGACACTCTATATTTTCCAAAAAAAAAAATCTCTCTTTCATTTCACAAGCCTTGTGACCACTCACTCCATTTCATTCCACTTCATTCCATTTCATTTCACTTCATTTCACCCCATTCCACTTCATTTTATCCATTTCATCAATAAAAATATTTTTCATGACCATTTCCATCTGGTCATTTGTCATCTGTTCATTTCCATTCATCCAAGTAATAGCTGTGTTAGTTTCCGCAGCTGACATCTGTTTCCGCAGCTGACTCCAGTTTCCGCAGCCAGAAGCAGATTCCGCAGCTACAATTCTGTTTTCAAAAGAATGTACAATCAGATGTTATTTCCATAATCATGAAATAAAATGCAGGTGAGAGGATAAAAAAAAAATGAAGACATGGAGCATTCAAGACGCCAATAAAGAGCAAATAGTTGAAGACCAAGGAAAAGGCAAAGATTCCAAAGGTATGAATAAAATTTATTTCAAATAGCATTGAAAAACACATTTTTATATAGTTCTGAACCATGAGCTCCATCCATTATGTGCAATGATTATATTGACAATTCTATAACCTCTCATGATCTCCATATTACCCTTTCGCATTCATTCTCAAACGGTTCCATCATTAAACCCCCGATCTTCACTCATGTTCCCATATCCCACCGGTGACAATGAGACGTATTTGATTTGACCACGGACTCTTACAGCCGCATAAATCCATAACCGTTGTTGAAACGTGCTCATATTTATTGTGCAGCCACCAAAATTCAAAACGCTATTGGATGTGTTATACTCTGTTAATCTCTCTGTCGTGTCTCTGCCATGCTTACGAAACCCCACTCTGATTCTATCTCACTCCATTTCGTTCATTGTGCTCATTCCCACTCTCTGATATTTACCCACAGTCATTGCGCTTATCTCTATGCATTCAGCCATTCTATTTCCATTTGAACCCTCACGCAGGCAAATTTGTGAAGAGCAGAAAGAAAAAATGGGTAAATTGCTAAGAACAGAGCCGGAAGGACCGAAGTTTATAGAGGGATATCCGCAAGTAAAGGAGATATTAAAGAAAGCAAATTGGCTGTGATTTATCCAGAAATTCAGAGGTTATCATAAAGAAGTCACGAAGGCATTCGCAAGGTCGTTTGATGGCTTGGAAGCAGAGATTTGAGACCTTTAGTTTGCGGTCAATGAAGCATCTATAGCAACAGCCACGGAAATTCTTCAAGAGGGTGAGCGTTGGTTTAAAAATAAAAGCATCAGTGATGAAGCATGGAGAACAATCTTACGAAATCAAGGTATGGACATAACTATTTTTAAAAGAGGAATTCCTGTGCATGCATTGAAAGAGGAATGGGCTACTTTGTTGCTAGTTGTTCAGAAATTCATTACATGTGAAGGCCGTTTTGGGTCCATGTATATGTACCATACCAGGTTACTGATGAATTTTCTAGATAATCAAACTCTCAATCTCCCATATTTTCTATTCAATAGTTTGAAGAAAATGTTCGTGATTGTTCAGAAACATTTAGGAGATGTAGAACCCCATCTATATCTCCACGGCCTTGTTAAAATTTTGATTGAAAAGGAGTTAAAGGAAAAGAAAGACACATGGGAACAATTTCTGGTTAGAAATTTCTTTGAGGAACCTCAGGAAATTCCTGAAGGTAGCACAACAAGAAGGAGTAGAAGAAAAAGAATAAATGATGAAACCCAAATTACTCCTATTCAAGAAATTCCTGAAGGTAGCACAGCAAGAAGAAGTAGGAGAAAAAGAACAATTGATGAAATTCAAAATACTCCTACTACTACAATTGAAATAACTGATAAGGAAGAGAGACTGTCAAAGAGGAAGAAGAAAGAAATCAAGGGTAAGAAGCCAATAACACCAAAAGAGAGAAAAACTATTGAGGCTATACATAAAACTCCTTCTTCTGAAGAAGAAGATAATCAAGTGTTATCTGAAAGACTAGTTTATCTTCAAAAACAATCCTCTATGGCCAAGAAGACAGAGAAAGGAAAACAAAAACAAAAGGATAGTGCACCACAGCGTGTGAGAAGAAGTAGCAGACTTAAGGGGAAATTGAGGAAAACGCAAATAAAGGGTCCTCATTTCATTGACTTGGGAGAGGAAACATCTGAACAGTCCCCAGCTGACCATAGTCCATCTCAGTCAGTTAGTGAACCTGGTTCATTTCATTCCCAGTCAGACATTGAACATACTCCATCCCATTCTCAGCAAGATGTTGATGTGAGCCCTTCTCAGCCAGATTTTGAAGATAACTCTCCTTCACGGCATTTTGGGGACAGCACAACAAAAATGACTCCTGAAATAGACCCCAAGCAGCAGGAAGTATATGACTATATAGAATCTTTGGAAAAGGAAGCTACAGGTCCTAGTACCTCGTCCATTCAGCCTCATACAGTACAGGATGATTTAGTCCAATCACTAAAACAGGAAGTCTTTGAGCTAGAGCTTTTAAATAGGCACATCAAAAATGAAAATGAGACATTGAAGGAACAAGGCAAACTGGACAAAATCATCCATGATAATACTATGCTACATCTGGGAATATGGCAGAAGAAGAACAAGAAATTGAAAAGGAAATGCCAGAAGTTGAGCAGAGCACTGGTTAATATCAAATTTAGGTGCTTAACGAAGAAACCCAGAATGTTGGTAGCTCCAAGGAAGAGGAGGAGAGGATTGGATGTGCTGGCTGAAGTGTCAAGGCATATGAACTAAGGAAGAAATATCAAAATTTTGGTTGCATGAGGACATGCAAAACCTTCACAGTGGGGGTATGTTGAGTCTCAATTCTGCATCTTTTCCATACACTTTTCTATACCTTTTTCACTCACCTGAACCTCCCAAACTGTCAATATCATTGTATGTTAATTGCAAAAGAGCATCTAACATGGTTTTTAACTATATTTTTGTGTCTGCTATTTGATTTAGATTTTTTTCATTTAGCTGCGGAATCTTGCCACTTTCCACAGCTGCTGCAACTTTCCGCAGCTATTTTGTGAAACTCTATGTTACAGGTGTCTATAGGGAAAACGAGCCACATGGGCAAGTCAGGAATGATGTGGACATGGTTCGTGTCCTATTGGTTCGAACAAACTCATCTAAAGAAGCCGCGATCAAAGGCATCCACATGGAAGTCAACCATAGAGTCTTACGGTGACAGGACTCTGTTCCGTGTCACGTAAAGGTTCATATGGCCGTTTCTGAGTTGCGGAGGACAAGTCGACATCTTTACATGGCTCCATAGTAAAATTCAAGCATCCACTTCTCATAGATTTACTTTCCAACACGGCCATGATCCTAGATCCGTGGACGTAATGGTCTACGTGTTCTCCACCAGCATAAACTTTAGGAGACAGTTATATTTCTTTTGTTATATATAACGCGTTTGCATACGCATATAGAGTTAGTCTCGATTAGTCTCTGTTATCTTTTATTAGTCTGCTCTGTAATGTAATTACGCTGCACTTGTGCCGTAATACTACCATACTGTTATGACTGCATTTTAATATAAGAAGACTCTGTTTTCCAACTTAATTCGTACATGAAGATCGTTGCCAAGGCTGGTGTAGAGGGCCCCTGCTCAGCTAAGGTTTTGTGCATTAGTGTATAGTTCTTATTTAATTTCTTTAAAGCTCATTGTGTCATAATCCATTCACATGTTTATACACTGCATTTTTCATGATACATATGCTTCATTTCTGTTTATAAACTTTCATGCTTTCTATTTCACTTCTGTCTTTCATGTTTTATGTTGTTAGTCACTGATCAGTGCTCTTGTTTCAGGTTATAGATAGGCAGCCCAGGAATTTTCATAGCTTTTTGACTAATGACATGGAATTAACATTGTTCTGCTGCTAATGTGTTTTTCTTGGTTTCTGTTTAATTTCAGTACTGATTTGTTTAATTCAGTTTTTTTCATTTGCTTCAGTAGTTAAATTTAGATATATTAAACTTCTTATAGCATCCTCAGTTGCCTCCGAAAGCCACAACTGGACTGATGGTGAGGGATTGTATTATGAAATGTGTAGTTTAGTATTAGTTTCCTTTCTACAAATTTAGATATATTAAACTGCTCATAGCATCCTCAGTTGCCTCCGAAAGCCACAGCTGGACTGATGGTGAGGGATTGTATTATGAAATGTGTAGTTTAGTATTAGTTTCCTTTCTGCAAATTTAGATATATTCAACTGCTCATAACATCTTCAGTTGCCTCCGAAAGCCACAACTGGACTGATGGTGAGGGATTGTATTATGAGATGTGTAGTTTGGTATTAGTTTCATTTCTGCAAATTTAGATATATTAAATTGTACATGACATCTTCAGTTACCTCCGAAAGCCACAGCTGGACTGATGGTGAGGGATTGAATTATGAATGTATGATTTGATATTAGTTTACTTTCTGCAAGTTAGATATCAGTTACTCAAGTTGTTTATGGTTACTTCCGAAAATCATAGTTGGACTAATGATGAGGGATCAGAAGACAAGTTGATGTAAATTGATCTAGATTTACTTTATTGCAACTTTTGGATTTCTTTCAGCATAATTTATTTTGTGTTTAGATCGCAGCAAGAATAGTTTGGTTTCATGCTCACTAGTTCACTGTTTTGATTTATTAGATTAGCAGCACCTTTTCATTTCAGCAGCATATTTTCATTTCCTTTCAAGTTTTGTCATTGTAATTTGCAAATTCCTTTTTAAGTTTCAAGTTGGTAAATCATTATAGAGGATATCATTTCCTTGAACAAACATAACCACACTTGTTTTCATTTTAGAATTTCCATTTCATCTTAGAAAACCAAAAACGACAAAAAGTTAAGAGATAGGTTATCTTGCACATATAGTGCGCTGCACTTCATCAGCTTACGAATCCCAGATTGACAAATTAAATGCAGCAATTTAGGACACACTAAATTGACCAAACAGGCATAACAAGTTAGTGCATGCTTTATGGGCTGACAAGTTAACAATAAAGAAATTCATTTGGATGTCACCATATCAGCTTGTTTATGGAACAGAGGCAGTGTTTCCTACCATCCTAGGGGTACCAGTGATTAAACTAGTCCAAGAGATTCAGTCAGAAGAGGAAAGCATGGTAAGGAGGATAAATCAAACAATACATCTCCAACAGACAAGAAAAGAAGTCTACAACAGAGCTCTAAAGGTACAAGAGAACATCAAGAAATTGTTTGATAAGAGAACAAAAGCTTGTGACTTCAAAATTGGAGATAAGGTGCTTAAGTGGGACTCTAGGAGAGAGGACAAAGGAAAGCATGGAAAATTTGACAGTTTGTGGCAAGGTCCTTACATCATCCAATCCACCATTGGTCCAAATGCCTTTTTTCTGCAAGAGCTAGATGGTACAGATCTGTTTGGGGGTCCTGTCAATGGCAGGATGCTCAAGAATTACTACAGCTGATTTCCAGTTTAAAGTTTCCATTTCCATTGTAAATACCATTGCAGTGTTTTGTTTTAAAGAAAAAGAGAAAGAGAGAGGTTCAGACATGCTCAAAACTTGAACCTTTGAAGTTCCAAAAAGAATGGCTCAAACAAGCTTAAAACCTGAGCCTAAGAAAGGAAAGGGCTAGTTCTAATATGCCCAAAATCTGAACCAGCAAAGAAGAAAGAAGAATCAGCTCTAACAAGCCCAAAACTAGAGTTGAAATGAAGAAGATAAAGTGACTCTAACAAGCTCAAAACTTGAGTCACAAAGGAAAGGAAGGATGCTTCAAAGTTTCAAAAATTTCAAGCCTTCAAAATTTTGTTTTCAGGTTTCTGCAAATTCAGTTCATGTGCAGCTATCTCTATGCCATGGACCCACAACAAACTAGACAATTTAATCCTGGTTTAACTGTTTTTAAATTTCTGTTGTAGAATGTAGAGAATGAAATCTGCTAGACAGTTTAATCCTAGCAGATATTAGTGTAGGTAGAGAAGCTATGAGGCCAATTGTTTAATCTAGTCTCATGGAGGAATAAGGGTAGAATTAGACTAGTTTGTTTTCTGCTTTCAAAAAAAAAAAATGAAATGATGAAGAAGGTCTGCAAATTCAAGTGCACCTTGAAGAAAAAATGTTAGGACTGTAGGATGGGTAGGTAGATTGTTTGGAGAATGTTTTATGCTGACTTAATATCCACCATGTTTGTAGCCGCTGAAATCAAAGAAGAAAAGGTGGTTCAAAGATCAGGCATCTGGCCTACTTCCCAAATAATATTTCTGAAGTTCTTGACATCTTCAAGAATATGCCATCCCCATGTGGAGCCACTGTTAGCCACCTATAAATTTTTTGTCAAGCAAACATGTGGCTAAATATTTTTTTGAGCCTTCAAGAGATACATTTCCTTCGAAAATCTATCATTCTTGACGCCTCTGTGTGCCCTTTTCCTTTGAAAATATCTTCATTGTTGTTTCCATCAAGAAAATCCTCACTGTTTGTGAAAAAATTATGCTCAGAAAGCCTCCATCTTCTTCCTTTACCCCTGCAAAATTCCCCTTTTTTAACCCTTTGTTTCTCGTCTCAAAATTCCCCTTTAACCCCCAAAACCCCTTCCTAAGTCTTCTAAACCATCAATTCCCTTTTAAAAACCACGTGAACCCCTTCATTTGATTTTAAAATCCCTTTTTCCCTCTACCGGAACCCCTTTTAAAGCCTCAAAAACTCTGTTTTTAGGCCAAAAACCCGTTTTTTACCATATGATAGGCCTAAGCCCCTTTCGGCTAAGCCCCAACCACTTCTCCGCATATAATCGGGTGCGAAGACCAAGCGCTAAGCCCCACAGAGCTAATCGCAATCAAAATTTTGATCGGAGCGCGTTCCCTTTGTTAATAGAAAAGTTCCGATGCGAGAAAGGTTTTGGTCTGTTGGCCGCGGGTGCAATATCCACCGTAGATCTATAAAGATCTAACAGTCCGTGCAAAACTCATCGTGCCCCGCCTCATCCCTTTGTCAACCTCTGATTAAGATCTACACCATTGATCTTTAAATAATCCGACGGCCATCGCACCACCTCTCCAATCACCAATCACAAATTTTTAAATGTGCCACTTTTCGTCTCCCCGATTGGATCTTGGCCATTGAATCCACAAGAACCAACGATCAGGATTGACTCTCCCACCACCCCTGTGTCCTCGATTGGCGATCCTCAATCCAATCGTGACCGTCGATCTTCCGCTGATCCAATGGTCCACATCTAATCACAAGTTCAAACCATCAGAGTTTTTGGCCCCTGCCATCCTCCAGGTCCTCCTTTCTCCCGCCCATTCATTTGATCCTTTGCCTTCGCTTCCTCTTTTAATCTCCACCGTCCATCATGCTGATCTGACGGCCCACACTCAAACCGCCTTTGACCTATCCCCACCTTACCAACCGTGCACTTTCCCATATCGCGCTCTGTTGTGTAACCAATTCCAAAAAGAGATATAAACGCCTTAGAAATGAGCCACTTCGAGGGGGCAACCTCCAATACATTACATAAATGAAAAATTCTTGGATGATACAATTCACAAAACCTCCTTTCTATATATAGGAGTCCATGGGGCCATAATGTAATCCTAGTGGGCCACAATGTAATCCTAGCCGACCTAACAATAATAATTTAAGGGCACAATAATAACAAAATGGGGGTTACAAGGGTACAATAATAGCAATAAGGGGTTTACACTAACAATAATAAGGGACTATACTAGTGATATAGGGACCTAACATGCCCCTCTCCTTCAAAACAAGTGTTGTCCTCAACGCTTGAGTAGCTCCGGGTGCTTCTGTATAAAATTCTCATCCTCCCATGTAGAATCTTCAGTGGGTAAGTTCTTCCACTTGATGAGATACTCTAAAATTGATCGATTTCGTAGTTGTCAAGTTCTTGTTTCCATGACTGCTTCAGGTTCCAATATGATTTTCCCTTCCTCATCAAGTTCTGGAAATACTGTTTGAACTGGAATATTTTCACCTATAACCTTCTTTAAGCATGAAACATGGAAAAATAGATGTACTCGCGAAGAAGTAGGAAGCTCCAATTTGTATGCCATAGTACCAATCTTTTGCAAAACCTTGTAAGGACCATAGTACTTTGGAGATAGTTTATTATCCTTCTTGCTTGCTTGAGGGACATTTGTTTTTATGGTTGTAGCCATAAAAATACCCAATCTCCTACATCAAAACTTCTCTCGCTGCGATGTTGATCTGCCTGTTGTTTCATACGATTTTGTGCCAAATTCAGGTTATCCTTTAAGAGTTGGAGAACTTCTTGTTGATGCTCAATGTGATCTTCCAATGCTTGAACCTTCGAATTTTCCCTTAAAGATGATGTGATGGATGGCGGATGATATCCATAAAGTGCCATAAATGGGGTCATTTTTGCTGCAGTATGGAAGGAAGTTTTATACCACCATTCAGCAAGAGGTAACCACTTGACCCATTGTGTTTGTTTATCAGATACAAAACAACGAAGATATCCTTCCAAACATTTATTTACTATCTCAGTTTGACCATCAGATTGAGGATGATAAGAAGAGCTATGAGCTAATTGAGTACCCAAACAAGAAAATAACTCCGTCCAAAAATTTCCAGTAAAAATGGGATCTCTGTCGCTCACAATAACCCTTGGGCTTCCATGTACCTTTTGAATTCTGTCCATAAATGTAGTAGCAACTGTACTTGCTTTAAATGGATGAGATAATGCACAAAAGTGTGCATACTTGGTAAGTCTATCAACTACCACCATGATGACATTATTTCCTTCGGACTTAGGTAAACTAGTGATAAAATCCATTGAAATCTCCTCCCAACGTTGACTTGGAATGGATAAAGGTTGTAGAAGTCCTGGGGTCTTAATTGTCTCCACTTTATTCTGCTGGAAAACCAAACATTCCGCCACAAACTTTTGAATATCAGATTTAAGGCCATCCCAAAAAAAATTCTTTCTTCACCCTGTGGTAAGTTTTTAAAAATCCTGAGTGTCCTCCTAAAGGAGAAGTGTGCAATTCCAGAAGAATCTTTTGTTTTAGTTGGGAATTCTTACAAAGATATAAGCGATCTTTGTACCATAAGGAATCATTTTTCCAACTAAATGTATCGGATGTACTAGGATCTTGCTGCAACTTTTGAATGAGTATCCATACATCTTTTTCCTTCTTCCATTCATCTCTTGCTTCAGTTATCCAATCTGGTTGGATAATAGAAATGGCACAAAGCAATGCTTCCACCTCTTCATTCATTCTTGAGAGTGCATCTGCAACAACATTAAGCTTTCTTTTTTGTAGATTATTTCAAAGTCATAACCCAACATCTTTGTGACCCATTTTTGCTGCTCTTCTGAAGATAGTCTTTGTTCCAAAAAGTGTTTAAGACTATCATGATCAGTTTTTACCTTGAAGTGTCTTCCCATTCGGTAAGTTCTCCATTTATTTAGTGCATGCAGTATTGCTAACATTTCCTTCTCATAAATAGGTTTCTGTAAATACTTTCCTTTGATTGGACGACTTTCAAAAGCAATGGGTCTTCCTTCCTGCATTAAAACTGCACCAATTCCATTTCCTGAGGCATCACATTGCACAATAAAGGTTTTTGTGAAGTCTGGCGTAGCTAAGACCGGTGCTAGGCACATTGCCTCTTTAAGATGTTCAAAGGCCTTAGTTGCTTCAGGGGTCCATGAAAATGCATCTTTCTTCAATAATGTTGTTAGAGGTGCTGCTATTCTCCCATAATTCTTAACAAACTTGCGATAATACCCTGTTAACCCGAGAAATCCTCGCAACTGCTTTATGGTTGTGGGGACTTTCCATTCCTTAATGGCTTTAATTTTGTTAGGGTCTACTTTAACGCCCTCGTGAGATACAATATGACCCAGATATTCCACCTCTTGTACTCCAAAGAAACATTTGGATGTTTTTGCATATAATTGTTTCTCCTGCAATAGTTTGAGCACCCTGTCAACATGTTCAACATGATCCTTCCAAGACCTGCTATAGATTACTATATCATCAAAAAATACTAGCACAAATTTTCTAAGGAAGGGTTGAAAATGGAATTCATCAACCCTTGAAATGTAGAAGGTGCATTGGTAAGGCCAAAAGGCATGACCAAAAATTCATAATGACCCTCATGAGTTCGAAATGTTGTTTTTGGAATATCTTGAGTCTTCATTCTAATTTGATGATATCCTGAATGAAGATCCAACTTGGTAAAATAAATTGCTCCATGTAATTCATCCAATAATTCATCAATCACAGGAATGGGAAATTTATCTTTAATGGTGAGCTTATTGGGCTCCCTATAATCCGGACACATTCGCCATGATCCATCCTTCTTGTGTACCAATACTACAGGAGCAGAGAAAGAACTTTGACTAGGTTGAATTATACCCGCCTCTAACATTTCTGCAATCATACGTTCAATTTAGCTCTTTTGGAAGTAAGGATATCTATAAGGCCTGATTTTTGGAGGAACACTTCCTGGAATCAAATGAATAGCATGATCATGATCACGAATAGGTGGGAGTCCTTTGGGAGTTTCAAACACCTTGGAATGATTGTCCAAGACTTGTTGGAGATCTGCAGAAATAGATGATTTTGATGTTGGAACTTCTAGCGAGCATAATTGTGCAATTACGCCTCGATGTTCTTTCTTTAGAAGCTTTGTCATGACATTAGAGCTTATTATCCTTCCTAGCTTCCCTGCAATACCCCGTAATTCGACTTCCTTTCCTTCTGAAAAAAATTTCAAGAAAAGTTCTTGAAAATTAAAAGCTACCGTCCCCAAAGATTGTAACCATTGCACTCCTAGTACAACATCAGCACCTCCCATAGGAATGGAAAGCATTGGACTAGTCAATACATATTCCCCCATGGTTAGCTTGATATTATGGCATTTTCCAGGAGCAATTTATAGTTCCTCCATTTGCAACCATCACTTGACATTCTGGTGCTGGGTATAGGAAACAATTTAATTCCTTGGCTACCTTACAATGAATAAAATTATGGGTGCTACATGAATCAATCAACACTATTACCTTTCTCTTCTTGATTTGTCCTTTTATCTTGAGAGTTTGAGGAGTGGTAATTCCTGCCAGTGCATTACACGATATGGTTGGATTCATTTCTTCCTCTTATGGGGCTGGTTCCTGGTGTATATCCTCTTCTTGTTCATTTTCTTCTTCCTCTTCACAATCTATGTAAAATAATTTCTTCTCAGCACACTTATGACCTTTAGTGTATTTGCTATCACAACTATAGCAAATCCCTTTTGCTATTTTTTCTTCCAATTGTTGTGGTGTCAACCTTGTAGGTTGTGGAAATCTAGGCGTAGAAACACTTCCTTCTTTATAGAAGTGAGTGGTAGGCTTCCTTGTCGCCATAATTTTACATTCAATTTTTCTTGCCAACCTGAATGCCTTCTCCAATGAATCAAGTTCCAAAATGCGAACTTCATGTTGGATGTTATCCTTTAAAGTGCCTATGAAGAGATCAATCCTGTGTTCCTCTGGAATATCAGTTACCCTTATATTCAATTTTTGGAAGTCCTCAATGTGCTGCCCCACTAAACCCTTTTGTTTGAGATTTATCAATTGGCTAAAGAAGTTGTTGCTCTTTGTATCCTCATAATGTGCTATCATTTCCTCCGTAAAAATTGACCAAGTGACAATTTTTTTACGGGAGCAAAGCCATCGATACCATACAAATATATTTTGTTCTAAATGTAAGGTTGCAATGCGTACCTTTTGTGTGTTTTGCATGTTATGGAGATCAAAATATTGCTCCATCTGTAGTATCCATGTTACAGGATCCTTTCCATCAAACTTCCTCATATCCATTTTTGGAATATGGTGGTTCTTCTCGCCAACATTCGATTTTATGAAATCACAATTAACATTTATTTTGTTCTCATCATGAGGTTCTTCTACTATATTTCCGCCATTAGGAATAATTTCTTGTTTTAAGCTTGTCATCAAGCCTTCCATGTATGATTTTAGATCATTCTTCATGTTTTCCATGTTGTCTTTCATGTCATCCATCTTAGCTTCCATGCCCACTTCCATGCCATCCATCTTAGCTTCCACGCCATCCATCTTAGCTTCCATGCCTTTCTTCAAACCGTCCATCTTCACTTCCATGCCTTTCTTTAAAACTTCCATTTCATTTTTTGTTGCTCTTTGCGAGAGTGAAATCTGTTGCACTTGCTCTTGTAATTTTGATAGATCATGTTGCAATTCTTCATCTTCATGAGTCATAGTAGAGCCTTCTGAAGGCTTAATGGGTGTTGAATTCTTTTTAGGGACCATTTTAGAATCCAATATTGATATCTATTCTACAATATGCCCTTGGAATCAATTCAACTTGATTCTTCAAACAAGACTTATGCAATTCGGAAAAAAATACACACCTTTTACTTGCTTTGAGGAGCTCGATAATGAAATTTAATTATCTCTGTAATTGAAAATCTTCGATATTTGAAATTCAGCCCTGTAGTAGCCCTCTGAAGCTTCTTTCAAATGCCATATGTCTGACCTGATTTGGATTCTCCAAGACAAAGTTGTGTCCAATCTCCCACAATGACCTAATTCTGGACTGGTTCAGTAGAGCGAAATTGTACGACTTGCCACGTGTCACTGTTTTATCCTTTGTCTCTGAAATTGATAGCCACAAAACTACAGTCCGTTTAATTGCTACCACTTTTTACGGCACTCCAATCCGATCCTCAGAGAGAGATTTATTGAACTTTTCCCACAATCACTTCTTTGAGATGAAATTCAGGAGCCTGAAAAAGCACTACCTTCCATAGATCATATTTCCAAAAAATATTGCGAACCAAGCTCTGAAATTTTTTGACGAATTTCCTCCGGATTTTAGCTTCGCACCATATGAATTTCAGACTCTTAACCTTTGTAGAAAAAAATTTATAGTGAAAATTCCACGATGACCTGTTTAGGAGCCTGAAAAAATACCTAACTTCCACAGATGATATCTCAAAAAATATTGCGAACCAAGCTCTGAAATGTTTAGGCAGTCTTCCTCAGGATTTCGGCTTCGTACCCTAAAAATTTCAGCTTCTGAAACTTCGTAGAAAACAATATATAGCGAAAATTCCACGATGACCTGTTTGGAGCAGCGAAACCCTAGAATCCAAAGCTCTGATACCAAATGTTGTGTAACCAATTCCAAAAAGAGAAGAAAAGAGATATAAACGCCTTAGAAATTAGCCACTTCAAGGGGGAAACCTCCAATACATTACATAAATGAACAATTCTTGGATGATACAATTCACAAAACCTCCTTTCTATATATAGGAGTCCATGGGGCCATAATGTAATCCTAGTGGGCCGCAATGTAATCCTAGCCGACCTAACAATAATAATTTAAGGGCAAAATAATAACAAAATGGGGGTTACAAGGGTACAATAATAACAATAAGGGGTTTACACTAACAATAATAAGGGACTATACTAGTGATATAGGGACCTAAAACGCTCCATCTCCCACCGTCAGATCTCATCGCCCCACATCCAATGGTCTGGAAGCATATTGCGCAACTTTGGCGTCCGAGCTTTAACGGTTCGAAATCACGCGATATGGGCGGTTTTATTTTTCCACGTGTCGGCCAGCAAGCGATATCACATTTTTTTGGGCAAAATTCAAAAACACTCCATTGCAATGTGAAAAAAGTTGTTTTCTCCTGGAAACCACTTCCCCTCTTCCGCCTCCGAAGGTTCTTCCATGTAGTCTCGACCGTTGATCTATATAGATCTACGGTCCTTATTCCATCGCAATGTTCATTCATATTTTTCCATCGGGCTTCCACAGAGTTCATCGAAGTAATCTCCACCGTTGATCTCCTCTTGAGATCCAACGGTCCACAATCAATAGCCCTCCGCCCATGTCGGTCCCACCATTCAAAGCCCGGTTTCACTGCATTTTCATACTTTTCCTTTGTATTTCGCTAAAGGTCAAAACTTTATGTTTTACATTAAAAATAATTTCCTTCGCCCAACATTAGAACTTTGGTGTTATAAACATTGAAGTTGATTTTCTCCGCCTAACCTTCCAAAAGCAATCCCCACGATGAATCTCGACCATTGATCATCATTAGTCCATCCAATCTGACGGTCGAGAATCATTTTTTCACCAAACCTTCATCAGACCGACTTCTCCACCATTACACAGCAATTTTCACCATTTCCTCCACTACAGTCATTGTTTCCACTGCTGTGCTGCCATCTCCTCAGTCCTCCACAGAATCCACCTCCACTCCCATGGATTTCCTTAACATGTTTATTGTCTTTTTTCAGGGTTACAGACAGTGTAAACCATTACTGCTCATCGTCACTATCATAGTGACACAGAGCGCAGAGAATTCTTATTCTGAGCCACATATTGCAGAGAAAACACCTAGGAAGGTTGTTAAATGAAATATTTCATTAAAATACCAATGTTTAACTCTATAAAACCTCCAACACCATTAAAATTTCATTTCCACAGTCAGAGACAGTCAAAGAAGCGACAAAGAGTATTAGTGAAGGATTAAAGGAGTTAATGCCCATTATTCAATATTTTGAGCTTTAACTAAGTGTTTAAAGGGAAAATGTACAAGATTGAAGACCATATGAATGACACAGAAGGCCTAATGAGGCCTAAAGCATAGAAAAAATCCTTATCAGTGTTTCACATCAGCAGAAGGTTCTTTCTCGAGAAAGGACAAAGTTCCCATAAATTTTTTACTCTTCATCAATGTTCCCGAGAAGACCTACACCCTGACAGAAAGTCCTAATGTTGCCAGAGCATTTGTTACATGGTATGGCAGACCAACAATTCATGCTACTGCCTTACTGGTCCCATAGTACTACAAAGTAATACAGCCAAAAAGTACATCAAATAAACATACCTGGAGTTAATATCAGCTTGTCAAAGACCACTCTTTCATCCAAAGAGTACTAAAGATCAATGCATAGATATTAAGACAGAATGGGCCTCGAGCCCTCTCCTTCTACTTCTATTTTAATGTTTCATTTAAAGTTCCATCTACCTCCTCTGCCTCTCTTTTAGCTATAAAACTCTTGAAAAACACATTGTAAAGGTTGTTGATCGGATATCTGTGAACTGCAAGCTGTTTCTCTTGAGATATAGTTTTGTGTTCATTGTTGTAAAATAGGATGAGGAGATGATTTTAGACTGAATATCAAGCTGTTGGACAATGTTGTATATGACTGGTGTTTCTCTTTAATATGACAAGCAATTCCATTGGATCCTGATTTAAAGCAGTGGTGATGTGTTCTATCTTTGTCTTTGTTTCCCTTATGTAATTCATTACATTTCATTTCTCTGGTAAGAATCAGAAATTTGGCTTAGGATATACCCTTGCATGGTACCCTAATGCTTCCTACTCTTCTTAGCCTTAATTTTTTCTACTAATTGTGCAACCTAAGAACTAGTTCAAGGTAATTTAGCCAATATAGTAGTTGGTTATGCCCTGCTTACTGATGCATGAATTTAGAATCTGTTCTTAAATGTTCTTGTCTGGTTTTAATTGGAAGAATTGGGATACTGGAAGATTAGAGTTGATTTTGTCTCACTAGGGTCCTTTTATAACTGTTAAAACTTTCTAAGTTCCCTTAAGTTGAATGTAAAAGCATTGAAAGTTCAAAGCCTTTCTCTGATCTTAGGCATCACCTTTGTGTTAAATCTTAAGTGTTTTTTATTGTCTGAAGAGCTAGCCTCTTAGGAGTTTGGTCATAGGTGTTTAAGGCATGCCCTGTCCCTAGATTTACTTCCTAAGCGGTCACCTTGGAGGTTTCCTTGTCATTCCCCTTCATTCCTTACCATTTCATACCATACTATCATCTTTAAAGATCCTCTGTTTTAGATGACATGCCCATTTGAAAGCCTTGGATATTGAATAGCAAGTAAACCCTTTTATGACTCCATTTCCCAATGGTCTCGAGTGTTCCTTGAATTATATCCTCATTGCCTAAAATCCTTCTTTTCTCACTTCTTGTCTTACATTGAACCCTTCTTTCATGCTTCCCAACAACCAAACAAACAAACAAAACAAACAACAACCCTTGTACCTATAACTACCCTAATATCTTAAACTGAACCTCAAAGATTTATATTTCTTTGCCTATATAGAGAGATCCCTCTCCGTGCCTAGGAGGGCTAGATCCTAAGGTCCCAAAGTGGTTTTGATTTTGTCTTGTCTTTTGGTAGAGCCAAACCTGCCAAAACACAGGAACCCCAACAGTAAGCATCTACAGTGGCTAACCATGGTCTCCTTAAAATTAAGGGATGCCCTCCCAAATTTATTTTTGGCTGCAAAATCAAGAAGTCTACAAGATACTCCCATGAATCCAGTGAGACAATGATATCTTCAAATATACCTTCTAGGACAATTTTAGATCTGTCTGCAAGTTCTAAAATTGTAGTAGTAGGTATAATGTTGTTCAGATTCAAATGTTTCATAGTCTCTGTTGTCATGACACTGATAGCTGCTCCCAAGTCTATTAAAGTATTTTGCACTGAAAATTTGTTAATCAAAATGGTAACGATAGGAATTCCTGAATCAACATATTTTTCAATGGTTGTGTTTGTGGACATGAGACTATCTAAACTTCCAATTACCTAGATTGTTGGTGGATCCTTCTTTCTTCTGCCAAATTTCTGAATGCATAATTCCTTTATTGTTTTTGCATATATCAGAATGTCTTTAATTGCATGCAACAAAGGAATTTTAACATATGTGTTTTTCAATTCATCTAGAATATTAAATTTAATTAGAGATATTGGGATATTCTATTGTATCAATATATTTGGATATGGTGGATTCTGTGTCATAATAGATTTACCTTTCTAAATTTGCTTTTCTGGTTGAGATTGTTGACTTTGTTCTCCTTGTTCAATTTCTTGTTCAATTATTGGAGGAGAAACTTTCTGTCACACCCGCCCAAACCTTAGGTGGACATCTTGTACGGGAAGAATTGAATAAGTAGGATAATCTGTTGTCTCTTCCACATGATATGCTAGTCTATCCACCTTGTTACTTGGATTAGCTACTCGCTGAGTTGGAAATTATGTTGGTATAAGTGGTGGTTGGTTAGTGGGAAATTGAATTTGTTGTGGTTGAGTTAGCATTGGTGGGTTTTGAGATGGATATGGCATTGGTTGATGTTGCTGGAATTGTTGATATTGAGGAAATGGTTGTGAAGTGTATGGTTGTTGATATTGATACTGCTAGGGATACATTTGTTGTGGTGGTTGGTTTCCATAACCATATCCCCTCCAACCTTGTACTGGTTGGTTTTGATATTGTTGTGGTGGCCAAGCCTGCCATGGCATTGGTGTATTCCATTTATTTTGAGGATATTGAAAATTTTGGGGGATTTGTTGAGGGAATTGTTGAAGCATCCTTGGTTTCCAAGGTCTCCTTGGTGCCATATAGTAGAGAGAATCTACTCCTTGCACTTCTTCTCCTTGCAATTCTTTTAATTTGGGACATTTTTCTAGTGCATGATTTTCTGTGCATAGTCCGCACACTTGTATACTTGTATACCTTGCAAAGGACATTCCTTGAGTGGATGTTTTTTCCTACACTTTGGACAAAAAATTGCTAAGATTTAATTTTGCTCTTATTTCTTTTTCTTAGCTTTCAAAACATCTACTTGTGTTCCCAAAGTGCTTAAGGGATCTATTTTAAAATTTTCTAGCAAGCTTCCTATCTATGCTCTTGTTACTGCACTTGCTGCAGATTTGGAAGCTTTTGATGAAATATCTCTCTTCCCGCTCTTTGCTCTTCACCTAGATTATATCTGACATAGTTCAACAATTTCTTAAAATGGTAAATTGGAGATATATCTTTTTCCCATTACATTAAGAATATATAATTACTCATCTCTAATACCCTTAAGAAAAATAGTGCGGATGGTATCAGGACTAAGAGAATGATGTTTAGATTTCTATAAATTTTAAAGGAATATTTCCAAATATTCTTCCAAAATTTTGTCTTCTTGTTGTGTTATTCTGAAAATGTCTTCTTTCAAGTCTCTAACCCTGTAGTAAGCTTGATACTTTTTAAGAAAAAATTTCTTCATATCCTCCCAAGAAGAAATTGTATGTTCTCCTAATCCCATGAACCATTTCAAGGCTACTCCTTTCAGAGTAGCAGGAAAAAATTGAAGCTTGCGTGTGTCATTAGTATATCCATAGGTTCTACACAAGATATCAAATTCGAACATGAATGCTTTAGGATCTTATTTTGACATTCCATAGAAATTAGGAAATACTAAAGATGGAATGTTTTTCATTTTTATTTCTTCTCCTAGTATTTCTCTTGCATCTAAAATAGGAAAGCCAAAATAAGTTTCCTGATCATTGTTAACTTCTTTCTCATTTTCTTGTGTTCTTCGATTTTGATTTTCTCTTCTTGCTTCTTCCTCTATTCTTCTAAGTGCTTCTGCTCTTTTGTCTTCCTCTGCCTTTCTTTCCGCCTCAATTCTTCTTTCTTCTTCTCATTTTCTTCGCCATTCCCTTTGTTGTCTTTCATAATCTAGTATTCATTCAGGATTCATGTTTAGTCTAGTTGATCCTTCTCCTTCTTCATCCATTTCTTGTTCAGATATTTGTAGTGTTTCGATATGAGGTTGATTTTCTATTTCTTCCACTACTTTTATTTCTTCAAGGACAGGTTGCTCTAGTTGTTCAACAGTTGGTTTTCTTGTGTATTTTTGTTTCCATACGGAAGGAGGTTCTTTAGGTGATTGCTTTTTCTTTACCTAAAAGGCTAACAAGATTTTTCTTTCAACTAAAGTTAATCTTTGTCTTGATCTCTGTTTTTCCTCTAACTCTTCTATAATAGGTCTTCCAACAACCGGTGTTGTTAGTTTTGTGGATGGATGAGTTTTTGGGGGGTTTTCTTTTAAAAATATACCTTTTTTATCTCTATCTCTAGGCATAAGAAAACATTACTTGAAAGAAAAACTATGTTTACAAGAATTTCTGATGTTGTCCAAAAATGCACTTAAATTTCAATTTTTACAAAAACATATAATAATTGAAAAACATAATTTAAATACCTTTATATGAATCTTTTGGTCAAAATAAGGTGGATATGATGGTGAATAGATGGATAGTATGGAAAAATAAAATGTATTTCATAAACAAAAAGAGATCAAAAACGAGGGCCAACAGCAAGATGTTATTCAGAATATCATTTTAGTTTAGAAACATAGATCCAAGTGGCATGACAAATATATCAAAGAAATAAAATTTCAAATAGGAGATTGGGCATTATTCTTTGATTCAAAGTTTAATGATTTTCAAGGAAAATTTCAAACTCATTGGCTTGGGCCATATGAGATTGAAAAAGTCTTTGATAATGGAGCAGTGAAGATTAGGACCATTGATGAAGGAAAAGTTCCTCTCCTTTTTAATCGACAACGACTAATAATTTATCACAAGCCATTAACAAGGAGGAATTTGTTGAGATTTTTTAAAACAATTATGATTTGAAGTTGATTGAGAAGAATTTTTCTTCTTCTCCAGCCTAAAGCCTTCTTTTATTCAATAACTATATATATATATATATATATATATATATATATATATATATATATATATATATATATATATATATATATATATATATATATATATATATGTATGTATATATGTATATATATATATACACACACACACACACACACACACACACTCACACACATATATATAAGAGAGAGAGAAAATAATAATAATAATAATAATAAGAGAAAATAAAAACAAAATGTATGAACTTTAAAACCAACAATTGTTGGCATGTTTATACAAAAAATCTAAGGTGAAAACCAAGAATTCTTGGCACCTTAAACTTTCTTCATACCTATTCTAAATCCCATTTTCTTTGCATTCCTTTCTTTTCTTTCTAGAATAAAAATAGCTACAAATTGTTGAGAATCTACAGCTCTGACGGATTTCTATAGCTAATGTTTGACAGAACCCTTTAATTGAAGCAATTGAAAAAATGATTGAATCCACCACTAAAATCACCTGAAGACAATGCAAAAAGGAGAAGCAAAGTGTTAGAAACATCAACTCAAAAGGTCTGCAAATATTTAATTTGATAATAAGTGTCAAAACATTATTATATGAATTATATGGACGTTATACCACCAGTTCAAAAATTATTATTGCTAAGATTTGAGATGAAAATATCTTGTCAAATCAAATAAAATCCAAAATCTACCCATTCACTTCTCGTCATTACATAAACAATCCAGCCCAAATTCCGACTTCATTGTTGGAATCGCCCAACCCATATTCATTTATACCCTAATGGTTACTTGTTCTCATTTTTCTCTCATGCTCTCATCAAAGCCATTATTCTAAAACCCTCACTTCCCTATCAAGAAGTAATTCTGAGGTGAAACTTCTCAACCATGGGGGTCATAGTAAGAACATAACTAGAGGTGAGAAAATTCATGGAGGGATACCCGCAGGTGAAGGAAATGTTGCAGAAAGCATAGTGGCTAGATTTTGTGGATAAATTTGATTGTTTTAACAAATAAGTAACTAAAAGTTTTTCCAGGGCATTTTATAGAATGGAGGTTGAAATTGGAGACATTAAATTCGTAGTGACATAATCCTTTATTGTTGAATCTACCAGATCGCTTAGAATTGGAGAAATATGGTTCAAGAACAGAGGCATTAAAGGAGAAAATTGGAAGACCTTCTTGAAGAATCCAGGTATGGACACCACCATTTTTAATAAAGGTATTCCAAGTACAAAACTTAAGGGAAAATGGAGAAATGTGTTGTTAGTAATTCAAAAAAAATTCACTTGTGAAGGGATATTTGGGTGTATGTTCCTCTATCACATTCATCTATTTATGCATTTTCTTAAGGAAAAATAAATAAATCTTCCATATTTTCTGTTAAATAGTTTAAGAAAGATGTCACAGAATGTTCAGAGAAAGATCCAATTCATATAAAACACCATGTATCACGATGAACATATCAAAATACTCATTGAATTTTATATTAAAAGTTTGGGAGATAATTGGGATAGCTTCCTAGTTAGGAATCATTTCAAGAAAGGAGATCAAGAGCAGCCCAACAGTACCAAAACAAAGAGAGGGAGGAAGAGAAAAACTAAAAATCCTATTAAAAATATACAACAACAACAACAACAACCACAAGAACAGTCATAGGATGAGATTCATATTGCGGAAATTTTAGGAAGCCTTAAAAAGAAAGGTGTTAGAAGAAATAAAGACAACAGAAAAGAAGAAAGTACATCCAATAAAATAGAGGATCCTAAAATAGAGAAGTAAAGAGCTAAAACTCAGAACCCTCCTCCATAAAATGTAAGAATGAGTTTCAGGCTTAGACAAACAATGAAGGAACCATTCCCAAAAAGTACATAATACATTTATTTGGAGGAAAAAGAGGAACCAAGGATTCCATCACCTACTTCCATCTCACCTATTCATAGCTTAGACCGAAAAACGCTAGAATTGATCATGTGCAGCAAGAAACCTATGATTACATTGAATCTCTGGATACAAAATAAAATTGAGAAAACTAAGAATGATAATATGCTTTTGCATTTGGGCCTGTGGTATAAGAAAAACAAGAAGTTCAATCAAAAGAATAAATCTCTTAAAAGAAAGGTCATAAATCTGAACTATAAAATCTTAATGAAAAAGCCAAGAATGGTAGTGGCTAAAAAGAAGGTAAAGAAGATAAACCTGGAATTACTTGCACAAGTCTCAGGAGAAATGCAATAGCTGACAAGGGTCATCAATTTTTCATTTTTTCATGAGGACATGCAATGACCTTCGTGTGGGAGAATGTAGAGCCTCGTGATTGCTTCATTTTGACACTCACCCTTACCTATTTTTCCCCTTTTTGACCATCATAATCAAATCAAATAAGCATCAAACTATATTTTTTTGACATGATAAGGTATTTAATTTCCTTTTTTTCATATTTAATAATGTTCCTTATTATTAAAATTAATATTTGTATCAGCTATGGAATTGACATGATTCTGCAACTAATTTGTGTTTCTGTAGCCAACTCCATGGTTTACCAGAAATTGAGGTGCTAGCTGTTAGCCCCTTATAAATTCCTTGACAAGCAAGCAAGGGGCTAATTTTTTTATGAGCCTTCAAGGAATGCATTTCTCTTTAAAACACATTATCCTTGAAGCCTTTTCATGTTCCCTGCTCTTTGATCCTCCCCCTTGCTGTTCTTGAGTCAATAAGCCTCACTGATTGCAGAAAATTGTGCTCCAAAAGGCCTTTATTTGCCCTTGTATCCCTGCAAAATGTCCCATTTTACCCCTTTTTTCCTCTTTTCAAAGTCCCCTTTCCATCCCAAAATTTCTCCCTTAGTCCTCCTAAATCTCCCCAAAATCCCCTTTAATTTCTACCCTTACCCTTTGTTTGGCCAAATTCCCCTTTTTTCCCCTTACCGTTACCCTTTCCCAATCTTAAAATTCATTTAAAAAGGCCCAAAAACCCACTTTACAAATAATAATAGGGCGTAGCCCCTTTTCCGCCAGCCCCTAACCACTTCCCCACATGACCCGCACCCAGGACCAAGCGTTTAAGCCCAGGTGCTTATTGCAATCGAAGCTGTCGGGTGGGCTTTTCCCTTTGTAACATTGAAAAACTCCGATGCGATTGGTTTTGGTCTATAAGACCTCCGACGCAATCTCCACCATTGATCTATTGTTTTGATCGGACGGCCCTGCGCCGATCGCACCTCCCGCCTCGAACGCAATCGCAACATTCACCATGTCACCCTTTGTTCCACTCCGATTGCGATTCACCGATCTAATCTCAGCCGTCCGTTTAATCCACGATCTGATGGCCATCGCACTTCTCGCCCCATCGCAATCAAAACTTTTGTAATGTGTCACACTTGTTCCCCCCGATTGCGATTTCCCGACTAAATCGCAGCTGTCCATCCGTTCGGAAATCAATGGCCCAGATCTTGTCGCATCGCATTCCATCGCTCTTTCTGATCAGATCTCCTTGTTGATCCAATGGCCATCGCATCGTTTCTCCAATCACAATCGCGATTTTCAATCGCTACCACTCTTCACCCTTTGTGATTGTGAT
Organism: Pinus albicaulis; assembly: GCA_034641835.2. Taxonomy (NCBI): domain Eukaryota; kingdom Viridiplantae; phylum Streptophyta; class Pinopsida; order Pinales; family Pinaceae; genus Pinus; species Pinus albicaulis. The sequence continues at coordinate 922,089,192 of CM076570.1, forward strand.
CCGCCGATTTGATCCTGGCCGTCCATTTCTTCAGATCGAACGGCTATGATATAATTGTGCCCCCCATTAGTTTCTCCATCGGATGCCCTTATTAACTGCAACTTTCAATCTCCATCGTCGATCTCCTCCTGAGATTCGACGATCCAAAACTAATCGCCCTTTGCCATGGTTGGGTCCCGCCACATACGGTCACTTTCATCACATTCCATTCATTTTAATGCATTTCGCCTATTTTCATAAACCATTCCAAGGATTAATCTCTGCCGTCAATCTTCGTCACCAGACTATGATCTGACGGTCCACGCTCATTTCTCCACCAAAACCCTATTTGTCGCTGTTTACTCCATATTATTGCATTATCCACCATTGTTTCATCTAAAACCACCACCGCCGCACTATCACTCGACCCGCCCTCCATAGCCACCTCCCTATGCATGGATTTCATAACTGAGTTTCGTGTTCTGCAAGGTTATCAGGTGGTGAAAGCCACCATGATTCAAAATCTCTGTACAGTCACAGAGAAACAGGAAAGGACCATTTCAAAGAGACGAACTCATGAAGAAAGGTCTGAGAAGACGTATGATAGGGCTCGCATTAAAGGGACAAACTTAGACTCTGTGAATTCTTCCCCAGAGTCATTAAAGCATTGATTTCGCAGTCATAGACAAGCGTGGAAGTGGTAAAGAGTATCAGCAGGAAAATAGAGTGTTTAAGGCCTGTTATTGAAGATTTTGAGCCTTAACCCAATGATTTGAAGGTAGGAACTAGATCAAAGACATCATGGATCTCTTAGAAGGTCCAGCGCACAGAAAAAAATGCTATTGGGTTTTCACATCAGCAGACTGTTCTAAAGGACCAAGCACCCATATTTTTTCCTCTATTTACCGTGTTCCACAAGAACATTCAGCCTTGACCACAGTCCTAATCTATCAGAGCATTTGTTATGCAACATGGCGCACTTCACTGTCATTCATTTTCCTTTTTGTTTATTCACCAAAAGTACCACAGGGTACTGTAGCCAGAGTGCATCAGATCCATACTGGAGTAAATGGAAGACTGAATAAGATCATTCGTTCGCCCAAAGAAATGCCAGAGATAAATGCACAGGAGTTAAAAAAAAATGGGCTTCGGCCCTCTTTCTTTTCTGAGACTAATGCTTCATTTAGTGTTTCACCTACCTCCTCTGCTCTCTTCAGCTATCAAATTCAAGAGGAAACTTATTATAAAGGTTTTTGATCAGTTATCAGAGAATTGTAAGTTGTTAATTGTAAGTTGTTTCTCTTGAGATAAGTCTCTATGTAAAGTTGTAAGATAGGCTGAGGAAGATGTTTTCAGGGTGAGTATCCAGCTATTGGCAATGTTGCACTTGACTGGTTTTGCTATTTAATATGACAAGCACATTTCTTTGGATCCTGATCTAAAGCAGCGGTGATGTTTCCTATCTCTGTGTTTTAATTCATTTCTACTGGCTTGCATCAGAATATTGGCATAGGATTTACCCTTGTTAGGTACCCTATGTTTCTGCTCTCCTTGCCTTTGATGTTTTCTACCGAATGTGTTATCTGAGAATTGATTTCAGTTGATTTAACCAGTGTAGTGGATGTTATTGCCTGCTCTCTGATGTATGAATTAAATGAATCTTTTCTTAGATGTTCTTGTTAGGATTTAGCCGGAAGATTTGGGAACACTGGGGATTAGAGTAGCCCTGTCCACTAGGATCCTTGTATGACCAGCTGGCCTTTCTAAGATCCCTCAAGCTAGAGGCTGAAGCATTAAGAGTTCAAAGTCTCTCTCTGATCTCAGTTCTTTAACTTTGTGTTCTAATCTATGTTGTTTCCTCCTCCCTTGCCATTCCATACCACACTATCATCTTTAAGATCCAATGTTTTAGATGACTAGCCCAACTAAAATCCTGCATATTGCTTAGCAAGAAAATCCTTTCCTGACTCCATTGCCCAATGGTTTTGAATACTCCCTGGAATACTTCACCTCTGCCTTATCCCTCTTTGCTCATCCTTGTCTTACATTGAACCCTTCTTTCCTGATGACCAGCAACCAAACAAACAATCAAACAAACAAACCATGTGCCTATAACTAGCCTAATATCTTAACCTCTGAGCCTCAAAGTCATATACTTTGACATATCATAGAGAGATCCCTCTATAGACCTAGGAGGGCTAGATCCTAAGGTCTGAAAGTGGTTTGATGTTGTCTCATCTTTTGGTCTTGCTAATCTGTCCAAAACATGGGAACCCCAACATAATGGCAACTCCGCTGAGGACATTCTGAGTATTTCTCACCTTACTACATCGTAAGAGCCTCAGAAACCTACAATCTCTGGGTAGGTTGGCAGTTAGACACTCCTATTCACAGATCAACCTCTATACCATTTTTTGTGTTTTCTCCCACACTCTTAGACAGAGTCTGGAAAGGGCCAGGTAGCCTCCAGATCTCACACTCTTTCAGAGGTGACATATCTGGTAAATGCCCTCCCATTAAATCTCTGGTTAGAGTCTGTTGTGTTTGGAAGATATCCTTGAAAAGGGACATCTCATAAGCACTGTGGTGGACAGTGTACCCTCCAAAAACATCCTTAACCTTCCACCTGGCGACTCCATAATTCCTAAACGATTAAAGACTCCACTGGTGATTAGTAGGCCTGCTGATTTTCTTGGTTTCATGCAAGACTCCACTGGGAGACCAAAGCCCAATATAACATCAACCACAATAGAAGTAACAAGTAGGGTTAAGCTGCTTGATTAGAAAACAACATTCTGGCTTCAAGAACCATTCACACAAGAGCTTACCCTAACCCAAACCCCCCTGAAATAGTTGACAACCCTGAGAGCATCCTCAAGGGATCTCCTACTCCTAAAAGACCAACTATTTCCAGCCACATCCATAGAGCTAACTCTGCACCAGAAGACTTTACAGCTCTATCTGACCCATTTTTTGACCTAGGCACTCAAAACAGCTTAGCAAGAACTAGGTCATTCAGTGTCCTAGACCAGTCAGACCTTGAGCTTCCTGGTTCACCAACTTAAAGTGGTAAACACATTAGGGAAAGAGAGACCCCTCCATCTACACCTCCTGATATTCACTTCATTCAAAAATTGGGGCTCAGTCATCCTAGATCTGCTCATCAGTCTTCTGCTGGTCATAATATCCTTGTCATCCATATACTAGCTGCTCAATCTAACCCTTTACCTCATCAAAACATCATCATGGCAGCCTAGTATGCACCTCTGGTTTCACCTCAGCCTCTAGTACCCTTACCCAATGATTACCAATCAAATATCCCACACCTCACTGCAAAAGAGTCTACCACAGCCCAACACCATGTGGATATGATGGAGGATTCTTTTGACTACATGGAAATAGATGATGACACAGTCAAAATGAGAATCTTTTCCCAGAGCTTAGGAGGTGATGTGAAAAAATGGTTTAAGGGCCTACCTCCTAATAGCATCCAAGATCTTCCTGCTTTGTATCAGACCTTCATAAACAAATGGGAAGTTAAGGCCAATCCTCTCCAAATCCTAGCGGAATACAAGAACCTGAAAAGAAATGTAGTAGAGAGTGTCCAAGCCTACTCTACAAGGTTTAACAGTGTTTATAATTCTCTTCCTCCACACATGAAACCTCCCCTGGGTATGGTCCTAGTGAAATACCCTGAAGGCTTAGATGTTGATATGGCCTACCAGCTCAGGGAGAGGGAGTACAATACATTGGAAGACATGCAAAAGGGAGCAGTGAGTGTAGAGGAAAATCTGATTGAGAAAAAAGCAGGATTGAGAGCTGAGAAAAGGGTAACATATAGAGATGACAATGTAGCTTCCACATCTGATCCAAATTATGACTGTTTATCCAAAAATGTGGAAAGGTTACAACAAATGATGGAAAAAATGGTTGTCATAGTTAGTATCCAAAACAGAAATCAAAACCATAACCAGAACCAGAAATTTAGAAGAAACAACGCCACTCCCAACAGACAAAAAGAATCAGATCAGCAAGTTATTCCCCCATTCCAAGCGAAATTTTTAGATGAAGACGAGGGAATCATAGAAGAGTGTGAAGGGAACATAATAAACATGTTTGAAGTATAATATTCAATCCATAACTGTTACTCAGAAGAAGATCAGCCCTCACCCTCTTATTAGGATGAGGAATGGTTAGAATCTGAAGATTACAGATTAGGATTTGAGAATGCCATGATGCAGGTCAGAGAACAATATGAACTTAGAAGAAAAAAGAGCCTAGACACTGCCAAACCAAAAGCTTCTGAGGTTACCATCAAGAAAAGGCCTGAGAAAACTTCTAAAGTGGCTGCTGAAAGTAATAAATCAGCAACTGAGAGTTCTGGGAAGAACAAAGAAAAAGACAACCAAAACACTGATAAACAAGGTAAACCAACAAGCAGTACTAAAACTGTAGCTAGTACTCATGATAAAATAGTTCCTAACACTGTACATAACGAGAATCAGCACACTGATTCAGCCACTAAGGTGGTAACTAACAAAACAGAGTTGAAAAATCCAAAGAGTCAGTCCACTTTCAATTTGGAAAGTGAGATTGAAAAAATTAAAATCTCTGTCCCACTCTCTGAGCTGGCCACTCAGGATGTATATAAAGGCCAAATTTTGAAAGAATTTAATTTAGGAGAGAACAGTGACACTCTAAATCTGAGTGATGATCAACCTGCCCTTCTTTTTGGTCCAAAGATAGAAGGAAAGTTTCAGGAAGGGGTAGTCCCACCTTTCTATATCAGTCTCAATATCCATGATAAGATTCTCCACAATGCAATGCATGATTCTGGGGCATCGCATAACCTGATGCCTAAAGTAGTGATGGAAAGATTAGGCCTAGAGATAACCCGTCCCTATAAAGACCTATATTCATTTGACTCTAGCAGAGTAAAGTGTCTTGGCCTGATCAAAGATTTATGTGTGAGCCTTACCTAGATTCCAGCAAAATGTATGGTCATGGATGTTGTGGTGGCAGATGTGCCACCCAAGTATGGCATGTTATTATCAAGATCATGGGGAGCCAAGCTGCAAGGGACAATGTAGATGGATGGCGCTTATGCCACAATCCCAATCTTTGGCCAACTTAGAAGACTGTACAGAGAGGCACAGATGAAATTCCTGGTTAGTAGCCCCGAAAAGCCTGAACATTCACCTTTATACTCTGTACATACAGACCTTGACTCCTTTATCCTTTGTAACGATGAATCCTCAGAAGGGTTAGAGTCCAAAAATAGAAATACAAACAAGGAAACAGAGCCCATGGACTTTAACATAATGGCTAATCTAGACTCAGAGGAGAAAGACGCAGAAAACGTTGAACAGTGCACTGAAACAAAAACTCAAAGTGAACTAGAAACATAACACAATCAGCCAACTAGTCACCTCCCTGATCTCCACACCCATGACGAAAAACAAAACAACCCACAACCTAGTGCAGCTCCTATAATGCAACATAATGGCGAACCTAGTTGTAGGGAAGGAAACGATGACAAACCCCAGAATGAAAACTTATGGGAAATGAATTTCAATGGGTCATGCACCAAGAGAATTGCTGGGGCAGGAGTGTGGATACATAACGCAGAAAGTGGTTACGCAGAGAGCCATGCATGTAACCTGCATTTTAAATGTACAAACAACATTGCAGAGTACGAGGCTCTTATCCTAGGCTTAAACCTATTGAGAAAATTAGGAGCCCGTAGGATAACTGTACGTGGGGACTCTGAGCTGATCATTAAACAGGTGAATGGTGAATGCACAGCGAAACATCCTAGATTGAGAGCTTACATGAATGACACTATGGATTTATTGAAAACATTTGTTGAATACGAATTAGTGTTTGTTCCTAGGAGTCAAAATGTCATTGCAAATGGACTAGCTTGCCTAGCTAGTTCATACCCTAAGACTCCAAACAATCAGCAAATCATCATACAGACCAAATTCAGACATGCAGTGCAAGATAATGAAAAATACTGGCAGGTCTTTGAGGGCGATAAACAAATTGAAGATTTCCTGGTAGGCAGAAACGAGTTTGAATTTTCTGATTTAGACTCTAAAACTGACAGTAGTTGCCTAAGTGAAGAGTCCTCAGATGAGGAAGAAACACCCTGTAATATAGAAATAAATACTTTAAACGAACAGATTGGAAATCCAAACGAAGAATGTGAAAACGCAGAAAGTGAAGAAGTAGAGGTGCTGCAAACCAAAGATAAGAACATCCCTCAAGGTCTGGTGCCTTTAGAAGACCTTTTTGACTTTGATGATGTAGCAAAAAAGCCCACTATAGAACATCCAGACTCTGATGTTGAGGAATGCAACATAGGCACTGAAGATAAGCCCAAAATGATCAAATTGGCTAGGTCCCTACCTGCAAACATGAAAAAGAAATACATTGACCTATTCAAGGAATTCATTGATGTGTTTGCTTGGAGTTATGATGACTTAAGGGCCTATGACACGAACATCATACAACATAAAATACCCTTGAAAGAAAATCAGAAGCCCTTCAGACAAAAACTTCGCAGAATAAACCCAAAACAATTGCCTGCATTGGAAAAAGAGATTAAAAAGATGTATGAGGCAGGTATAATTGTGCCTGTGAGGTTCTCTGATTGGGTATCAAACCTAGTGGCTGTGAGAAAGAAAACAGGGGAGATCAGGCTATGCATTGATTTCAGGAATCTTAATAGAGCCTCGCTCAAAGACAATTACCCTTTACCAAAAATGGAACATATTCTTCAAAGGGTAGTGGGCTCTAAAAGGATCTCCCTGCTAAATGGTTTTTCAGGTTACAACCAAGTCTTAGTAATCCCAGAAGACCAACTCAAGACAACCTTTACCACTCCATGGGGCACCTTTATGTATGTAAAAATTCCTTTTGGATTGATGAACGTTGGCGCAACCTTCCAAAAAGAAATGGACATAACTTTTTCAGATGAGATAGGACACTTCATTGTTATATACCTAGATGACATAACAGTTTACTCCAAGACTGAAGAAGAACACCTAAAACATCTAAGAAAAATGTTTGAAAAATGTAGAAGGTTTGGTCTATCATTAAATCCCAAAAAGACTGTATTTGGGCTGTAGGAAGGTAAGCTTCTTGGCCACATCATATCCGAGAAAGGGATCAGGATATACCCACAAAGAGTTGAGGGAATAATAAAAATCACACACCCGAGGAACATCAAGGAGTTGCAGTCCTTCATTCGAAAAATCAACTTCCTCAGGAGGTTTATTCCAAATCTAGCTGAACACCTTAGGAATATGAATAACATGTTGAAGAAAGGTGTAGGAGTTAAGTGGACTGTTGAAGCTAATAAATCTTTTGAATCAGTTAAATTTGCACTCACCCAGGCTCCTGTCCTAATCAGCCCAGATTTCTCAAAATATTTCCTGATTTTTTCATTTTCCTCCAAGCATACCATAGCTGCAGTTCTACTGCAGAAAAATTCATAGGGAATGGAACAGCCCATTTCTTTCTTCAGCAAAGCACTCAGGGATGCACCCTTGAAATACAAAATAATGGAAAAACAGGCCTATGCTTTGGTTAAGGCCTTGAAAGACTTTAGGGTGTACATACTAAATTCCCACACCATAGCCTATGTGCCAAATATAGTGGTTAAAGACATCTTGTCCCAAGACCCAGATGGGAAGAGAGGCAAATGGATTGTTGTGATTTTAGAATATGACCTTGAGATAAAACCCACCAAACTAATCAAAGGTCAAGGCTTAGCACAACTAATGGCTGAAACAAATCTACAAGCCCTTGACATTAACATGGTAGATGCCTTGGATGAGCAGCAAGGATTGCCTGATATCACTGTTGAGGAAAAGTTTCAGAGCTCTCCCTGGTATTTTGACATTCTGTATGTGCTTACACACCTCAATACCTCGCCTGAACTATCAAAGACCAAGGCCAGATTCTTAAAGCTAAAAGCCAGAAGCTATTGTATTCTGAATGAATGTTTATACTGGAAGAGTACAAATGGCCTATTTCTTAAATGTTTTCCTGAGTCTGAAGAAGAAAGGATTAAACAAGAATTCCATGCAGGAGAGTGTGGGGGCCACCTGAGCTGGAAAGCCACTGCAAAAAAAATACTCAGAGCTGGATACTATTGGCCTACACTCTTTAGTGATGTCCACAAGATGAAAATTTCCTACCACAAATGCCAGATTTTTTAAGGCAAAAGAAAGCTCCTCCCCTTACCTCTACAACCCATCACTGTTGAGGGTCCCTTTATGCAATGGGGCCTAGATTTCATAGGAGAAATTCACCCTGCTTCTTCTACACAACACAAATGGATCTTAATAGCCACAGACTACTTCACTAAGTGGATAGAGGCCATGCCTACTAGATTCAGTCATCATTAGGTTCCTAGAAGGTCATATCCTCTCTCGGTTTGGCTGCCCAAGGAAAATAATCACTGATAATGCTGCTGCTTTTGGATACAAGAAAATGGTTGATTTTTGTCACATGTATCAAATAGCACTCGGTCATTCAACTGCCTATTACCCTCAAGGTAATGGATTAGCTGAATCATCAAACAAGAGCCTGGTGATCATCATCAAAAAGCTGCTGGAAGAGAACGAAAAGTCATGGCATAACAAGTTAGTACATGCTTTGTGGGCTGACAGGCTTACAAAAAAGAAATCCATTGGCATGTCACCATACCAGCTTGTCTATGGAATAGAAGCATTGTTTCCTACCAGCCTTGGAGTACCAGTGATCAAGCTGGTCCAGGAGATTCAAACAGAATAAGACATTATGGTGAGAAGGATAAACCAAACAATTCATCTTTAGCAAACAAGGGAGGAGGTCCATAACAGAGCTATGAAAGTTCAGGAAAATATAAAGAAGTTATTTGACAAGCGAACCAAAGCTTCTGATTTCAAAATCAGAGATAAATTTCTGAAGTGGGACTCAAGGAGAGAGGACAAATGAAAGCACGGCAAGTTTGACAGTTTGTGGCAAGGTCCATACATCATCCATGCCACTGTGGGTTCAAATGCCTTTTTTCTACAAGAGTTAGATGGTACTGAGCTGTTTGGGGGCCCTGTCAATGGCAGGATGCTCAAACACTACTTCTGCTAATTTCCAATTTCCAGTTTCCGTTCCCATTGTACATACCATTGTAGTGTTTTGTTTTCAAGAAAAAGAGAAAATGCTCCAAAAAATAGAGAAAAAGGGGAGGTTCAGACATGCTCAAAACATGAACCTCTGAAGTGCAAATATTGGCTCTAACATGATCAAAACTTGAGCCAAAGAAATACACAGATAGCTGGTTCAAATATGCCCAAAATCTAAACCAGCAAAGAAGAAAGAAGAATCAGCTCTAACAAGCCCAAAATCAGAGCTGAAATGGAGAAAGGAAAGTGACTCTAACAAGCTCAAAACTTGAGTCACAAAGAGAAGAAGGATGCTTCAAACTTCAGATTTCAAGGCTTCAAAGTTTTGTTTTCAGTTTTCTGCAAGTTTATGTCCATGCGCAACTGTCTTTATGCCTTGGACCCACAGCAAACTAGACTGTCTAATCCTAATATGGCTGTTTTTAAATTTCTGTTGTAGAATGTAGAGAAGAAATTTGTTGGACAGTTTAATCCCAGCAGATATTAGATTAGGTAGAGAAACATATGAGACCAACAGTCTAATCTAGACTCATGGAGTGATAAGGGTAGATTTAGAATAGGTTTATTTTCTGTTTATCAGAATAAATGATGTAAAGGGTCTGCTAGTCCAAATGCACCATGAAAGAAGAGAAATGCTAGGATTGTAGGATGGGTAGGTAGATTGTTTGAGAATGCCTCTTCTAATTGATTTCTTCACAATTGTGGTAGCTGAAAACCAAAGAAGAAACGGTGGCTCAAGTAGCGGGCATCTGGCCTACTCTAAATATCATTTCTGAATTCTTGACTCCTTCAAGAAGAAGCCATCCCCATGTGGAGCCACTGTTAGCCCCTTATAAATTCCTTGACAAGCAAGCAAGGGGCTAATTTGTTTATGAGCCTTCAAGGAATGCATTTCTCTTGAAAACACATCATCCTTGAATCCTTTTCATGTTCCCTGCTCTTTGATCCTCCCCTCTGCTGTTCTTGAGTCAATAAGCCTCACTGATTGCAGAAAATTATGCTCCAAAAGGCCTTTATTTGCCCTTGTATCCCTGCAGAATGTCCCATTTTACCCCTTTTTTTCCTCTTTTCAAAGTCCCCTTTCCCACCCAAAATTTCTCCCTTAGTCCTCTTAAATCTCCCCAAAATCCCCTTTAATTTCTACCCTTACCCTTTGTTTGGCCAAATTCCCCTTTTTTCCCCTTACCGTTACCCTTTCCCAATCTTAAAATTCATTTAAAAGGGCCCGAAAACCCACTTTCCAACTTATAATAGGGCCTAGCCCCTTTTCCTCTAGCCCCTAACCACTTCCCCACGTGACCCGCACCCAGGACCAAGTGTTTAAGCCCGGGCGCTTATCGCAATCGGAGTTGTTGGGCAGGCTTTTCCCTTTGTAACATTGAAAAACTCCGATGCGATTGGTTTTGGTCTATAAGACCTTCGATGCAATCTCCACCGTTGATCTATTATTTTGATCGCACGGGCCTGCGCCGATCGCACCTCCCGCCCCGATCGCAATCGCAACACCCACCATGTCACCCTTTGTTCCACTCCGATTGCGATTCGCCAATCCAATCTCAGCCGTCCGTTTAATCCACGATCCGACTACCATCGCACTTCCCACCCCATCGCAATCGGAACTTTTTTAATGTGTCACACTTGTTCCCCCCGATTGCGATTTCCCGACTAAATCGCAGCCGTCCATCTGTTCAGAAATCAATGGCCTAGATTTTTTCGCATCGCGTTCCGTCGCTCTTTCCGATCAAATCTCCACCGTCGATCTCCTTGTTGATCCAACGGCCATCACATCGTTGCTCCAATTGAAATCGTGATTTTCAATCGCTACCACTCTTCACCCTTTGCGATTGTGATCTGCCGATTTGATCCTAGCCGTCAATTTCTTTAGATCGAACGGCTATGATCTAATCGCGCCCCCCATCATTTTCTCCATCGGATGCCCTTATTAAATGCAACTTTCAATCTCCGCCGTCGATCTCCTCCTAAGATCCGACGGTCCAAGACTAATCGCCCTTTGCCATGGTTGGGTCCCGCCACATACGGTCACTTTCGTCACATTCCATTCATTTTAATTCATTCCGCCATTTTCATAAACCATTCCAAGGATTAATCTCCGTCGTCGATCTTCGTCACCAGACTATGATCTGACGGTCCACGCTCATTTCTCCACCAAAACCCTATTTGTCATTGTTTACGCCATATTATTGCATTATCCACCATTGTTTCATCTAAAACCACCATCGCCGCGCTATCACTCGACCCACCCTCCATAGCCACCTCCCTATGTATGGATTCCATAACTGAGATTTGTGTTTTGCAAGGTTATCAGGTGGTGAAAGCCACCATGATTCAAAATCTCTGTACAGTCACAGAGAAACAGGAAAGGACCATTTCAAAGAGCTGAACTCATGAAGAAAGGTCTGAGAAGACGTATGACAAGGCTCGCATTAAAGGGACAAAGTTAGACTCTGTGAAGTTTTCCCCAGAGTCATTAAAGCATTGATTTCGCAGTCAGAGACAAGCGTGGAAGCGGCAAAGAGTATCAGCAGGAAAATAGAGTGTTTAAGGCATGTTATTGAAGATTTTGAGCCTTAACCCAATGATTTGAAGGCAGGAACTAGATCAAAGACATCATGGATCTCTTAGAAGGTCCAGCGCACAGAAAACAATGTTATCGGGTTTTCACATCAGTAGACTGTTCTAAAGGACCAAGAGCCCATATTTTTTCCTCTATTTACCATGTTCCAGAATAACATTCAGCCTTGACCACAGTCCTAAGCTATCAGAGCATTTGTTATGCAGCATGGCGCACTTCACTGTCATTCATTTTCCTTTTTGTTTATTCACCAAAAGTACCACAGGGTACTGCAGCCAGAGTGCATCAGAGCCATACTGGAGTAAATGGAAGACTGAAGAATATCATTCGCTCACCCAAAGAAATTTCAGAGATAAATGCAAAGGAGTTATAACAGAATGGGCTTCAGCCCTCTTTCTTTTCTGAGACTAATGCTTCATTTAGTGTTTCACCTACCTCCTCTGCTCTCTTCAGCTATAAAATGCAAGAGGAAAATTATTGTAAAGGTTTTTGATCAGTTATCAGATAATTGTAAGCTGTTTCTCTTGAGATAAGTATCTATGTAATGTTGTAAGATAGGTTGAGGAATATGTTTTCAGGCTGAGTATCTAGCTATTGGCAATGTTGTACTTTACTGGTATTGCTATTTAATATGACAAGAACATTTCTTTGGATCCTGATCTAAAGCAGCGGTGATGTTTCCTATCTCTGTGTTTTAATTCATTTCATTTCATTTCTACTGGCTTGCATTAGAATATTGGCATAGGATTTACCCTTGTTAGGTACCCTATGTTTCTGCTCTCCTTGCCTTTTATGTTTTCTACTGAATGTGTTATCTAAGAATTGATTTCAGTTGATTTAACCAGTGTAGTGGATTTTATTGCCTGCTCTTTGATGTATGAATTAAATGAATATGTTCTTATATGTTCTTGTTAGGATTTAGCCGGAAGATTTGGGAACACTGGGGATTACAGTTAGACGTGTCCACTAGGATCCTTGTACGACCAGCTGGCCTTTCTAAGATCCCTCAAGCTGGAGGCCGAAGCATTGAGAGTTCAAAGTCTCTCTCTGATCTCAGGTCTTTAACTTTTTGTTCTAATCTGTGTTGTTTCCTCCTCCCTTGCCATTCCATACCACAATATCATCTTTAAGATCCAATGTTTTAGATGACTAGCCCAACTGAAAGCCTGAATATTGCTTAGCAAGCAAATCCTTTCCTGACTCCATTGCCCAATGGTTTTGAATACTCCCTGGAATACTTCACCTCTGCTTTATCCTTCTTTTCTCATCCTTATCTTACATTGAACCCTTCTTTCCTGATGACCAGCAACCAAACAAACAATCAAACAAACAAACCCTGTGCCTATAACTAGCCTAATATTTTAACCTCTGAGCCTCAAAGTCATATACTTTGACATATCATAGAGAGATCCCTCTCTAGACCCAGGAGGGCTAGATCCTGAGGTCTGAAAGTGGTTTGATGTTGTCTCATCTTTTGGTCTTGCCAATCTGGCCAAAACATGGGAACCCCAACACTAGCTAAGTGAAGAAGTATATGGGCAAGTGGGGACTAGTCTCCTCAATGATTTCCTCCTATTCATTTGATCCATATCACAAATGAAATCATTCGATTGTGTGGTCAAAGGTGTGGGTCAACACGTTGCTAAGCAGGCGAGCAAGAGTCAGAGATGTTCATGCATTCACAATTTGCTTTCACGATTTGCTTTGCCAAATAGAAAATCGTGAATAGGCGATATTATGTTTTTTTTTAGAATTAAAATTAGAGTTTTTTTAGCTTAATTAGGCATGAAAGCCTCGAACAGTTATGAACACAGACTTTTAAAAATATTGTGCAAGAAAACCTGAAGATATAGGTGTAGTGTGTAATTTCCGATGCTATAGTGATGTGTTAAAAACTTTGTTTTCATCCTTTTTAAAGAAGAAGTGCTTTGAAGATTTGATGTGTAGCTGACTATTTGTTTAAAGCTTTGAGACTTCCTATTTGTGGAGGGCCCCTATGTTGGCTGGATAAATCGATCTTGAAGACAAGATCAATCTCCCTAGTGTCAGAAGACAATCCAGCAACAAACGAACAACTAAGTTTGTCTTTCTCTAAATATATTCGTTTTACAAATAAATGCTATGAAAGTGTCGATCCTACCTTATATCCAAATGCTTATTTTCGGTCGTAATGCTTTTTTCGCATCAATAGTTCTTCCATCACAACAATAGTCCTTCCATCGCAACAAGAGTTCTTACGTCGCAACAAAGTGTCGTCTTTTGTCGCAACAAAGTGTCGTCTTTTGTTGACCTGCTATCACAAACAAGAAAATATTAAATAGCACATGTATAACAAATAATTATAAAACATACCTATCATAGTGATCAAGGAATTTATGAAATAAACGATCAAACGACAGCTTATTGAAATAAACAAGCGAACGACAATTTATTGAGAAAAACAAAACTTGATTGTATTAATCTTAAAATAACAGAAGAACCTTAAAACCTTAGCCTTGATGTTGAATAGGCCTTCCGGGGGTCCGAAGCAAGAGTTTACTCTACTTTGATAAGCCTTGCACTCTTCCTCCAGGAGCACATAGAGGTATGTGATCTTTCCTCTCAAAATCTCAGTAGAAAGAAGTATAAATCTCAACAACACTTCAACTCTCTTTGAGGCTACCCAATGCCTCTTTTTATAAAGCAGATGAGGAGGTTAGGGTTCCACCTTTGAAGGGATAGAATCCTTGTTCAAAGGGATAGGCTCCTCACATCAAGGGATTAGTTCCTTAAGGTGAGGGATGCATGAACCTTACTAAAGCATACTCATCCCCAAAAAATATCATCTAGAACCTTCTAGAATTGACCAAAATTCAACTTTTTCACTTTAGTTTCTCGCTTTTTTTACTTTGGAGGGGGTACGCAGGCATTAAAAGGGAAAACTGCATTCTAGAACATAGGTAAGCAGTGTATTACCTGCGTACCCAAGCCAGGAACGCAAGCAGGCTTCATGTTATCTGCGTACCCTGAGTTTCAGAGATTTTATTGGGTTTTCTCTTGATTTTAGGGCTTGGAATGAGGAACAAAGGTTGTAAGACTTGCAGAGGAGGCATGTATGAGTGTTAATGAGCTTAGACAGTCAGCAGAATGTCAAGGTGACAGTTTTTAGTGCAACAGATTGCCCCCTAAAGTGCGAAGTCTGGAATAGATGAAAATGAAGTCTGTCATATATGAAGAGTGAAGTACTTTATCATTTCAAGGATCATCTTGTGGACACCCCAGTCGGAACTTGTAAAAACATTCAATGCAAAATATATATATGTAATCATATCATCGCTGAGGTAGGAATTCCCATACTCAGATCAAAACTAACTAGAAAACTGATTTAAATTGTTCTGATATGGGAATGATTTTCAATACATCAATGGTATAGACATATATAGACACATCATGGACGCAGCCATCTGTTTATGAATATTCCAATGTATAAATGAATAAAAAAAATTCCTTGCAGCCTGGATGGTGGAAACTAGATCCAGGGTCTTGATTTCTGCTTCTCGAACCAGTACGATTCTATCCATGTGAATGAATGTATCGAAGTCAAACATGGTAGAAACCACTTGATTACCAGTCAATAATGTAAACTGTTAACAAGTGTGAGAGTAACCACCAGTAATGTCAATGGCTCTCAAAGTACTCAGTACAATCCATGAAACGTGAATGAATGAGCTGAAGTCGAGCATGTCACGGAATCATTCAATCGAAGGTTAATGATGCAACCTATTATCGAAGGCGAGAAACCTTCCATTGAGGCATACAGATTTCAAGGCACTGACGATTTCTGGATCAACTTCCTAGAAAATGAGTTGTTGTCGATAGAAAGTGATCCGTTGTAGGCAAGCTCACAACACAAATTCATAGATCAAATTTTGAAGAAATATATTGGCAAGGAATGACTCAGGGTTGGTCAAAATGGAAGACAAATATTTTTCAGATGAATGGTTTGTTTGAACTATCCTCTTGAACACATAACGACACTGCAGATGGTTTGGTGACAATTGACCCAAAGCTAATACCCAGAAACCGGCTGAAGACTTTCAAAATGGTTTGATTAACTATTAGGCAAAGGATTTCCCAACCCAGGTGAACAAAAGTGTCGTGTTCAAGAGTGGTTAACGATTTTCCAAATAATCAAAATGTAACAAAAAGGTTTGTTTTTCTCTCTTTTCCCCCACCATTTCTAGCAAGTACCTCTTTATTTTTGACAAGCTTGAGGAGGATAACATTTGCTTGTTTATAAGTTCATCCTTCGAATGAGTCCAACTTAGTTTAAGATTCGAACCCTAATAAGGAGTGGTTCGTTCCTGCTTAAAAATTGAACAGGTCCTTTACTGTTAAATTTTAACGAGTCCAGTATTGGAGAAACTCGGTGTTTTTTCAATTTTAAAGAGTCAGAAGAAAAAACTTATGAAGACTCCATGGGGGTACTTTTTCGTAAATTTAGTCTCTCGAGCCCGAAAAAGGATAAAATAATCCGGGAGAGAACTCTATTGACCGTAATTAGTCAACGTGTACCTTTTTCGTAAATAGTCCATTTCAGTCCGTAAAAGGGGTAAACTTATACTGAAAGGACGATCATTCATTCACTTTAACGAGTTCGAATAATCAAGTTCTCGGCAATCTTTTAATTTTTAAAGAGTCTGAAAAGGGCTTAAAAGAGAACTAAAGATTTTCGCTTTTTCGTAAGTTTTAACAAGTTCAAAAAAGGGATAAAAATGTACTCATGGTTTTCACTTTTTCGTAAGTTTTAACGAGTTCGAAAAAGGGATAAAAATGTACTCCTTTGGTCGACTTTGAATTTAATTTATGAGCAGGAAAAGACGGAAAGAACTCGGCATTTTCATGTGTTTTACGAGAATGAAAGATAGCAAAATAATCTCGGGATTTTCATGAGATTAACGAGTCTTGAAAATAACCGAAATTGACTCAAGATAGGTTTCATTTTTACAAAAGCTTGAAACAGAGAAAAACTATGCTTCAGAGTGGTTTCATTTTTACACAAGCTTGAAACAGAGAGAAAATTGTGCTTGATGCCCCTATAGATTGCAGCGCTGCAGAGCACACAATTGGACTTCATTTCATTCAACTAAGTACACTACTGGTAATTAATAGCAGGATGGAATGAAGGTTTATTTGCGAAATCATATGAAAGACCCGACCTAGGACTGTAAGAAAATTATGCAAAAAACTGAAATAACTAACCTAAATATATGACTTAACATTTATGAGATCTAGTCAAAGACTCGACTCAATTAGGGGAGGATTTGTTTCATTTTTTAATGAGCTTGACACAGGAAAAGAACTATGCTCATGGCAATGTGTTTCATTTTTTAACGAGGTTGACATAGTAAAAGGAACTTTCCTCTTCATACACTGATTCATTTTTAACGAGGTTGACACAGTAAAAGGAACTTTCCTCATACCTGATTCATTTTTTACGAGGTTGACTCAGTAACAGGAACCATCCTCAGAAACTACTTATTTATAATCTATTAATATGCTCTCTACAATCTACCTACTGATTCATTTTTTAATGAGGTTGGCACAGGAAAAGAATTGTCCTCGTGGAAGCTTGTTTCATTTTTTAAACGAGCTTGACATAAGAAAAGGAACTATGCTCTCGACTAACTGATTCATTTTTTAACAAGGTTGACACAGTACAAGGAACTATCCTCACACTCACTGATTCATTTTTTAATGAGGTTGACACAGTAAAAGGAACCATCCTCGAAAACTACTTATTTCTAATATATTAATCTACTCTCTACAATCTACCTACTGATTCATTTTTTAATGAGGTTGACACAGAAAAAGAACTGTCCTCATACCTGATTCATATTTTTTACGAGGTTGACTCAGTAACAGGAACTATCCTCTAACCAACTGATTCATTTTTTAACAAGGTTGACACAGTAAAAGGAACTATCCTCACACTCACTTATTCATTTTTTAACGAGGTTGAAACAGTAAAAGGAACTATCCTCGCACTCACTGATTCATTTTTTAACGAGGTTGACACAGTAAAAGGAACTATCCTCGCACTCACTGATTCATTTTTTAATGAGGTTGACACAGTAAAAGGAACTATCCTCGGACTCACTAATTCATTTTTTAATGAGGTTGACACAGTAAAAGGAACTTTCCTCGGACTCACTGATTCATTTTTTAACGATGTTGACATAGTAAAAGGAACTATCCTCGGACTCAATGATTCATTTTTAACAAGGTTGACACAGTAAAAGGAACTTTCCTCAGAAACTTGATCATGGCTTCCAACTAGAAGAAACACATGTCAATGGAAACACCTTGATCATGGCTTCCAAGAGGTCTTCATCAGAAGGAAGAATAGTTCTCTGAAAGGAACACATGTCAAGGGACTCAAAAGGGATAAGAACATCGCGTTCAAATAATCCCATAGAGTTTTCCATGTCAATTACTGAATCTAAGTCAAAGGAAGACAAGTAAACAATGAGAAGCTTGCTTACATCGGTAACTGAAAACATGGGACTAGTTGCCACATAATTAACTTGTGGCGGTGTAGATACCACTTGCGTATGAGGAAAATTCAGGGATGTCAGATTATTGGTAGTTGAATCAAGACTAGGGAATGAAAGTTGGTCTACAGTCACAATATTTCCATTGTGAGGGAAAGACATCACGCAAAAAAGTGTCGATACGACAGCTTTCATTGCATAAACATAGTCTCGCCCAAGGAGTAAATTGAAATCCAAAGGGCCTTGAACTACCATAAGATCAATACAGATAGTTTTACCTTCCAAAGTAATAGAAAACTTAGGAAGGATCCCTAAAGTTTCACTAATGGTTCTGTTAAAAGCTTTCAGATTCTGCGTAATAGGCACAAGTTGAGGGGAACCCAAAGCTTTCCAAGCAGTTGAGGATAAAATACTAACAGAAGCACCTTCATCTACCTGTGTGCGGTGTATGTCCCTACACCAAACTTCACAATGATTTGGAAAGGGATGGAGGAAGGAAGACGAGGTTCTGTCAGTCTATTCCAATCAAAGGAAAATACCTCAGTACTTGGAGGGGGTTCTGTAGAAACAGGTGAAATGCCCCCTAGCGTAGAAGAATCTGATGTAACAAGAAGAACCTGAGCGGTATGAAGTTCACTCTCTACAGGGAGAATGGGATCGACCGAATGTGAAATTGAATCGACCACTTGATCAACTAATGGATCAGCAACCTGAGTGATATGAGTTTCACTCTCCAATGGAAGAGTGGGATCGACTTTACTTGAAATTAGATCAATCACTCTGTCAGTTGACGGTAGGTTGGGAGAAAGTTTACAGTAACCAATTGGAAATTCTTGCTGTGGAACAGTAAGGTTTTGCAATAATTTTGAGGCTTCATCCATGTGAGGGAAAATGTGATTTTTATGACTCCCTTTGCATAACTTAAAAGGAAACCTAACTTTACCCTTTTTCCCAGGAACCTGACTATCACTGGTTGATGGATCCACGAAAAGTTGATGAGATTTTTCTGACCATACTTCCAAGACCTTTGGAATACTGGGACAATTGATAAGGAAGTGGTCACCCTTACAAAGCCTGCAAGGGTATTTGGGTTTACGATGCATGTTGGAGGTTTCCTCAACACTACTAACATTTATAGCCCTGGTTGGTTGGTTGACTTCTTTCTTATCTTGCTTCTTCTTCTTCTTCTTCTTCTTCCCTTTATTCTTCTTCTTAGCCACCTGGTTACTAGCGTCAAGGCTTTTACCAAGCGAAGAGGAAGAAATGGAGGAAGAAATATTAGGCAAAGAAGGTAAAGGGTCAACAGAAGGTTGGTGATGTTGAGATGGTGAACTCTATTGAGGTGAAGCATCCGGTTGAGGTGGAACAATTGGAGTATTTGGGGCCAACGAAGTTGAAAATAACCATATCGGTAAACCTATTGTAAATCCAGGTAATGACAATGTAGCCATATAAGGAGGACCAACATTTCCAAAGCAAGGAAAAGTACTAGGATTCTCGTTAAGAGGGGTTCCTTGGTTGGTAAATTCCGGAACATTTGCCATTCTATTCAACTTCAGTGAATTTTATTAACAATTTAAAACTAAAATTAAAAATTCACAATTCACACCTAACAATTAAAATTCATAATTCACACCTATGGTCTCTAAAAGTAAAAACAAACAAATTAACACGCGCTATCAAATCTAGGAGTCAAACCACACACAAACAGTAACTTCCCGTACTAAAAACACTAGTTGGTGATGAAATCCAACATCGTAGAATTTAATACAGAAAGGGCGGTTGGAACAGTAACCCCGACAACCTGCTTAATGAAACAGACTGGCACAATTTTCTTCACAAAACCATCTCGAGTGAAGAGAACCCCCCAGAGAGTCCAAGTGAGTCTAGTCGACGTCTGCTCCAGGTACAGTGAGATCTTTCCTTCACCGTCACCTTAGGAAATAATCTTAAGTTTATGGACACTAAGGTTACCAACAACAAAAAATACAACTGGGGAAACAGTCTACGATCCGATTCTACACGCAAGGGTAGAGTAACAAAGCTCAATCCCCTTGAAGGCTCCTCGACATGGTCTATTCGAGTTTTACCAACAAGTGACCCCAGGCTCCTCGACAATGGTTAATCTGAGGTTTACTGTTTGTAATGCGTGCAGATCTTCTATCTTCCCTAATGAAACAGAATTGATTGTCTCAAAGGTTTGGACATGATCTCGTGATTAACTCCTTTAAGAGAAGCTTCCCAGAATGTACCAGTTACAATTGGATTTATTTCCTACCGCAAGATTTATCTACTTGTTTGTTTTAGTTGCTTTGGAAAGTTAACTACAACCTATTCCAAAGCACTAATCCTGAACTAGATTGGTGGAAAGAGCCCTAAAAATGTAAAAATTACTAGATGAATTTTAATTAAGCGTTGTGTTATTTAGGTTGTTATTACTCAAAAGGGTAAATGGATATGAAACCAATGGTGTTATGACCCGACCCAAAACTGAATGCAATCGAATATGATAATGTAATATTTTCAATTCGATGAATCCTAACTAAATTAAGGAGAGAGTTTCCATTCACTTCCAACAATGCAAAAAATTGATCACTAAGGGAAAATATAACAAATTCTCTAATGCACTAATTTCATCAAGAAAAACTAATGGAAATCAATTCCAAAACAAATTTTTTGTTTTTTGTTTTTAAAACAAGCATAAAAAAATCTAAATTCAAATCAAAGAAAACTGATCTAAATCTATGATTGATTTTTCAGAAAAGTATGCAAATGTAATCTATGCACAATTCACTTGAAAAGTATGCAAATGTAATCTATGCACATTTTTCATTCATATTCTAAAAATGAGAATTCTAATTATGCAAATGTGATCTATGCAAGAGAATTCTCAAACACAAGATGATTCTAATGTAATCTAAGAACCAATCAAGCACAAGCAAAGAAAATTGGGTAAGAGTTCCAAAGATCAAAAATAAAAACACTTAAAGGCGATTAATACTCATACACAATTTAGCCCCCCCCGATGAATGAGGGGGAATTTTTTTGCAAAAACAAAAGCAAAAAGATGGAAAATTGTGAAAAGACTGAGACAAACCTCCAAGTAATGACCAAAGGAAATCAAGTTCAGAATTTCTCAAAAAAGAGACTCAAAACACCCAATTAACTTAACAGAGATGAATGAGATGAAAAATTTGCTGAAAGAAACTCATAAACAAAATTTTTTGACAGAAAAATACAGATCTGGGAAGATGCTAAGAATCCTAAATCAAATCTAAACTAAACTGAAAGAAGGAATCTAAAGTTTTTCAAGACTGTAAACAGGGTCTGCAACAATGTGCGGTCCCTAGAAAAGTTTAAGAAAAACAAAAAAAACTTCAAAAGTTTTCTAAGAAACGTAAATCTAAGTTACCCAAGCCCGTACAAATCAATCAAAAATAAAAAAAAAGCATTTTCTCAAATCAAAATAAAGGAAAATCAAAACAAGTTCTTTCCCCAGCGGAGTCGCCAATTTGTTGGCCAGATAAATCGATCTTGTGGACAAGATCGATCTCCCTAGTGTCATAAGACAATCTAGCAACAAACGAACAACTAAGTTTGTCTTTCTCTAAATATATTTGTTTTACAAATAAATTCTATGAAGGTGTCGATCCTACCTTAGATCCAAATGCTTATTTGTGGTCGTAATGCTTCCGTCGCATCAATAGTTCTTCCGTCGCAACAATAGTCCTTCCGTCGCAACAAGAGTTCTTCCGTCGCAACAAAGTGTCGTCTTTTGTCGACCTGCAATCACAAACAATAAAATATTAAATAGCACATGTATAACAAATAATTATAAAACATACCTATCATAGTTATCAAGGCATATATGAAATAAACGATCAAATGACAACTTATTGAAATAAAAAATCGAACGACAATTTATTGAGAAAAACAAAAGTTGATTGTATTAATCTTAAAATAACAGAAGAACCTTACAACCTTAGCCTTGATGTTGAACAGGCCTTCCCGGGTCCCGAAGCAAGAGTTTCCTCTACTTTGATAAGCCTTGCACTCTTCCTCCAGGAGCACATAGAGGTATGTGATCTTTCCTCTCAAAAGCTCAGCAGAAAGAAGTCTAAATCTCAATAGCACTTCAACTCAAACACACACTAAAGCTTTAACTCCCTTTGAGGCTACCCAATGCCTCTTTTTATAGAGCAGATGAGGAGGTTAGGGTTCCACCTTTAAAGGGATAGAATCATCCTTCAAAGGGATAGGCTCCTCACATCAAGGGATTAGTTCCTTAAGGTGAGGGATGCATGAACCTTACTAAAGCGTACTCATCCCCAAAAAATCTCATCTAGAACCTTCTAGACTTGACCAAAATTCAACTTTTTCACTTTAGTTTCTTGCTTTTTTTACTTTGGAGGGGGTACACAGGCATTACAAGGGAAAACTGCATTCTAGAATGCAGGTAAGCAGTGTATTACTTGCGTACCCAAGCTAGGAACGCAGGCAGGCTTCATGTTATCAGCGTACCCTGAGTTTTAGAGATTTTATTGGGTTTTCTCTTGATTTTAGGGCTTGGAATGAGGAACAAAGGTTGTAAGACTTGCAGAGGAGGCATGTATGAGTGTTAATGAGCTCATACAGTCAGCAGAATGTCAAGGTGACAGTTTTTAGTGCAACACCCTACAAAACAATGAAGGGTCTGCATTTTATGTTTTCCTTTTATCATTTGATGTAGTTGTTTCCATAATTTACTTTTATCATTTGATGTAGATGTTTCCATAATTTACTTTTACCATTTGATATAATTGTTTTCATAATTTCCTTTTATCATTTAACGTAGTTTTTTACATATTGTATTATCATTTTTAAATAGATAGTTATGGAAATATTTTGTTAGTCTTTTCTTTTGAATTTTCAATTGCAAAGTAATCATTCTTCATAGATTTCTTCGTAGTTTTATTTCAGAGCATTGAGTGATTTCTTTCTAGAAGCATTGAGTGATTTATTTTCATAGAATTGAGTGTTTTCTTTTCAGAGAATTGAGTGATTTCTTTTCATAATATGAGTGATTTCTTTACAAGTTTTCATTTCCGGAATATTTCATTTTAAATAATGAATGCAAAGATGGGTGGTTTCCATTTCTAGAATTAAATTTTGTCTTTATGCAAAGCACTGTTAGAACAATAGTTAAGTAATTATGTTCTTAGAGACTAAAAATAGATTGGTTAAGTTCTGATTTAGTTCTATTTTGTAAGAGTAAAGAGCATGTTGATTTCATTAGAAGTGAGAAAATTTTAGGAACTTAGTTATGATTTGAATGCATCAATTTCATTAGGAAAATAAGAATAAAAAGCATCCTTAGAAGTAATTGCCAAAAACACGATCATCACATCAATAAACTGAATTAATAAAAAATAGGCTTCTAGCATATATAGCGCACTTGCACTTCACAAGTTTACCAACTCCAGTTGATAATTTATGTAGAATTTAAGACCATTACATTGACAAACAACTACTCAAAATTGATATTCCCAATAAAATTCATAGATATTAATATAATAAAATACTCAAATGAATAGAATGAAGAATATTACAATGAAAAATTTCTAACATAGCATGAAGTAAAGTGAAATATATCATTGGGTAAGATGAAAGTAAAATATAAGTGCATTTACATTTTGTGGAAGTTTGGGCACATTTTGGTTGACGCGAAAATTCAGAGGTGTGAAGTGTCCCATAATATGACTTGTTCTGCATTAGAGTTACCTCTACATTTGAGAAAATGACTAAGTATCCAAGAGTGTAGGTAGAGTAATGTGGACAGGCAAACATGGATAGTGACGCCCTCCATTTTGCATTGCTCGTGACATGGATGTCTCAAATTTATGCAAGGTTAGGTAGCACTTCTTGGTTGAACGTTATGTTGGCATTGTTAATGATTTAGGGGGTGTATCTGTTGGAAACCGCGATAAATATTGAGAGGGGATTGAATCATTATTATATCCAATTTTAAAAATTATTATCAATATATAATGTCAATTTACATAGCAATCAATCATGTAAGCGGCCTCATAAAAAACATACACATATTTAATACATAGGGACTTTGGACGTACGTGGAAACCCATAAAGGGAGAAAACCACTAATTTTATTTTATTTCTTTATGTAAATGCAAACTCCAAATGGTTTTTACGTTATGTTTATTGGAAACAACCAGAAGGAAGCAACCTTGCAAGCACCCACTTGTAGGAGGCACCAACCCCTAATTGATTTTCATGCACCAACCTAAAGGAAACACCAACTCCCTGGTTTGCAAGCACCCACTTGCATGAAGCACCAATGCCCAAGTTGTTTCTCAGGCACCCACTTGAAGGAAGCATCAACTTCCCGATGTGTAGGTACCAGCCTGCAGAACCTTACAAAGCCCTTTTTCATAAAAAAATTAGACTCAATATCCATAGGTACTCTGTCATATTAAGCTTTAGGTTCATATTTTTTTCTCTCTCTCTGCTATAACTCTTACTCTGCCGGATATCTCACAATGCAACCAACATACTCAATATTTGTCTCTGATTTTCAACTCTCCTCTCACTTCTATATTTGTTCACAACTTCTCAAATATTCTTAGCTACACTTTTCTCACATTCAAATATGATTACAACTTTTCATATTTTCTCAAAAAAAATCTACAACCTCGGATATAATATCAACACTCATATATGCTCCCATTTTTCATTCTTGACTCCTAAAATTGAGGACTTTAGCTTATATGTATTTCTTATTCTACATTCCCTCTTAATAAATTGTGTCTTTTCACCTTCACATTCATTTGATTAAAATCATTTCAGTTTCACACTGATTGAAATTCATTGGTCTTTTCATTTCTCAAACAAGATAATGTGAATTGACAACATTTATTCCCCATCTTCACGTTGTCTTAGCTTCAGTTTTTATCTTTCCTCAGTATGGCCTTGCCACGCTCAACCCATTCACTAACTTGGCCTTCTCAATGCATTCTTCAATGTCTATCAACCTTTAACAATCTTGATGCATCCACTAACTTTTTCCCCTGAGTTATTCATTAGAATAGCACCTATTTTCTTTCACAACACCCTCTTTAATCTACAACAGTTCTACATTTGTTTTAATTTTTTATTTTTCTACTTTGTCTTGGCTACAAATATTCAATGGAACCACCAACCATATTTATGAATTTCTCTACCTTTTATAGCTACCCATGGGTATTCTAGCCCATTTTTTAATCCTTGGTAAAATATTCTCATTGACTATATCAGCTGGACCTAGTTCATGAAACCATAATAAGAATTTAACTTCTCTTAACTAAATTTGGTGCCCAAAAAACCAAATTTATATAACAGATCACCTTGACCTTTAAAAATCTTCATATAAGATCGAGACCTCAAAAGTGTGCCTTAAACTTTTAGATAATAGTGGAGCACCTCGCCTGTTGGCACTCTAACTCACATGTCCTTGAGCTAGGGCCAATGGCTTAATGGCTTAAGTGCGAAAGGTTCTTAGCTTCACCATAGTTTTAATATATCACTCCCTTAACCTTCATGTATTAACACATGTGACTATGATATATGACCATGGACTCAAAAACATTTATCATAGTCTGTTGATTATTCTCTTCTCGCATGCTCCCCCGAATATCCTAGGACTCTATTATTTGAACTTTGACCAATTGCGGAACCTTGACTGTTGTGCTCTAATTTAGAATCCAGGAGTTTTTCTATTTTACTAAATATTAAATCCTCCGAATCCCTAGATATGTTGGATAAGCTTGATATACGTTGCATATGGAATAGTGATTATTGGAATTGTGATCAAGTGATAAATCCAACATTTGGGAGTTTCTAAATGTTGCATTTGTACTATGATGCTCAAACAGTTAGACCAAGGAAATCCCAAATTTATTTTAACTCAATGGAAAAAATCCCAATATTTCACCTCATCACTTATTGACATAATTATGTCAGGTGGCACCATGTGATTGGTCCATGTGTCACCCAAAAATGGCTTTGTTGGGCCACATGAAAATGTTAAACATGTGTGCCACGTTTCAACTACCACATAATTTTTTGATGTCATTTTGTTATGGTAGTACCACCTAGGTCGACATTTGTGATGTTATGTCAACCTGTCAATCCCTTGTAACCATCCTTCCAGGTCATCACTCTACATTGCCATCCAGTTAGGTCATCATGTCGTGTTGACCTCCACGTCAGCTCCACTTGTTGCATCACCCAATTGCATCAGGTCCACTTAGTCCTTTTCACCTCTTGCATTATTGCATCAGCGCCACTTATTCCTTTTCACCATTGATTAAACCATCCATGTTCAATCATTGGCTCATATTAATTATGGGAGCCCCCATATAAGCTCAGTCGTTACTAGAGATGGGTTCTACAATTTGTCGCTTATACAATTTATCCCTGTACATTTACTTCATGTCATGCCACAACACGATATTGAATACCCTATATCCAATGGTTTATATAAATTGTGGTCCCCCCTATGTTTGACGAAAAATGGAGGGGGGTCTACAATTTGGAATTTAAGGCACATGATGCCAAAACGCAAGCAGATCCATAGGCCTTTTCCTTTCAACCACATAACCACTTTTCATAGCCAACATTTCCATGTCACTCTTTGTCAACCACTCTTACATTGCCACCTTCCACTCCCTCATCACGTTGCCACATCACCTCTTTCCATGTCAGCTGCTACCGTACGTTGTCAAGTCCAGTGGAACCATGCACCCTCGAAGCCTTCCAAAATTCAAACAAGGATAGGTCTTGATCCTTTAGAAGTTACACCAAGTGCCATATGCCATTGGAAAGGAATTTTAGAGGATGATCCAACTAAACATATAATATCATCATTTAA
This sequence comes from Pinus albicaulis, assembly GCA_034641835.2. Classification (NCBI taxonomy): domain Eukaryota; kingdom Viridiplantae; phylum Streptophyta; class Pinopsida; order Pinales; family Pinaceae; genus Pinus; species Pinus albicaulis. The sequence goes on from CM076570.1 coordinate 922,116,375, forward strand.
TTTAAGTGAGGAAGAAATGCCTTCAAATCTATAACATACATTCTTGACCTTATCTAGGTAGCAACATCCATTAATAATCTTACCAAGGCTCCACACTCACCAAGCTCCAACTAAGCCAGAAACACACTCAACTACAAACTATCTAAAAAATTCCAATACTGACAATCATCTCATCTTATTATTTCCATCACTGAGGTTGATTTCAATGACATCATAACAATGCCAATAGTATCATCAAAATTTTATCAATTACAAAATTTTAAACCATGTAATGGAACAAGCATATTTGAAGGTGATGTGTGCTCTCAGGTGAAGTGGAGGAAGACCCTTTTCTATAATAATATAGTGGGAACATCCCACATGGTAAGGGTCATTGGAAAAATGGGATGACATGAAGAAAAACCTCATATCCACAAGTTTAGCAAGTTCAAAATTCCTATTAATAATTCCCCACATTTATTATATATATATATATATATATATATTTAAGAATTTTATTTTATAAGAAAGGGATGGAGTAACTATAAGACGATACACATATATGTTTATACTAACAATTCAATTTGATTTGATAATTTTTTATTGTGTATATTTTATATGTACAAAATCTCATGCAATTGGCCTAGTATGCTAATATTATTATGAAATATTTGGAAAGTACATTTCTTGGTAAATAATTAATGGTATTATGACCATGTCCACAATATGCACACCTAACATACTAAATTCATGCTGGAAGGTTTCCATCAATGCATGCATTTAAGCACAAAAATTCATGCCAAAGGCATGCTAGAAATGCATGCCTAGCCCTTAAGAAAATGTCCACTAATATTACCATGCTCACAATATGCACTCTTAGCATACTAAATGAATACCATGAGGCTTCCACCAATGCACACCCATAGGCACAAAAATCCATGCCTAATGCAGAAAAATTCATGCCCAAGGCATGTTAGAAATGCACACCCAACCCTTGAGAAAATCCCCACTAGGGCTAAGGAGAATGCATGATTGGGACTAAGAAAAATGATTTTTGGGCTTAAGATAAATGCATTTCCAACTCTTATGAGAAATTCATGCGCAAAAACTTATGAGAAATGCATGCCCATCACTTAACAAAAATGTGTTATGATTTGTGAAATGTGGAATTCCATTCACTTACCAATATTCCGCTTTCCCAGTTTCCATAACCCCCTAACACTTGATCATTAAATGTACTTCAAAGAATGTAGAACATTCATCATGAAACATCTCCTCACTCCACATTCCCACATTCCATAATATCCATATTGCACTATTTCATATTTCAAACTGCACCTTTCAGACTTAGTCTCTTTTGTAGTCCCAACATCGTATAAAGCACTATTTTCAAAAAGGAAAATTTTTACTATCAACATATATTTCACACAAACAATAAGATATTGTTGTATTCATACTTCACATGAAGATCGCATTTGGTATTAATAATTCCGTTTTTAAAGAATATGCACCATTACAATGAATTAAATCAATTTCAAGGACACTAAAACATTTCTAAGAGCCTTGTAAAAAGATATTATAGTATAGTCACCATTAACTATTTTTAAAATCACTAAACAAAGGTGATGAATAGATGAAAGGAACAACTTTGTAAAGATACAACTGACATTTTTGATCAAGTGAACCATAAATTTCATTAGTTAGTTGCTTACAAATGGTACTTGGCACTACCATAGGCAGTAAAGGATTATAATGAGAATTGGACTACTGGAATTGCTAAAGAAAATTGCATGCTCAAAGTTTGTGATTTCAAGGAAATGGCATTTTTGTGTACAAATAATTTTGACAAAAGAAAAATATTGATACAACTTTGAGAAAAAAACCCATGCTCCATTGGCTCCCGGTCATTTTAAGAAAATGTTTCAAATACCCACTTGAATTAAAATGTTAAAGATGCCTAAACTCTATGCTTAATATTTTAAATAAATTTCTCGCTCAATTGTCCATTGGTTCAATGAATCTTGTGAAAATTGAGGTCATTTCATTAGGAAACCATACTGAGAATTTTGCATGGTTTTTGCAGGAGTTGTTGGACAAGGCTCAATGAATTATATACCAAGATATTTTTCTCTATGTTCTACATTATTCTATTCATGATGGAGCTATTTTTTATTGTTCCCATGTCATCTCGAATGAAATATCTTGTAAATTAGGGAATTATCATCAAACTGAAATGTTTTACATGACTTCCTACTGGGTTTATGCCCTTATTTTTTGTGATGTATGTAATGAGTTGTATTGAGCATGAAATATAGATTTAATCATAGAAATTGTAAAATTTTGGTACTGATTTATATAGAAGCACAAAATGATTTTCAAAATGATTTAGACTATTTGGATTCAAAGGGAAACTCTTTATGTTTTCATCTTATGTTCTTAATAAGTTCTTTGCAGCTGAATTGCCAAAATAGTATAAGAAAAGAAAGAGACAAATTATTTCATTGCCTTTTCAGATCTAAAACATTAGAATAAGGAGTTTATATCATCCTAATGAGATGGATTAATATTTTCATTAACTTAATGATAGAAGCTCATGCCTACATTGGTTTTAACTGAAATGTATTTTTTTCTACCCATATGCTCTCTATTAATTATGTTTCATCATTTAACATATAATTGCAGTTAAACGAAGGTGCAAATGATAATCAAAGTGTACCAAAGAGTCTAATGAATGAGCTCATGAACAAATTCCTAGGCATGATATTCATACCAGGATAATTACCAATATAAAAGATTGACAACATGAGTAATCAATATATAGCATTGGTTTTGGTTCTCTGCAAAGATCCTAAAGTAGTTCCTTGGTATCCCATTAAAATATTGCAACTGTAAGAAAACCATGGCTTGTAGTGCTAAAGATGGAGGAGATAAGAACTTGTAACACCCTCCTCCCATATCTACCCAAGTAACCAACCATAGGGGTAAACATGTGATGATAATCTACTATGATCATATTCAACCTCCTTGGTGACCTTAAGGAAGTGGAATTGATGGAGACACATCATACACACCTTTCACATCAATAACGAGACTCCCAGGAACCATCCCAACCACTTAAGTAACTAGCCCATGGATCCCACTGAGTTTTTAGGCCTTCAAACCCTTAGACGCTCCCACAATATAGGCATAGGTGCATCTGGGAGGCTCTATACTCTCCCACAGAGTATGTAAGCATGCATCTAGGGACTCAATTTCCTAGACCTGTGACAGCAACCCCAATTTTTGAGCCAATTTTTTAGGCCTAGAGCCTAGGTCACTGCCCAAAATTCAATGACAAGCTCACACATGAAATATAAAAGTGAAACAATGGTGTAAAAGAAAACTATTTATGTTTTCATTTTATGTTCTTAATAAGTTCTTTGCAGTGGAATTACCCAAATAGTATATTTCATTGCCTTTCAAATCTATAACATTAGAATAAGGATATTATCTCATCCTAATGAGATGGATTAATATTTTGATTAAATTAAATGATATAAGATCACACCTACATTGGTTTGAAACCAAATGAATTTTTTCTAGCCCATATGATCTATGTTAGTTGTGTTTCATCATTTAACATATAATTGCAATTAAACGAAGGTGAAAATGATAATAAAAGTGTATTGAAGAGTCTAATGAATGAGCTCATGAAAAAATCCATAGGTATGATATTCATACCATGATAATTGCCAATATAAAATATTGACAACATGAGCAATCAATATCTAACATTGGTTTTGGTTCTCTGCAAATATCCTAAAGTAGTTCCTTAGTATCCCATAAAAATAGTGAAAGTGTAACCAAACAGAAGAAAACCATGGCTTATAGTGCTAAAAATGGAGGAGATAGGAACTTGTAATACCCTCCTCCCATATCTACCCAAGTAACCGGCCACCATGGTAAATATGTGATGAGAGGCTACTATAATCAGATTCAACCTCCTAGGTGACCTTAAGGAAGTGGAATCGATGGAAACACATCATATAGACCTTCCACATCAGCAACAAGACTCCCAAGAACCATTCCAGCCACTCAGGTAACTTTCCCATGGGTCCCACTGAGTTTTTAGGCCTTCAAACCCTTATAATCTCTTAGAGTATAAGCTTGGGTGCATCTAGGAGACTCTAGAGACTCCCACAGAGTATGAAAGTATGCGTCTAGTGACTCAATTTCCTAAACCTGTGCTAATGTCCCTAGGTTTTGAGCCACTTTTTCAGACCTAGAGCCCATGGCACTACCCTGAATTCAATGACAAGCTCAGACATGAAATATAATAGCAAAAAAATGGTGCAGCAGAAAATACTGGAACAAGGACTTGACTAGACCCCAACTAGACATGGAAATAATTTTGCCAAACATGTCACAAATATGTAATCTACATGTTTAAATAACTTATTAGAACATAGGAGTCTCATACTTATCTAAGAATCGCTAAGAATAATTATTTCCTTACATCATATGCTGTAGTATCATCCATTAGATCATAGATACATTGTTTATTTATTTACAAATAAAAACATGAGGAAATCCATACATCATCACTATCAAAATACATACTCATAACCAGCATAATAACAACAAAAATATTAGGGATACATCAGCCATAGAATCCACATAAAAACCAGTACATTTACACACAAAATTCCAAGGAAATTAACTTCTCATTAACGAATGTGAAAACCAACTTGGGATGGGACTACCATGTTCCACCCAGCCATAGATTTGCTAAGCCAAATATCTCTTCATCCAATCACCCTCGTGCCATATTCCAAACATGAATGTGGGACTGATAACCAACCAAAAATAACCAAATAAGTGTGGATGCTACCAGAGTTCTCCACCTACACCATGAGGAATTTTACTGCCTCCTAGTCTCTCAGGATTCACTGTAATCCACAATATTAACCAGGGATCACTATGCCCTACACCGAGACCCAATCTCTAGTATTTACTGTACATCCCATCCTGTGACTACTAATCCCAATGGAGATAAATCCACCTCTTGGATTTATTGTATGTCCTGCCATTTATAGAAAAGGATTCTTAGGCCCACCAAGGCACACAATCATGGATTTACCGCAACCCACAGTTTGGTTCAAGGGTTACTAGGCCAGTGGCTTTACCGTAATCCATGGTCTGGTTCAGGGATCACTAGGCCATGTGTTTTTCATTCTAATATCCACCTCACTCAACTTCAAATCCATCTGGAAATCCAGCTCAAACGAAGTATGATAACCCATCTCATCAAGGCTATATGTAAATGGCAAGGCTAAGCTGAAAACAGTGTCACACCTGGAAAAACCCATTCCATGATATAAAATAACCACATGCAATACCATGCATGCAAAATCTAGCAAGGAAATCACACATGTAAATCAATACCTGAAAATAATCTTGTTGTAGCTGCTTGATCTTGCTCTTCCTTTCTTTCACCTTCCTTCCTCTTGCCTTTCGTGTTCCAATGCAAAGTGCTCCAAGAAAACTCTGTGTCCAAGAGTGGGAGAGAGAGAGAGAATAATGAGAGAGCTCTAAAACTGAACTGAAAAAAGGTTACACTAACAATAGGTATCAACTGATCCTCATAAGCCTTTTTATTGATGAAACCTCTATTTTCTTCATTTTCCATTATTTTCCTTCATTTTCCTCCTCACATGCAACCTGTGACCTTTCATCTCCTGTTTCTCATAAATAAATTTGCCAAAATGCCATTTTTCCTTTCCAAATGTCTTTGTCATTGCCTTTTCCAATTTCCTTAGCCATATTAACCGAAATGAACACCCACTAGGATTTTTTTCCCAACATTCAGCTTGGAATAAGTGTCCCATCAACCATGGTTATTATTTTTTCTTTTATTAACTTTTATTACATGGAATTTTCACTAGAAATGTTACAGAAAACTTCTCAAAGGTGAATTTATAAATAACACAATACTTCAACGAGTTCAAAAATAAAAAGACCTAATATAGAGAAGAAAATTTAAGAGGCTCAAAAGGAAAAGATACATCATGAAAATATTGACAATAATCAAGAAAAAGTGATGTCAAACTAGGTAAGAATACAATTAATTGAAATTAATATATAGCTAAATAATTGGACCGTGATGGACCAAATATTTTTTTTAAAGCATTTAGTCACCCTACACCATGAAAAATACAAATAAGAATCAAAGAAATTGCAAATTAAGAAATTTAGTTTACAAGATAAAATGATTATTGATTAGTGGAATTTAGATATGTATATTGGAGATATACATACTTCAAAGGTCTTAGAGTAGGGATGTGTTGGCTTACTTAATAAAAAAATTAGAGAAGAAAAATATTAAGTTGAAAAAGAGAATTGTTGAACTGGAAAATGCTTTATTTCTAAAACCGCTTTATTTCTAAAACCACTCTTTGTTGAACCATTATCCACTCTTAAACCAATTCAATCAAGTTCAAGTGTGAAAAGAGTTTCAAGTCTTTTAAATGGAATAAGGAAGTGTGTTGTTGATAATATCAACGAACAATGACTCACCATAATCTTTGAAGCATGGGAAATAACCACAAATGCAATCACTATGGGATCCATAATTACATATTTTATTGAATATTTGCAAAAGGATATAAAATATGAAAACAAATTTTATGTTATAAATATTTTTTCTTTTAGATTTTTAGATATGAATGAGACAGAGGAGATAATAAATCTCCATGCAAGCTTAGACTCAAACATCTCAAGGCATGTTGTCTAGAGAGGATCAACGTGCTTCGACAATTAAATTCTAAGTGTAATACTCCTAAGGATAAAAGAAATGAATTTTTCATTAAATTATTTGATATAGTAAATAAATTGAATGGCCCACCTATGATAATGGATGTTATATTGTTGATCAAGGAAGTAATGCAAGAAGGATTAGATACTCTAAAAGTATTTGAGGAAAAATATTTTTAATAATTTAATTGATTTTTCTAAAGATGAAATGAAAGGTGGTTAGTTAGCTATGTTAGTAAAAGTGAAGATCAACGATCTATTATTCATCAAATATGTTTCAAGTTAAAGGAAATTTAAGATGATTTGTCAGCGTATAGAATCAAGCATGAGATAATGTTATCACCATTATGTGAATTTATTGAATAATGGATTAAGGATGCGGTCCAAAAAAAATTGATGACGATCCCTAGTAGTGAAAAATTAGTTATGACAGTTAAAATTTATTAAGCTAAATGATAAAAAAAAAATCTAGTAAAGTGAAAATACTTATTGAATCTATGATATATCTTTCTCAATTGGCTATTATCCAAATTTTCATTTCATATTATTTTTTAATTTTAAAGGTCGATTTCTTATTGCATTTCCTCCTTTATTCTATGTTTTCTTCACCGTCGTCTTTATTCCATCTAGGAAACCCCATTCTAGTCCATTTGGATGAACACATTTATTTTTACAAATATTATGAACTTTTGTTACAAACATTTACTTTTTGATAATATTTAAGGCTCCACAAAGAAATCTTATGAGCGCATAGCCACTGTGATGACTTCGTGTTTAAATCATATGATTGTAAGTGTGTGTTTCCATGTCATCTTTCAAAGTTAATTGAATTATCATGTAAAGTTCTTTGTAAATGTGGTCTATTGTGTTTCATATTCCTTAATGATGTGTTATGCTTTACTTATAGTATGCTATAAATGATATTCCATAAAAATTAAATTATCATGTAAAGTTCTTTGTAAATGTGGTCTATTGTGTTTTATATTCCTTAATGATGTGTTATGCTTTACTTATAGTATGCTATAAATGATATTCCATAAAAATATTGTTAGTCTTACTTTAACACACACATCATTGTGTTCCATTTATACATATTTCATTATATTTCATTATGTTCCATTTCATTTCATCTTCCTTAATGATGTGTTATTCTTTACTTCTATGATGTGGGAAATGATAGGTCATAAAAACATTTTTCTTGTCTTACTTTAAGATCTATATCATACATATTTCATTTTTAATAATTTTTTTTATTTCTTAAAATGGGGATGGTCCTATCTCAGACATTTTGTATTTTTGAAGAAAAGAGAAGTATCATCTCTCAAAAATTAAGAGATGATTTACCTATAATAGTTTCTCTGAGTCTTTGAACAATCTTAGATATCAATAATCCTCTAGTGAGAGTATAGAATACCACTTGTAAGCCATAGTGTGCAATATTATTGTTGCAAATTATTACATGAAAAATACAGAACTACAAAGGTTTGGACCATTATTGAGGAATAGAATGACAAGAGGCAGTCCACATCCACAATTTGAAAAAATGGCAGTGTCAAGATGCATTTTGCATGTTGCAAAAGTGCAGGGTGCATTTTGGTTAACATGAAAATGCGAAGGTGCAAAGCATTCCACAATATAAATTAACCTCACACTAGAGTTACCTTTGCATTTGAGAAAAAAAAACTAAGTATCAAAGTGCAGAGGTAGAATAATGAGTGGCATGTAGACTTGTGGACATGAATAGAGATACTCCACATTCTACATTGCTAGTGAGGTAGATGTCTCAAATTTGTTCAAGGTTAAGTGGCACTTTTTGGCTGGATCTTTCACTGGTATTGCTAAGAATTTAGGGAGTGTATCATTGAAATTTTATCCATTACAAAATTTTAAACCATGTAATGGAATGGGCTTATGTGAAGTTGATATGTGCTCTAATATTAAGTGAGGAAATCACCTTTTTTAGAATAATATAGAGGGAACATCCAACATGGTAAGGGTCATTGAAAAAAGGATATGACACTAAGGAAAGCCTAATATCCAAGGGTTTAGCAATGGCCAGATTCCAACTATAATTATCCTCCTCTATAGTAATTTTTTTTTAATAATTTCATTTTAAAGGGAAGGAATGAAATAATTACAACATTATACACATTCATACATGTTTATACTACTTATAATTCATTTCCATTTGCTAATTTGTTAGTGTCTTTAATTACCAAGAAAATCCTATGTGGTTGACCTAATATGCTAAGCTTATGAAATATTTAGAAATGACATTCCTTGAAAATAGAATTCAGGGTATTATGGTTGATCTCGAGATCAAAAAGAGGCTCAAAAATCAAAGTTCTAGGAATCTCCTGAAACTAGCGTTAAATTGTAGTGTTCATCATCATGATTCCAACTTTGCTTGAATCACCTCAATACGACGTCGTATGAAGAAGTTATGATGTTCTGAAGTTTTTCACCAACAACTAAAAAGTCAAGCAACAGGGTTTATTGGGTTGTTTATTAGGCAATCTATATAGCTGATGTCATCAGCTGACTGTGCAAGGTACGGTGTCATACAGGCCAATCTTGTGCTGACACATGGCATAATCGTATAGATTGGAATGATGGTTTTTTATTGGTCGGTTTGATTTGAGGTGGCATGTTGGAACAGGGTTCCCTAAGCTGCTTTTTTTATATAATTTTGTAATAGCTGGTATTGCGTAGGGGTTTTGGGGCAGGTCAAAGCCCCCAATGTTTTGTAATGAGTTAAAGGGTAAACCTAGGGTCCGCAAACCACGGTTGCAGACCATAGGATAGCAAAGGCTACGATGATATAAATAGATAGATAGTTAGGTCTAGTAAATAAGAAGTAAGATTGATGCTATGTGCGAATTGTTGAGATCTGATTTCATTTTTTTTGGGTAAGGACTCCTGTTGGTTGTGTGTGTAGAGATCCTCAGTCCTGCTGTGTGTGGACCCCGCTGGCTGTGTGTGTGGGTTGGGTTTTGGGTTGTAATTGGTTTTTTGGATACTAATGAATGCGGAATATATTTGAAGTATCTTGTGATATCTAGACTGATCGTGTTTATTACTGAAGTGCATCTGTGTTATTGATTTAAGCTGCAAATGTATCTGTGATCTATGAATTAGCTGTGATTATAAATTCATGTGATAGTAATTATTGATGTGCACGTGGCTGCGAACGTATTGATAAGATCTGTTAATGAGAATAGTTTTGTTATGATTAATTGCTGATTATACTATTAGAAGCCTGCCAATAGACTCAATCTGTGTGAACCTGATAGCTGCAGCGTCGATCTGCCCTAATTACCTACTCTCTCCCAGGGTGCAGAAACCTAGTTCCAGCACCCTCCCATACTACTTCGAGTGAGATCTTGGCCTGCGAAAGTAGGTCATTGACGAAAGGGCCAGTAGTATAGGGTTTTGATGGCAAAACTTAACCTCTAAACCTGGGTCAGGACCCCTCAAGCCAACAAATGGTTCTATTGCCAGGATCGGGAGCATTTTGGGAGAGAGATCAGGTAATGCCACGAAGCCGTTGGAGACCTGAAAAATTGGAGCTTGAAGACTGGTTCGAAAAACAGATTCAAGAATTTTTTGTAAAGGAGAATCGCAGCACGAAGCTAATGACTGAGAAGTAGAAGAACAAATACATTTTCACTAAAGTATATGAAATTTTCTTTGTAACTTTTGCGCATGAGCTCCAAGAGGTTAGCAAGGCTCGTAGAATTCCAGACGTGTTGGAAGGATGATCAGGTTACGTAGTGGACTCCGGAATTGATTCAACAGTTGGAGAAGACTGACAACACGATCACCCGAACGGTAGATCATTGGGCAGATAGCATGTAGGGAGGGTTTGTAATAAAATTCATAATCGATCAGTTCTTATCCTATTCTGAGGCAGAGCAGAGGTTCTTCAAAGGTTTTCGAGTTAAGTTCTTGCGAACATTTCCATTGCTAATTAAAATATTACTATGCGAAAAAAGGAATTTTGTGCAGCCACACCGAATGAATTACCTCTGATCAGAGAGATAGTTGTTACACCATTTTTTGGTCATCTAACCCATTGGTATTAGATGGACCCAAGTACACCATGTAAGACCAATTTTACCCTAAGTATAATTGCATTCACTATGAAAATAACTTAGCAAAACCACCTTTATTAAGATGTTTATGGTCTAAACAGGAAACCCCATGGGGAAACATTAAATAAATTCATATTTGTTTGGTTTTCCTCAAGGAATAATTAGTTAAACAACAGTTTAATTAATATTCCTGGTTATATTTAACCCAAAACAAAGAAATTAATTAGATAAATCATCATTTATCTTATTATTTTTTAAGAATAATTATTTAAACATTACTTAAATAATATTCTTTGTTAAATATGACTAAATATCCCTTAAATAATTAAACAAATCATTATTTATTTTGATTATTACTCAACCATATCCTTAAAATGATAAATAAATCATTTATTTATTTATTAATACTTAACCACATCCTTAAAATGATAAATAAATCATTTATTTATTTATTGTTTCTTAATCACATCCTTAAAATGATAAATAAATCATGTATTTATTTATTATTTACAAATAAGGGGATTTGACTCAAGTCAAATTCATTTTCCCTCCAACAAATATAATAAAATATTCCATAAAAGTTGGATCTTGATTTGGTTAATAATATTTTTTTATGCACCAATATCTAGACTAACTCAATATTTTGTTATAAATAGAAGGGTTTTCCCATTCATTTGTCACCTTTTGTTGCCTAAAGATCACTCTGGATCTCAACTCTTGTTCTGGCTATTGATCCACCATCATAGCCATATTTTCCTTTTTTTTCTGGGTTTTCTACACCATCAAGAGAGAGGAATTCTAAATCTGAAGTGCTAAGGACTTACAAGAACCCATTTCATTGAGGAGAATAGGGAACACCCTCTTGTGTTTTCCTCCCAGGTGCCATTAATAAAAATTTCATTGGATATATTCTTGTCTTGTCTATTGGATCTATGGAGTAAATCTTGTTTTTTCTACAGTTTAATATCTTCTAATGCATAGATCTAGATTTTTGCAGCATTTGTTTTGATCATCTAACTGCAAATCTGAAGATATTAGCAGTCATTTCTATTGTTAGGGTTGTTTGTTATGCACAACTAAAGTGGTCTTTTTTTGTACACTTCAAATCAAGATTCATACTAACAACTAGCGACTCCACACGGGTTTACGATTACGATCGTTGTTGTTTTTCTGATCCTTGCATATCCAGCTTCTTCAAACCTTAGGATTTATCTTCAGCCCCTTTTTTTTACTTTTCTTGATGTTATTTTTAACCCATAAAACCCTAAAATGATAAAAATTATGATTTCTGTGTGTTTACGGACCTATTGCGCAAGTGACAGACATCAGCCACAGCTGAGACAACAAATTTTTCTGAAATCTGCCGCCGAGAGTGCCGAAACTGTAGGTCGCACTTTTCAGCCCAAAACTTGTGACCTGAACCTCCAGGGTGCACTTTACAACCCAAAAAGTGCGACCTCTGCTGAAAACAGGCCAAAAACTGCGACCTGGACTTTTTGCAGGGATTTTTCTGAAATTTTTATGGGCTTGTCTGAGCCTTTTTTCAGGGTTGTTTGACCTCTGTCTCCGCCTGTTTTGGACCTGTACTTGTTCTGTTTCACTCAACTAAGTGGTAACCTAGCCCCCTAGGGCTTCTGTACCCTCCACTTTTTATGGAAGAGTTTTTGCTATTGCAGGTTGTCTGAAATTTCAGAGTCTTCAGCCATTTTTTCAGATCTGATACCTCACCTTCAGATCTGCTTCAGATTGTCTTTTTATCCATCCAAATCTCCTCATTTAGCTTTTTTTGGTTTCTCCTCTAGGGTTCACTCCATTTCCCTCCAAGAGATAGCCTTTCGCCACCTTTTTTACAACAATTTTTCCTTTGATTTGTTGTTTTTTTCTACACCACTTTCCATTAGATTTTGTCTTTTAGATCCCTGTCCCTCTTGACCTTAGATATATTAGCCTTTTTAGTGTGTTTTGATTATTTTTTTACTCACCTATAGACTAGTTGTTGAGAGACCCGCCTCATGGGGTTTAGATTATTGCATTATTAGTTGTTTATTTTCTGTTGTTGCAGGCCTATATACTGTCATTTGCAGGTTTATTTATAGCTATACAACAGCACTTTTTCTTTTTCTCTACAAACATCTGGGTTTAAAAATTAAAATTTACACACTTTTACATACACACCCTAAGTGAAAAAGGGCTTGGTTAACACCGCCAAGCAAAGACTTTAAAACATTGAAATCAATTGATCCTGTACCTCTCTGCCCTTGTTTCGACATTGTAATCAATTGATCCTACACTTCCCTGCCCTTGTAGGTCTCTTTTTCCTTTGTGTCTTGTTTGTGTCGACACCATTACGCCACCAAGGCATTTATCCCAGAGACTTCTTGGCCTTCATCCTCAGTTTCCGATAGGACAACTCACTCCTCTGCGGAGGGTTTGAGTTAGTCCGCACACCGACTCTTCTTCTGGTCCTTTGGGTTCTCCTTCTCATTCTGCCTTCGATTCTCCCCCTGACATCTTCACTATGTCTGGTGCAAGACCTAATACTGGTGGTAACCTTGGCCCTCCCGTCAGGAATACCACTAGTGGGACCGCAACGAACACTACCCCGGCTGCACCCTTGCTCCCTTTCATGGCAGGCCTCAGCCTCCCTAAATTTTACCAGTTGATAAACAACCCTATACACCATGATGCTAGTTGGCCTGCTATGCCAACAAAGCTCCCTTCAGACATCCCAAAGTTTGAAGGTCTTGCTGGACAATATCCCTCAAATCATGTTAGATCTTTCCACATGTGGTGTTCATCTAATTCCATTACCGATGACTCTGTCCGTCTTCGGTTTTTTCAATGAACGCTTACTGGTGAAGCTTCTAAGTGGTATGTTGATCAGGCCCCTTCCCCTCATACCACCTTTGTGACTCTTTCCCGGGCCTTTTGTCTTATTTCCAACTTCCCCTTTATTACGACACTGGTTCCAAGCCCTTGACCTCTTTCCATCAATCATTTACGACCCGCCTATCTGACCATGTTCAGGAATGGTGGAGAAGAAGGAGCCTCTGTCGAGCCCCTACCTTCGAAGATCGTGTCTACATGGACTGGTTCCTTAGGACTCTCTTTCTGCCTATCGGGAAAGACGTCGCATCGCACTTTCCTCAAACCAAAGAAGCCGCTCTCCAAATTCCGTTAAAATATGACCTGATCTATGCTCAGTCGAGTTATGTTTATACCGTTCTACCTGATCTTCCCAGACCTGGTGGTGCCAATGCACCGGGGGCATCTCACACCACTGACGATATCATTTGAGCTCTCTTTAATCTGTATGCTCAACCTCCCATGGGCTATGGTTTCTCTCAGGGCGGGGCCAGCACCTCCAGCACTTTTCCCCCTCCCGGTAGCACGTATCCAGGATACGGCATACCTCCTCCTTTTTCCCAACCTCCTGTTTACCACACTGCTACCCAAACTCCTTTTTATCCGTATCCATAGCCTGGTGCTCCAGCTCCTCCAACATTAGCACCTCCTCCTCCCTTGGTTTCTCAACCCCCGCAACAGCAACTACCACCCCCTCAGGGACAGGTGTATGCATAGCAGGGCGCGACTAATCCTCCTCCCTCAAAAAGGAAGAGGAAAGGCACTCAAAATCAAGTTGCCCCTGGTAATCCTGGACCTAATCAAGGTAATGCTCCTAACACTACAAACCAGCAACAAGGCACTCAGCCCAAGCAGGATAGGCCTCTTTGTATGAACAAGCCCTGTTCTTTTTGTGGTGTTTATGGTCATTATACGCATGATTGTCCTCTTCTGCCATAGATGAGACAGTTATGGGAGTCCCAAGCAACATTGAGAGGACAGCAAGCCATCCCTTCCATTCCTCCCAGTTTTGCACCTAGTCAATCGGCTGTGCTTATTGATCCTTTCCCTCAACAGGGATTTGTGGCTACCCAACCACCTGAAGGTTAGGTGACCACTCAACCCCTTCCATCTGGTTCCCCCGATTACTAGATTTTCATGATGTTCTCTGATCAGCCTTTTAAACCTTCTTCTCCTATCCCTTTACCTTCAGTTGGTACTCATGACCCCCTTTACCCTCTTGGGACAGTTCCTCCAGGCCTCAAACATCTTGGCACTATCCCGCCTGGTCATTACCCCTCTGGTCAGATACCATTCCTAGCTCCCCCACCAGGAGTGTACACAGTACCTGTTATGGCCACCCTCTCTCTTCCTAACTTGACCCTTGGGATTCTCGTCTAGTACCTCGATCCTCCAGCCGCTACCCCGCCTGGTCAACCTAAACCTTATCTCGCTTTGACCTTGGTTCAACCAGTCCTTATGACTTCTCCCGCTACAATAGTGCCTCATTCACCTCAACAGGAACCACCTCTCGTTGTGACCGCTTCGAGTAAGAAGGGCAAAGCTCGCAAGGGGGCATCAAAGGACAAGGCTGCCCCGACAAACCCTGCCCCTTCTTGACCTCCAAAGCATACCATCCAGTGTGCTTTGTGTGATGTTTTCAGCCACGCCACCCATACTTGTCCAGAGTTGCCTCACCTCAAGTCCATGGTCAATGAGACATTTCCAGAATCTGATATCCCAGAGGTATATGTCACTATACCCGATTCAATCCCGAAACTCAAACCATTACACACAAATCACCCTTGTGCTTTTTGTGATTTCCATGGCCACTACACTCACCTTTTTCCTTGCCTCGAAGAGTATCACTCCTCGTTAGAATCCTTATGCCAATTCGAGGCCGAGCGCAATGAGTCAACTGCTCCCTTATTTTCGCATCTTGCCTCGGCAACACCAGAGAACACTGATGCTCCCACTGACTTTCCCCATTATGATGTCGAGATAATAGGGCCTTAGTCAAAAGTCCCCGATGAGACCTCCCCCAATTTTTCACCTGACCTCCCTTCAGCACCCTCCCTAGTCTCAACATCGGTAGATCCTCTGTATGCTTACTCTTCTGTCACCCCTTGTGACGATGCGCATGCGAACCTCTCCTCTCATGATGAGGAGTAAGGTAGCTTCACTGCGTCAAGTGGTATTTCTTCCATCAGTAACCCCATCTTCTATTACGATGATGACATTATGGAAGTAGCCACCACTTCTAACTTTATCTATCCCCCCTTACATCGAACTCATGCATTCAAACCACATGCACCTTGTGGCCATTTCATTGACACCCAATGTTTGGGTAAGGGGGCACCCATATTTGAGAGACCAAGATAAGCAGTTCTCCACCACTCTCCTAGTGAATCTAGTCGTGTCGACTCTAGTCCCATTATTCTTCCACATTTATAAGAACCTCTAGAGTCCCATATCACTTCAAGATCACTCTAGGGATGATACCCCTCATCATTCCTTCATATTTCCTCAGCAACCCAGTCTCATAGACATTGTGGTTGACCAACCTATGGGTTTTCTGGGAGAACATCAGTTCATTATCTCCAAATCCTATCTTTGGGATAGTAACACCATGTATGCCAACCCAGAAACTTAAATTCCATTTGATTCATATATGCAATACCAAAAGAGATTGGTAATCGTCTATTTCCTTTCTCAAACTACATAACCATACCGAAAACAAGTGGTTCACCACATCATTAAAATGTGTTTAGATTTCCCTTTTCTAAATACATTTTGGCATGTCCATAACATGCCTGGGGGCACCCATGCCCCTCATCCATAAAATCTCGCATCTCAACCCATAACAGCACTGAAACCCCCTTTCTCTGACAGGTCACACTTTCCAAGTCATTCCCTGGGATAGGTAGTAGTTTTCTGCCTAGTACCTACTACCTAGGCCACAGAACAGACCCCAAGAAAGTGCGACCTGACCTGTTCATGAGCTCTAGGTACCTAAGATGAACTTTCAACCCGCTAAAATGAAAGAGTAGGATTAGGCATCTTACCTACAACAGTCGAATCTTAAATTCCAAACAGTCGGTTTATCTGCTACAACCACCGCAAGATTTAAGGCCTCCTCTCCTCACGACATTCACCACAGTTCCACCGGAAAATGAGTGAACCTGGAAGGAAAATGCCTTATTAAAAGAAAACCCTTGATTTTTCTTTTGCTTACTGCGACCAAACCGTAGCTCAGTTTGATGAACTGTCTATACCATTGGAAATATCTCACCAAGCCCTCAAATGGGTATCTATTAGCTTTTTGTTATTTGATACTTCACCAGGACACATTTTGTCTAAGAAGCGCCACTTCACCCTTCCTCAAAATCGAATTTCTTCACTTGCAACACTCATATTGGGGGCACCACGTTGTCTCCATAATTTTCCACGCTCGTGTCGACTTTCGTCGTGAGTCACCATCTTGTACTCATGCTTTTATGGTCCCCATTGGACCCTTCTCCTGTGTGGCAACACCATCGAGTCACCCTTGTTTAGAGCATCCAAGTTGAGTCATCATTGCTTTCATGGATTCTATCCCGAGTCCCTTCGCATCCTGCCATAGTCCTCCATCCTTCATTGCTTGGTCCCTCTCTCGTGTCACACATTATGGCCTTCAATCCCACTGTCCCCTATCCCTCATGATATTGTGTCAGTCGCTGCCAGGTCATCCATGCCATTTATGCTCTAACAAGGGAATTCGTCCATTCACTACTCAGTCCCCCCCATTTCATCATCATCATTGGTGTCAGTTTGCCAGTCACTCTACTATTTTCTCTCGTGCCTTAGTTGAGGATCCCTTATTGCCTCACCTATGGCGAACCTCCTTCTATCGACATCATCTCATTCATTCCAGAAGATAGTTCTAGAGGGCGGTGTACCTTGGTTCCATCTTCCACTCTTGTTCGGTGCCTCGGATCAGGCAAAGGGACTCCTTATTTCCCTTTGACTTGATTGTTTCTCATCTCCAGCTCCTTTTAGCATGATCGAGATCCGTATACTTGATGGTTCAGTGATGCAGCAGCTGACATCGGTGATTCTCGGATGTGTGTGAGATTTCTCAGCCCTCATGAGCAGGTGGCCCTACAGGTAGCCCCCCACACACTCAGATGACCTCTTCATTACAGCCTTCGATGCAGCTCCATACATTTGATGATGTCGGCCTCAGTTTCTTGCAGCGCCATTTTGTTTGCATGTATCAGTCAGATTTTTAGAGCCCTTTCCTGTATTCAGGGGCATCTGGGTTGCATTTATATCTCATGTACTCAGATATTATTGTACAAGTCCTGGCTGTTATCCCAGGCACAATATGCATGTGGCATTCATTATCATGTTATTTATCTGGCTCATGTTTATGCCAGCATATCCTATATTATTTCTTCCTGTGGTTTTCCGGACGTCTTATTGTTTGTACTATTGCCTCGGCGGGCATAGGTATGCCTCCCTCGCCGCCTATAGCAGGTACTAACTCATCAAAAAGACTTGTCGCACCTACAAGTCGCCTCCTCAGGGTCTAGTTCTTTCAGCACTTTGGTCTATCTTACATTCCTCTCTATTTGACTTCACCTTTGACGTCTAGTGATTGAGTTATTACAACGTACTTCGGTCATGCAATTAGCTCCTAACACTCGCACGCTGGGGGGCAATTTGTTACACCATTTTTTGGTCATCTAATCCATTGGTATTAGATGGACCCAAGTACACCATGTAAGACCAATTTTACCCTAAGTATAATTGCATTCACTATGAAAATAACTTAGTAAAACCACCTTTATTAAGTTATTTATGGTCTAAACAGGAAACCCCATGGGGAAACATTAAATAAATTCACATTTGTTTGGTTTTCCTCAAGGAATAATTAGTTAAACAACGGTTTAATTAATATTCCTGGTTATATTTAACCCAAAACAAACAAATTAATTAGATAAATCATCATTTATCTTATTATTTTCTAAGAATAATTATTTAAACATTACTTAAATAATATTCTTTGTTAAAATGACTAAATCTCCCTTAGATAATTAAATAAATCATTATTTATTTGATTATTACTCAACTATATCCTTAAAATGATAAATAAATCATTTATTTATTTACTAATACTTAACCACATCCTTAAAATGATAAATAAATCATTTATTTATTTATGATTTCTTAATCACATCCTTAAAATGATAAATAAATCATTTATTTATTTATTATTTACAAATAAGGGGATTTGACTCAAATCAAATTCCTTTTCCCTCCAACAAATATCATTAAATATTCCATAAAAGTTGGATCTTGATTTGGTTAATAATATTTTAATTATGCACCAATATCTAGACTAACTCAATATTTTGTTATAAATAGAAGGGTTTTCCCATTCATTTGTCACATTTTGTTGCCTAAAGGTCACTCTGGATCTCAACTCCTGGTCTGGTTATTGATCCACCATCATAGCCATATTTTCCATTTTTGTCTGGGTTTTCTACACCATCAAGGGAGAGGAATTCTAAATCTGAAGTGTCGAGCACTTACAAGAACCCATCCCATTGAGGAGAATAGGGAACACCCTCTTGTATTTTCCTCCCAGGTGCCATTAATAAAAATTTCATTGGATATATTCTTATCTTTTCTATTGGATCTATGGAGTAAATCTTGTTTTTTCTACTGTTTAATGTCTTCTAATGCATAGATCTAGATTTTTGAAGCATTTGTCTTGATCATCTAACTGTAGATCTGAAGATATTAGCAGTCATTTCTGTTGTTAGGGTTGTTTGTTATGCACAACTAAAGTGGTCTTTTTTCGTCTGCTTCGAATCAAGATTCATACTAAAAATAGTACAACACGAAGTGGTAATTACTACCGAACCAACCAAGAAGGGGATAGATCCATCTACAGTCCATTAAGAGAGTCAGT
This sequence comes from Pinus albicaulis, assembly GCA_034641835.2. Lineage (NCBI taxonomy): Eukaryota > Viridiplantae > Streptophyta > Pinopsida > Pinales > Pinaceae > Pinus > Pinus albicaulis. The sequence goes on from CM076570.1 coordinate 922,136,043, forward strand.
TGCGCACACAAGAAATAGTCCTCTAGCTACACCACCTTCGAGTCAGCATAAGGGAAAGAACTCTCCCACACCTCCGCCACCACCAGAGGAAGATATGGCCACACACATGAAGCTACCCACCTTCAAGGGTGTAGGAGATTAAGAGATGGACCAATTTTGGTTTGTAGCAGAATTAGTATGGACTACGCAGAATGTGGCTAGCGATGTTGTAAAGAGAGCGTAGCTATCCCTCACCTTTGAAGGAAGGGCCCTGGACTGGTATATGGGGAACGTAGGTCAGCATGCGGATCTGTCTATTCAAGAGATTAAGAATGCTTAAAACAACAGTTCCGAAAGCCTAAGTCCTACTCTCAGCTAGTGATTAACTTGAAAGATTTTAAACATGGACCCACTGAGTCTATATGGGAGTCTGATTAGCGATTAAAGAAGGTTATTAGGGATGGGGAATTTCAGTATGATGATAGAAAGCACAAGGAATGGTTCATTTCCATGCTATTACCTCACTTGCACATACCTATGGGTCAGCAAGAAATTGAGATGCAAAAGAAATCCTTGGAGATTTCTATGAAGCTAGAAGTTGCGCCAAGGGACGATGCCCAGTTTGGGGTACAGCAGATCCAGGGAAAACTAGAGGAAATGCACCTCAAAATCTAGAATCTACGGAAAGATCGAGGAAAGGAAGCTAGCCCAGATGTAAGGTGCATAAGGTGGAGGGCGTCCAGCCACACCAAGGATTAGTGTCCTCTGCTGGCGAACTACATGCAGGCTGGGGGGCCTAGCCCATTGCGTCCTAAAGAGGATGTGGGACCAAGTGGTCCAACGTTATGGTGCACTGACTGTCATGTAGCTGGACTACATGATACCAACCACTGCCCCCGTCTTGGTGCTTATGTTTCAGGATTGAAGCAACAATGGTGTCGATTCTACTCATCTGTGGGACATGACGAACATAACTATCGGACCTATGACTTAATGATAGACTGAGGAAACCTATGCAGGGTGTATGTTGACCCTTCTTCACCACTATCTCCCTCAAGCAAAGGAGGCTCCCCATCAAGAGGCAAGGGAGGGGGAAGGGCTGGAGGCGCAGGTCGGGGAAGAGGGAAATTGATCTGTTACAACTGTGGAGAAATAGGGCACTTTGCAAGGGATTGTCTGAACCCTGCACAACAATCTTGCCGATATTGTAGAAAATTGGATCACGTGATTGAATATTGCCCAGTACTGATAGCAAAAATGCAGGAAAAATAGCAGACACCAATGCAGAATGTGCAGAGGGTTAAGGTAGAACCGCACGATGAGGGACCAAGTATTAATTTCATAACATGTAGTGGCATGGCTACTAGAGGAGCTGAGGTGAAAGCTGCGGCTGAACTCCTTATCCGGAAAGTTGTTATCAAACAGGAAAGCTTCGACTTACAGAAGGAGAAAGAAACCTTTGCCAAAGCTCGCAAAGACTTTACCAAGGATGAGGCTTCTACTTCCAAGGCTCCAACAAACCTAAGAACAAACGACGAAGTTAAACCATTTCTACAGGCATGTATGAAGCTGCTACGCAACCAAAAGGCAATAGAAAATATTCAAGCACTAATAGACGGCTACGCGGAAAGAACTGACCCTCCCACAGAAGTTAGAGATGTTCACAAACTGTACAAGCACAAGAAGCGCACTGGGAGGGAAATGTGGCTAACAGCGCAGATTGGCGACTATGAAATGGATCAGGTCATCATGGATCTGGGGTCAGATGCAAATGTCCTACCCAAGAAAACATGGCAGAGGATGGGAGAACCTAAGCTGGAATGGTCTATTATACATCTGCACATGGCTAACCAATAGAATATTATACCATTAAGGAGGTTGTCAAAGATCATGGTAGATATCGCAGGAGTTAAGGTACACGCAAATTTTGAAGTAATTCAGATTGTGGAAGATGCGGGCCCTTATCCTGCACTCCTGGGACTGGATTGGGTGATATACATGAGAGGCATTATCACCTTAAAGAAAAGGAGAATTGTTTTTGAGAATGAGGGTACGAGAGTGATAGTCCCTCTAGACCCGATGGAAGGAGAGTGGTATACAGAATTGGTGAGTGAAGAAGACGACGTGGACCATATTTATAAATTAACTGCTTGGGACGAGGATTGGATTAATCCTATAGCTGATGGTGTGTTGTGCTGGGAGAAAGATAGTGAATGCCTCTCTGACTCTGATGGGGAGATAGAAAATTGGCAGAATCGGTTACATGACGTATTTGCGATGCGATGTCTTAAGATCATGAAGAGCTTTCGGTGTATCTCCTCAGAGCTAAGAGAACTACCCTACTTTGATTGTTCTGGTAGTATAGGGGGTTTTTGTGAACATTTGAAGCTGAAGTCCCAAGGGAGTGATGAATGTGGGTGCTTAACCTAGCCATGCGCGCAGCCCCTGCGCGATGGTGGGAGACTTCAAAAGGGACATTCCAGTATTGGGAGGAATGTTGTGAAATGATGATCCTACAGTTCGAACCCCTGGTTCACCTATGCATAGAAACTTTCCTTGGCCAAGGAGATCCGGGCAAGCACATGGCTGCATGGATGGAGTTATGGTGTGACAGGACCATGGACAAATGGGTCCACTTGTTTATTCATGCCTTGGGGCCAATCCCCACTGCATGGTATCTAGATGCAGAACTACATCAACGTACCTGCCACTGGGAGACCATGAAGGACAATTTTGTGGGGATGTTTGGGTTGATAGGAAAAACTGAGGCATTGGATGAAGCTTTGTAGGACATTGATGCCCTGTTATTTGATGAATCGTGCCCTCGTATGGAGTATGGGGCACCAAATTGGGATACGCAGATGTAGGATATTGTTAACTGCTGCAATCTGTCAATACAGGAATGTGATGAAGACCTGCGAAACATTACTATCTCAGAATCAAAGGGAGAACACACAGTCACTGGAACTCTGTTGTAGACTATCAATGTGACCAAGCCTCTTAAGCTTAAAGAAGTCAACATTGGGAAATAAGAACAACCTAATCTAGCTAAAATTGGGGACTACTGGGATGATGATACTGTAGGGAAAGTCACAGAGCTTCTCATGGAGTACCAGGACATGTTTCCTACGAAATTCTCAGAACTCAAGGGTATTATAGGGGACCTAGGGGTCATGCACATTACTCTAAAACCAGACATGTGCCCTATTAAGCAACGACCTTATCGATTGAACCCCAAGTATAAGCAAAAAGTCAGGGAAGAAATCGACAAAATGCTAGTTGTAGGTATCATCGAACCAGTCGAACATTCAGATTGGGTAAGCCCTATGGTGGTGCAGGAGAAAAATACTAAAGGAGAAATAAGAATTTGTGTTGACCTACACAAATTAAATGATGCCTACTTCCATGATCCCTTCCCTACACTATTCTCTGACGAAATTCTCGATAGCGTGGGAGGGAAGGAAGCGTAATCATTCACTGATGGGTTCTCAGGCTACCATTAGATCAGGATCACACCTGAATATTGCAACAAAACTATGTTCTCCACTGAATGGGGATCCTTCCAGTACACCGTCATGTTGTTTGGGCTCAAGAATGCCCCTACCATCTTTTCGTGGGTGGTGGTCGCAGTATTCAAGTAATTTATCCACAAGTTCTTGGAGGTATATTTTGATGATTGGACAGTATTTGGTTTGGTAAAGAATCATGTCTCAAACCTACGCATGATGTTGGATGCCTATAGAAAGCAACAGATTTCCTTTAATATTAAGAAGTGCATATTTTGCGTACACTTCGGGATCTTGTTAGGCCACATAGTTTGTCGGCAGGGACTAATGGTAGACCCCACAAAGGTAGAAGTTATTATCAACCTGGAAGTCCCTACAACTGAGAAACAATTGTGCTCTATCCTTAGGCACATGGGCTACTACAGGAAGTTCATTCAAGGGTATGCACTGATCATGACGCCCATGGAGAAGTTGCTAAAGACGGAGGTTTCGTTTTTTGGGGATGCGGATTCTCAGAAGAGTTTTGAGATACTCAAGGAAAAGATGGTGTCTGCACCTATCCTCATATTTCTTGATTAGGCAAAGGTTTTCCATGTCCATGTCGATGCACCAGGGATCGCCATGGGAGCTGTCCTTACGCAGCGTGGGGAAGGGGACATTGACCACCCGATTGCATTTTCTAGTATAAAAATCTCTAGTGCGGAGTGTAACTACTCCACTATTGAGCGCGAGGGCTGGCCATGGTATATGCCCTGCAGAAATACCGGCATTATCTATTGGGAGGGCACTTCAAGATGTTCACGGACCACTCATCTTTGAGTGCCTGTTGTGCTTTGTGTTGGGGGGGGGGATTTGCGAGGGCTACTACTATTTCAAGAATATGACTTTGAGATCATCATGAAGCTAGGGAAACTAAATGTTGGGCTGGACCACTATCCTAAATTAAGAGTGGTGAGGAACCGACCAACCTAGAAGAAGTACTGCCCAATGCGCAACTGTTTTCTATTAAGGTGGTTGATGCGCACTTTGCTAACATCAATCACTTCTTAATTACAGGGATGGTGCCTGCAGAATATTTGGTACAACAGAAAAAAGATCGGTAACCCACGCAGCGGACTTTACCATCATAGCAGGCCACTTGTATAAGCTGGGAGCTGATGAGGTACTGTGAAGATACATTCTAGAGCATGAAAGGCGGGCCATCTTGGCAGAAGCCCACGGCGATGTAGCAGGAGGTCACTACACAGGGAAAGTGATGGCACAGAAGAACTTGAGAGTTGGGCTATGGTGGCCCACACTGCATAGTGACTCTCATGACTATTGCAAAGCCTGCGACACATGCCAAAGGACAGGAATACCATTGGGCAGAGACAAAATTCCCTTGCAGCTGCAGATGGCCCTGCAAGTGTTTGACAAATGGGCCATAGACTTCATTGGGCCCATCAACCCACCAGGAAAGAAGACAGGTGCCTGCTACATCATCACTGCAATTAATTATGTAACCAGGTGGGCCAAAGCACAAGCTATGAAGGATTGTACTACAAACACTGTTGCACACTTTATTTTTTACCATATCCTAACCAGGTTTGGTTGTCTTAAGGTATTGATGAGCGATAGAGGTACATATTTTTTTAATGAGACAATACAGGCTTTGATTGAAGAATTTCAGATCCACCATGCCAAAAGTACCCCATATCACCTGCAGGTGAACAGAACTGTGGAAGATTTTAATAAAATTCTGGAACAGGCGCTGAACAAGATCTGCAATGTTGACCGAAGCGAGTAGGACATGCATATCCCATCATTCCTTTGAGCCTATCAAACTAGATGCAAGAAATTTACCAGGAAAACACTGTTTCGGATGGTTTATGGAAAGGAGGCTATCATGCCCATGGAATATACTGTGCCTAGCCTGCACATTACAGCCTTTACCAACATGGCAGAGCCTGATATCATGGAGGAACATTTAGCATAGCTCGTTGCCTTGGAGGAAGATTGCTTCATTGCTAACTTTCATCAGCAAGTTTAGAAGGCCTGGGAAAAAGCATGGCATGATCGAAATATTTGGCAAAAGATATTTTCGGAGGGCGAATTGGTCTTGCTATACGATAGCCTGTTTGCAAAGCACCCGGGGAAGTTCCGTCAGCATTGGCTAGGTCCCTATATGGTACAGGAAATCACTAATGGAGGAGCTATCCAGCTAGCTACACTGCATGGTGACATTGTACCCGAGTATGTTAATGGCAGCCAACTCAAACCGTATCGGATCAAATGACTATATGGTCAGCGTAGCTGTATTGGATGGCATACGCGCAGGCAGGAGGAAAAACGTAGGCAAGCCTGTTATACGTGCAGGGGTTAATCACAGGTCTGGGAGCCTAGGGAGGTGCACTGGGAACGCAGGGGTCAATCGTAGGTCTGGAAGCTTGAGCAGGTGTGCTGGGAGTGCAGGGGTAATACACAGCTGCGAAAAATAGCCGTTGGAACAGTAAAACTAGGTAAAAAGAAAATTTTATCGTTGAAAGGAATGGGAAATCGGCAATTAATGAGGCGATTTCCGAAGATTTTTTACCGTTTTCCTGATGGTAAGTTTCAGATAAGCCTCACCCAACCATTGGTCACTACCCAAAGCTATAAAAGTAGGAGGGTAGCTCAGAAGAGGGTTTTGTGCATTTTGAACAACTTGTGTCTTGTGATTTCTTGTAGCTATTGTACTATGTTCATGTCTGAGCGTGCTACCCCTCTAATAGTAGCAACTTTGAGTTAATCTTCTGCACAATAATGATAGCATCCAATCTCGTTGAATCTTAGCAGACCATAGCCTCGACGGAGATAGAATCCGTTGAAGTATTGGAATTCACCCCTGAAGTTAAAGAGGATGTTTCCACACCTAGCAAGGGGAAGTAGGTGGAGAAAAAGAAGGGTAAGGGCAAAGGCCAGGAGCAAGGGTAGGGGAGGACTGCGAAATGGGCTAGGGTGAAGCCACATACCTTCCCTCAAAACATGAAATCCCCACGAACAGTGCCCCAGACACGTTCACCTAACCCATTGAAGAGACCTTTGTCTGCTCAAGAAGAGTCCTGGATCGCTGAACCAATAAACTGGCTACCGCCCTATGTTCGGCCTTGCAGGCCCTCGGTGTGCACGCCTAAGAACCTCGATGGTATGTGCACCTATCTGTAAATTCCAGTGATTCCGGGTGAGGTCCCCATAATTGGTGAATCCTTTGGCAAAATCCACTCGATAAAATTCAACAATCACGACCTGGCCAACCTGGAGGCCTTCCTGGAATTGGCACCTGAACTATATCTCGAAAGGGTATTGGAGGATTATGTGCTGAGGGTAGTCCCATGCCATTGGCAAGTGGGTTGGATGGTTCTGGGTTATTAAACTTGTTGCAAATGCCTCACTTTGGCCACTACAATGTCACCGACCGACTTGTGCGACAGCTGCTCGCCCTGATCCATGACGGCAGCTTATGGATCTAGGACCGCATTCCCATTGATGTCGCACTCATTCACCATATTACCGGTCTCCCCATGGAGGGGCCGGATCCCATGAATCACGTCGACAAGAATTATGAGCAACAGATCGTCGATAAGGTGCGCGACAACTACCATGTTGAGCAGAATACTAGGGGGTTCATGATTAGCACCATTAGCGACCCCGGCGTGCGCATGGATACCTTGTTGCTGGCATGTAAATGATGTGCAAGTGCCAGGTTGCGACTGTCCCCGCTTATGTAATTCAGTTGGTTGGTCGCTGCGAAAAAGGGGTCTGCTTCAACTGGTCCCAGTTCCTATGCAATGAATTTTTAGAGAATGTGCATGAGGCCTGGGATCATGGAAGGGCATTCAGCTACTCCTAGTTGTTTCTCCTCATTGCGTTGGTTGCATGGGAACCCCCTAAAGACTCGATCATCCCTGAGCTTTAGCTAGACATGTGCGAGGGGGCGCGATATGCAAATTTGTGGGATTCAAAGGATAGAGAATAATAAAGTCTTTTGGGTCCTGTTTCAGAGCGGGCTCGCAGCAGCAATCCACTCCCGGTCGTGCTTGTCACCGGAAATCTACGACAAGTACAAGAGCATCGTAGCATTCCAGGTCACGATGTACAATGTGCAGATCCAGGGCTCTAAGGATCTAGCGTGGGTATCATTTCCATACATGGTTGTTGACGAGGAAATCGACCGACTCATTGCCACTAGGCCACCACACTGGAGACTGGGATTCAAATCAGGTACAGCTGACACTGCAGGTACAAGCACCGCCCCGAAAACCACTCCGCCTGATACCACAAAAAAGGCAAAAGGTCATGGCAAGGATGCTGAGAAGGGTGCGGAGCCGGAATTGCAATAGGATTCGTAGCAGGATCTAGACACAGAGGGTCTAGATGCGCAGGGTGTTGACTCCCCACATGGTATGAAATGAACTTCTGACCCTCTCAAAGGCTGACGAAAGAAATTACGGGCTACAAGGCTTGGTAGGGAGACTGAAGTTACCTTTACAGAGGAAGACCTGGGGCAGATTGTAGATGCACTCACCCTCGCCTCAGAAGATAAATGGCTGGCTTTGGAAGAGCAGCAAAAGGCCTCGGTCACTGCACTCCAGTCTGAGCTCCGAGTTCTGTAGCTAAAAACTGACACCCTGCAAACAAGCATGATTCAAGTGAGGATGCCCCCAGCAAGCAGCAATGAACTGATCATCACAACTGAAAGTCGTTTCTACTCCCTGCCCAGCGCAGCATTCACCCTGAGCCCGCCTGCCTTATGTGCGCAAGTGCAGGCCTGCGCAGAGGTGCAATTGGATTTGGCCTGCCTTCCACATGAACCACTGCAAGTCCTCCACACATCCCTCTTCGAGGAGATCTAGCACCGAGACCTCTGGGTGCATCAGCAGCTTAGTACAGCTAAGCAGACGATTGTGGAAAAAACCGTCGAGGTGTCCTAGGTGCAGGCTACATGCACCCTTTCCGCCACGCAGTAGACCGAGTTGGAACGTCTAATCAATAGGCTATGCACATATGTAAATGAGGATATCCCAGCTTCTTCTACCCCCCCAGGCGAAAATTGAGGGGCTTGTTGCAGCACTAAAGGCTTCTAGGTGTTAGAGTCGGTATCTTCATCCCTCCATCAGAGATCAAATTTCTCTTGTTGCATTTCATTTTAGGTCTCATTTAGTTCAGTCAGCTTCATTCCATTAGGAGCATGGATCATCTGACGATAGGGTCTTGTCACTCATATCCCTAATGTCATGTCCCTGTTGGTCTGTGTCTGTTCATCAAAATCATTTACAGTCATTTACAGTCATGTTCGGTCTCTTGGTTAGCAAAGAGTCATTTTAGGGTTTTTAGTCTCATTAGGTCTAGGGTTTCGTTAATTTAGTCTTCAAAATAACTAATAATGTCAGAAGGCACATGAGGGAGGTTTCAAATAAGGTATCAGTGCAAAAATTTCATCATCATAATTCTTGATAATGATTTTTCTTCAAAACTCTGTTTTGAAGAAAAATTGTCTATTTTATCCATTTGTAATAAATGTAATGTAATTTTTAATGTTATTCAGTTGTAAAGTACTCCATGCACAGCCCTGGTCACCTTTTCCGAATCTCCATGCCAACCAATCCCTGCAAAGACAGACAAGAAGTTCTTCATCAGTCAAAAGCACAAAGGAAACAAAAACAGAGTTCATTTAAAAAGTGTCAAAGTCTGCAACATTAGAAAGTGGGTTTGCCCAAATGAAAAATCAAATTCTTTGATATATATAAGATATTTTCATATTCAAACCCCATTTACATGCCAAGAGACAAGAGTTAAGCCAAGAAAAATCGTGGAGGAGCGAAGCAGTTTTTTGAGGGCGGACTGTGTGTAGATTGTTGAGCGTGACGCACTGGGCAGTGGTCGCGACACATTGGAGGTGTGTGGCACATCGGGAAAGTTTACTGTGTGTGTTTTTGAACTGGCACGACACATTGAACCGGTGCGGCGCACTGGGTTAACTGCGCGGCGCACAGTGCCGAAACAAAAAAATTCTTGCCATCTCTCTCAATCATCAAAATGAATCGGTCTCCTTTGCTCCAAGTAAGTTCAAGCGATCTTGCAATTGCCATTAACCCATGTTTGGTGTTGATTGAGATTGAATATGAGATTTTAATGCCAAAAATATAAACCCTATTCTCTTGTTAAGAATTTTTCCCTTAGGGTTTTAAATTTGGTGTTTTAAAAGTAATTTTGGTGCCAAATTACTCAATTCCACACTTGTTTATTCCTCCCTCTCACTGTTATACTATCATTACAGTCCATCCCCTATTCCCTTACATCCCCAAAGTCATTCACTCCTAAGCCTAATTTCCCTATCCCAAGTCATTTCAAATCACTCTCATTCTCCATTTCCCATCTCACTTGTAAAAAATTCCAAAACCCCAAGTTTCCCAAACAGTCAAGTGATTGTCCTTACACTTCAAATTATCACTTGATTAAATCCCATTGTTCCCACTGCCCTATTTTTCCTACAGTCCCTACCCTTTGACACATATTTGGGAAACTAAAGCAAAGCACCCAAATTCTCATTTTCATCTCATACAAGCCAACATACATCTTGCATGGACATCATGGGGACAGACACTGACACATCATATGACCGAGATAGTGATTCTACCACTGAGCTACATGCACCTAGAAGGCCTCGTAAAGGTGGCAGACATGTGAGAGAAGAGCCCACCTCATTGACTGAATTGCAGGCTTTTCCACTTGCCATGGCATGTTTTCAAGAACAGTCATGCTATCAGTTTTGTGAAATGGTTGCTAGGATCCATCATCATCAGGAGTTGGCTCATTTGTTTGTATTGCATTTACATGATGGTCAGGTCACTCTTGCTGGTGTAAATTTCACTTTGACACCGGAAACTATTTCTCAAGCAACCGGAATACCGAATGTGGGTGAACAGTGGAACAAAAGACAGCAGGTGGACAAATTGCATTATGAACCATACATCAGGCCTAGCTTTGTGAGGCAACTCAGCAGGGTGTTTCCATTCTGGTTCCTAAAGGAATCATATGCACCTTTGATGAAACTTATTATCAGATATTTCAGTTGTGAGGGCCGGTTTTCTCGCCTCTATGCCTACCACATTAGGTTATTGATGCATTTCACCAGGGTGAGTATTATGAACATACCTTATTTCATGTGCGGAACATCGAGAGAATGACCACTCTTGTGCAAAAGAAAAATCCCGAGCAGCAGTATAACAGTATTTATCACTATGCACTCATCAAGATCATGGTTGTACATCAGCTTGGATTGCAGGGTATTTCATGAGAGGATTTCATTTCCCATGACTTCTTCACAGCTCCTCAGGTTCCTCCAGAGGTTTTCCATGATGCAGGTGAACCTTCACATCATTATGGAGGTTAGGAGGCAGAGACTACTAGTGTGCCGACATATGTCACTTATCAGAGAGGCACTAGAGGATTATTTGCAGCAGCCCGGCGAGTACTATCTCCACCTGGGGTGGAAGGGGTCTCGTTTCCATCATCAGTAGCACAGGTACAAGTACAGGACAGAGGTAAGAGGCCCATGCAGGATGAGGGCCCTTCAGGAGGCCAGGATACTGATTTCATACTTATTGATGAGGATTTGAGCTCTCCAAGCTCAAAGTTGAGAGAGACTATTCAGGAGCAGAAGGCGGATATTGACACATTGACTGTCAAATTTCAGAGAGACAAATGGATCATAAACTACCTGGAGCAGCAAAAAAAACAGTTGGAGGATCAGCAAACAATCATGGAGTTGCAAAACATCCGTGAGAACCGGCAAGCTGCCCAAAGAAGCCAAACCGAGATGACATCCATTGAGCAGGAGATTGAGGCTGATAAAGAGACTTGGCTTGAGAGGGTCAATATTCATCTCGAGAAGCTATTGGAGAAGGCAAACAAAGAAAATAACATGCTCAGGCACATGAAGAACCATTATTGGGCACGAAATCATGTTTGCAAAGCGAGGATCAAGATTCTGAAAGCAAGGCTAAGGAGGGCACTAAAGCGTCGCAAAAGGCATGATAGACTCCAAATTTTGGCTGAAGCTTCTTTGGCCCAGCATAGCACTTGATAATGGACTTTCAGCCCAAATTTCAAGAAATTTGGGAAACTTTTTGTCCATTTTGAATTTTTTGGCCTTAACACAGATTTTCCTGCCCAACGCGTAGCGCCACTTGGCGCGCGCTTATAATTGGCAGCTCCTTTTGAAGAAAACTTTGCATTTCTAGATTTTTCATCAAAAATTGTGCATGCATAGCCATTACCTAAGGATTTTGACAATTTTTGGGTTGCCTAAAGGGTCAAAAACACCCTAAAAATGGCCTTTCTGCCACTTTTTGGACACACAGGAAGCAGTGTTGGGCGATTTGATTTTTGAAGGGGAAAATGGAAACCAAATTTAGAAATTCCACTTGGGTTGGAAAGTAGACAGGTAGATATTTCCAACGAGCTATCCTGCGCTCAATTTGGACTTCGGGAAGGCCATCAAAATCAGCCTCAAAGTGGCGCTACGCATAGAGATTTCAGGTGCGGCGCATTGGGAAATTTGGCCTATTTTTCACTCAGAAGCTCAGTTTTTCGCCTAGTTTTGGCTAGTTTGACTTTTTCATGTAACTCTTGATGTAACTTGATGTAATTTCATAAATTTGATGTAATTTTGGCACATTTTTACTCGTCCTAGTAGATTCATTCACCAAAAAGTGAAATGTAAGTGAATGAATCAGTTTCCTATCATATAGAGGCAAGTTGTTTCATTGCCTATTTTCCAGTTCTTAGTTTAGATGTGGTTGAAATAGCTCCTATAATGGTGAGCTCGACCCCTAGAGGTATGGGGATGAGTTAGGCTTGTCTATATCATGTAATTCATCAGTCATTTCCAGGGTTGGACACTTGGGATTGCTTGGCACTTCATTGTACATTTCATCTTTGCAATTTTGGCAAAGGAATAGACCAGGGTTTGCAGCACTCTTTGGGATCCATGCGGCTCTATGTTTCGATGGTGTGTTTCTCTATGTGATTGTAATTTCACTAATGTTTTATGTGTATCATTTCCCTTCTCCTTTATTCTTAAATTAAACAAATGAGTTATAAAGGTGGAATTCATTAGATTTGCTTTGCTCTGCCTTGAGTTTTGTTTAATTTTCCATGTTTTCATATGTTTGAAGAGGATTCTTGAAGCCTCTTTCCCTCTTTAGCTCCTCACTGGTCTGAACTATCCATTCATTCAATCCAAAGCATCAAAACAATTTCCTTCCTTGCCCCATTCAGAACTCTGCAAAAACTAGGCCTCATCCCCGAACCCAAAACTACCTTTCCCTTTGATTCCAACAAAACCCACAAAATCAAAATCAAAATATTTTACTTATATACCTAGCCTAAAATCAGCCTTTATCTTAAGTCATCTCAAGCCTCACTGAATATTTTTGCTGAGATTGACCCGGAGAGAGCCCTCTCCTGATCTGGTAGGGCTAGCTACCAGACTGAGCGTGGTTTGATGTTACCCTGAACTCTGCCTTCCTTCAGCCTGAGGTAGATTTAGGCAATAACACTAGGATCGAAATTCATACTGTCAAGACAGAGATGGAACAGCAGATTGCTTCCTTACAGGCTAATTTTCAGCGAGAAACTCCACCTGAGGTAATATCCCAACGAGTCACGCTGGTCACAGAGGCCACCAATTCCATTACAACTCAAATTTATTAGGGCACATAATTTTTGGAGACAGCTATGCAGTTGTGGTCTAAGGTGCAGTGTGATCCTCTCTTACACGAATTTACTTAAGAGTTGCACTAGAAGGAGGAAGAGTTTGAACAGCTTGAAGCTACTATGTCCACTTTGATTCCAGCTCAATGCCTCACATGACTTCATACCAGCCACACACTGAGAGATGACATCGAAGAGCTCTACCACAAAAAGAAGGTTCTCAGTGACCACCTCAAGCCATGGGCCGATGAAGCCCTCAAGCTATCTCACGAAGTGGATGTTACAGTTAAACAACTGAACTAGACATTGGAAAGTGTCACCGCTGCTACAGAAGGTCCAACTTCACAGAAGTTGATGGATATTGCACAAAATGTTGCTGCATAGAGTGAAGGAGTGTTTCCCCCTCTGGTCGATGCAATCAAGCAGCTTCAGGCAAAGATACAAACCCCACGGCCACTGTGACTCGGGACGAGTCACAAGATTGTGTTGGGGGCCTGTTGGAACAGGGTTCCCTAAGCTGCATTTTTTATATAATTTTGTAATAGTTGGTCTTGCGTAGGGGTTTTGGGGCGGGTAAAAGCCCCAATGTTTTGTAATTATTTAAAGGGTAGACCTAGGGTCCGCAAACCACAGTTTGTAGACCATAGGATAGCAAAGGCTACGATGATATAAATAGATAGATAGTTGGGTCTAGTAAATAAGAAGTAAGATTGATGCTACGTACGAATTGTTGAGATCTGTTTTGGGTTTTTTTGGTAAGGACTCCTACTAGCTGTGTGCGTGGAGATCCTCAGTCCTACTATGTGCGGACCCCGCTAGCTCTGTGCGCGGGCTGGGTTTTGGTTTGTAATTGGGTTTTTGGATACTAATGAATGCGGAATATATTTGAAGTATCTTGCGATATCTGGACTGATCATGTTTATTACTAAAGTGCATCTATGTTATTGACTTAAGCTGTGAATGTATCTGTGATCTATGAATTAGCTATGATTATAAAGTCCTGTGATAGTAATTACTGATGCGCACGTGGATGCAAACGTATTGATCAGATCTGTTAATGAGAATATCTTTATTATGATTACTTGCTGATTATACTGTTAGAAGCCTTCAAATAGACTCGATCTGTGCGAACCTGATAGTTGCAGCGTCAATCTGCCTTAATTACCTTCTCTCTCCCAGGGTGCGGAAACCTAGTTCCAGCACCCTCCCATACTACTTCGGGTGAGACCTTGGCCTACGAAAGTAGGTCATTACCGAAAGGGCCAGTAGTATAGGGGTTTTTTGGAAAATCTTAACCTCTGAACCTGGGTCAGGACCCCTCAAGCCAACATGGCCCAATAAGAGGGTGTCACGTGGCCCAATGAGAGGGTGCCATGTGGCCCTCCGTGGTTGGACAACATTTTTGTATAAGGGTTGAATGGCCTCGGTGAGGTTTGACCCCTATAATTTCAGCAACGCACTACCTCCAAGCCACACAATTAGTTCTTAACACATATGGGTGGTTGTTTTTATTTAAAGTGCTATAGTTACGTCGTTGGGGGAAGGAGTGAGGCACTTGGACCCAGCCCTAGGATATTTTTACCACCATACGACCCATGGAAAATGCATAAGGCACTACCATAGAAAGGGAGGGGACTAAGCCTCAGCACATGGTTACATTCCCATCACATGACCGAAGGTGGAGGCTATAGTAGAGGGGCGGGGCACTTGGCCTTAGCCCTGGTTCCATTGACGCCATGCTACCTTACCTATTGGCAGAGGGAGCGGACCGAGTGGCAGTTGGCCACGCCGACCCATGGCGCCATGCTCACTCATATGACCATGACCACAGGAAAAGATGTTTAGTTGGATGGGGGTGGGGGGGACTTAGCCTTGACCACATTGCATCCACCTAACCCTGATCCAGCACTTCAGGGGTTATGCCACATTTTAACTAAGCAACAAATTGCACATTTTTCGACAAGAATCCCACTGGTCCCTAGTGAATTTGTAATTTTTCGGAATGTGTAAAGGGTGAATTCGTCACACAATTAGCATATTTTTCAAATTTGTAGGAAATATAGCAGAGCTTGGTTCCAAGAGGCATATCTTGCTCAGTTTTTAACATTTTTGACCTCAAGAAGAGCCTAGGATTTTTTAGTGTCATGAACTCAATGGGAACCTCAATTTTATGATTTTAGCACTATATGATGGAATTTTTTCATATTCGAGTTCTTTAGTGCTAGAGGCAGAGACATTTTTGAAGAAATATGGAGGCATATTTGAGCATGGAAAGAGTCCAATTAGAGGTTTTTCAGCCTTCCAGTTTGATCTGTAGAAGTTGTTGCTCCGGTAGAGAAACTCTTTTCAGTATTTTCTCAATGTTCTTATGAGATCAGCCCTTTTTAGCTCTTCATTGTGAAGTAGTTATATGTTATGATTTTTTTTATTTAAGGTGGAGTACAAGGACCTATAGTGAGAGAGTCCTTTTTCTATTGAAAATCATGACTTGTTGTAGGGAGTCATGTTTTTTAGTGATATTTCTTTGTAGGAGAACATTTCTTTCTAGGATAAATATGGAACTCCAGAGTCAACTATTTGTAATGTGCTCATTTTCTGTTGAAATTAATAGAGAGGTCTAGCCATTGGAGTAGGCTCGGAGACATAGCCTAGGAGGGGTGAAATTCGTTATCAATTGTTGGTTTCTTCTCTCCATGTTTATCATATTGAGTTGCATATGAATGTGTTTCACTTTCAAGTTCATGTGAAAACTTAATTCATCATCTTTGAAGAGGTTTTGAAACAATTTTTACCTATAAGGACCCATTTTTTTACAACTTGCAAAGTATTAGAGGACGATCGGATTTTTCTTCCATTTTTCAGATCATGTGGTATAAGAGAGAGTTCTAACCAAATTGCAAGTATGGGATAGAAACTGAGTCCGTGAAAGACTCCAAGAATTGGAGGAGATAAAACTATCTCTTCAAATGGAAAATGTCAAGGATATTTCTTGAAGTTATAGAGGAGGAGAAAATTCAAATGTGCCTACAGTTGGAACATATTGGTGATTGTTCCATCCCGGAAGCAGCAACAAGTCCCTCAAGGATGAAACCAATTTGAGGGCATGGTCTGTATACAGGATATGGACATCATGTTGAGAATGATGCTTGTAATTTTTTCCAACATGTCAAGGATTCTCCCTATGTGCCCATTGGTAAAAGTGGCTGGCTAGAGTCATCATCCACTTCTTCATCAACATCTGAAATGAAAAATATGAGTGGTTGGCCAAAGGAGATAATTATTATTTCTAGTTCTAATCCTTCAACTAATGTTGATAACACATATTTTGCAGCTTTTGAAAAGCATGCCAAGGGTATTGGTGTGAAGCTTTTAACTCATATGGGTTAAGATGGAATATGCCTCGGAGTCAATGGCCAAGACATCATTAATTCTATCGAAGTGAAGGAATGACCACGGTATGAAGGATTGGGTTATGGCCATGAAGGACGGTGTTTCTTGATAAATTCCTGAGCACCCTCAAGAATTAGGTTCTTGATAAATTCCATTGAAGGATTGGGTTATCGTATCAATAATTTATGACATTATGAATTTTTTGATCAACAGCTAAAATGTCAAGCAGAAGGATTGATTGGGTTGCTAACTTAGCAGTCTATACAAATGATGTCATCATCTAACTGTGTAGGGTACAGTATCAGACGGTCCAATCTTGTGCTGACACATGGCATCACTATACATATTGGAATGGTGGTTTTTGATTGGTTAGTAGATTTGAGGTGGTCCAATAATAGGGTGCCACATGGCCTAATGAGAGGACACCACGTGACCCTCTATGGTAGGACAAAATTTGTGTATAAGGGTCGAAGGGCCTCAGCGGGGTTTGACCCCTAGACCTACTACAACACAACGCAACGCACTACCGCCAAGCCACACCATTAGTTATTAACATATATGAGTGGTCGCTTTTTATTTAAAGTGTTATATTTATGGTGTTGAGCGAAGGGGCGGGGCGCTTGGCCCCAGCCCCCAGTTTTTGTTACCACCATACAACCCATGGAAAAGTCATAAGGTGCTACAGTGGAGAGGGAGGGGACTAATCCCCAACACCTAGTTACATTCCCATCACACAACCAAAGGCGGAGGCTATAACAGAGGGGCGAGCCACTTGGCCCTAGCCCTGATTCTATCGGTGCCATGCATGGAGGGAGCAGACCTGGTGGCACCTAGCCACTCAGGTCCCTAGTCCCATGATGACTCATATGACCATGACCACAAGCGAGGTTATTTAGCTAGTGGGGGTGAGTGGTTAGCCCCGGCCCCCAACCACATTGCGTCCACGTGACCCTAACCTAATGCTTTAGGGGTTATGGCGCATTTTAAATAAGTGACAAATTGCACCTTTCTCAGTAGGAATCCCACCGATTCCTGGTGAAATTTTCACTCGACAGACTATGTAAAGGTTGAATTCCTCACACAATTAGCAGGCTTTGCCAATTTGCAGGACAGATAGCATAGTTTGGTTCCAATAGGCATATCTTGCTTAGTTTTTAACATTTTTTATCTCAAGAAGAGCTTAGATAGTGGTTTTGAGTGTCCTGAACTCAATGGAAACCTCATATTTCGCATTTGAGCATTGTGTGATGGAATTTTTGCAGATTCAAGCCCTTTAGTGCTAGAGGTAGAGACATTTTTGAAGAAATATGAAGGTATATTTGAGCATGGAAAGAGCCTATTTAGAGGTTTTCCAGCCTTCCAGTTTCACATGAAGCAGTTTTTACTTCGGTAGAGAAGCTCTTTTAAGTATTTTCTCAATGTGTTTATGAGAGAATCCCTTTTCAACTCTTCATTGTGAATTAGTTGTATTTTATTCTTTTTTAATTTAGGTACAGTAAAAGGACCTATTCTGAGAGAGTCCTTTTTCTGTTGAAAATCATGACTTGTTGTAGGGAGTCATATTTTTTAGTGAGATTTCTTTGTAGGAGAATATTTCTATGTAGGAGAAATATGCCACTCTAGATTCAACAATTTGTAATGTGCTCATTTTCTTCTAAAATAAATAGAGCGGTCTAGCCATTGAATAAAGATCGGAGACGTAGCCCAGGAGGGGTGAACTCTGTTATAAATTGTTGGTTTCTTCTCTCCATGTTTATCATATTGAGTTGCACATGAATGTGTTTCACTTTTAAGATCATTTTAAAACTTAATTCATCATCTTTCAAGAGGTTGTGAAACTAATTTTACCTATAAAGATCCATTTTGTTATAATTTTGTAATATTCCTAAAATTTAGCTTTTAGCTAAATGGAATATTAGAGATCGTTTTGTCACTAGGTAGGTGAATAAATGGGTGGGAAGGCCCATAAATCTCCTTAGCAGCAATAAAAACAGTTCAAGTGTGAAATGAGACCTTCTAAACAGCTAAATAAAGCACCTTTGAGTATGAACAGGGGTTGGATCATGTGGAACAGGTCAACTTTTACCAAGTCAACAACGTTGTTATGGAGGAGTGGACATTAAATGAGGAATAACGCAGTTTTGGAGGGAGATGGATTGCATGGAGGAAATGACCTAATTGAGTGGGGCCAAAGGCAAGGAATCTCATAATCTATATAAGGAAGAGGATGGCAACCATATGGGGTTATGTTTTGGATTATTATTTTTTATGTGGTCTATTTAGAATTCTTGCATTCTTCAGTTGTTTAGTTGAGATTGCTGTGTTGTTTAGCACCGGGTGTTCCCGAGCGGGAATCCCACCTCTTTCCTTGAGAGGCCTCTTGAAAGAGCATTGCATTTCATTTCCTCATTCAATTTTTCAGACCAGGCTATAGCTTTCTTCATCATCGCAGTTTCTACAGGATATTGTGTTGTGTTGCAGGGTGCAGTAGTGGAGAATTAGATCAGGTGTCTTCATAGCTAGTTTTTAAGTGGAGGAAGATTTCCATCCATTGGGAGGCCTTTAAAGAAGGCCCCTGAGCTTTATTGACACATTTATCAGCAAGCTAAGGATAATTTATCCCCTACAACGTAGTTTCAGTCCAAATCTGCGTTATTTTAGGGAGGAGTTGCAGTGGTTGTTTTGAGAGGTGATTTCTTCAGTGGAGGAGCCATTCTTTCATCCGAAGGATCTTTTGGATAAGATCTATAGTTCTCTACATCAGCTTCAGCCATATCTTCTCATTTAAATTTTTGCAGCATATCTTCAACCCTAGGGCTACAGCTTACATTGGCCATTGTGTGCATTTTCCGGAAACCCTCTTGGGTTGTCTTGGAGAGCTAGTCTAGTGCTCGGATCTGTATGTTTAGATTCTATTGGGGCCTATATCAGTATTATTACATCATTTTATCATCTCCAGTTGTAGTTATACCCAATATGACTACGCTATCATTTCTCTCTGGCATTTTTTTTTGTGACAGCAACTCATATTTGAGAGTGATTGCTTATGGGAGGCTTGTTTCCTCATTGTATATGATCTATGCCTCACTATTTTGTACTAATTTGATCATCTAATACATAATTTTATGACTCCATATTGGTCTCCAATGTTAATGAGTTGATTTACATTGCTATTTCCAGTTTTTTGTTCATATATTGTTGCTTCCCCATTTGGGAATATTACAGTGGTATCAGAGCATAATCTTGGCTCAGCCTGTGCATTCAGGCAATATGTCACCACAAGGAGAAGCTTCTCACAAGAAGAGGAGATGTACAGAAGAAACAAAGACATCACTCCATTATTTGGAGGAAGGAAGGAAGAGGGGCTCTCAAAGCTTCTTTTTCAAACTATGCAGAGCATTCATGAAGATATCAAGAAGATGAGAAGGGAGATGTACAAATAATCTCCAAAGGGGTTTGAATATGAAGCAAGCCCTAGATTTTTGCATGATGGGTGTGAGCATGCAGCCACATATTATGATTCACAGTGCAATCTTATGCCCAGATTTACTATAAGAAACATGGAGGGAGAAGATGTGCCAAAGAAGGAGACTCTTGGTGATTATTTGCAAGAGGATGAATCTAAATCTAAGAGGTTCAAAGATCACCTAAACTTCCAAGGGTTTTGCAAGATCAAGGAGGAAAGAAGCACAAGGAGCAAGCGGCATGGTGTGGGTAGATTCTTTCTATCTACTTTTGATGGTTCACCTAAATGTCTAGCTAGGGTTTGGGTGGAGGAGCTAGACACCTATTTGTAGCAACACCAAGTTTCAGAGAATGAAGCCATCAAAGTAGCAGTGCTGCATCTTGAAGGTAAGGCTTATGATTGGTGGTTTTATGAAACTTCTTTCTTGAATCATGTAAATGTATCTACTTATGCAAAGTTCACTAGGAGGTTAGTGAAAATATTTGATGCAAAATATTTTGAAACATCCTTGGTTGAGCTAACCAAGCCTAAATAAACAAAACCTTTGCATGAGTTGGAAGGATCCATGAACCCAACTCCATTCCAGAATGCTATTGAGGGGGTTAAGAACTTGCAGAATACCTTGCTAGAGGCAAGATCTCCACTTCAAAAAGAGCTCTCTTCTCAAAAGGAATACATGGAGATCTCTTTTTCAAAAGAGGATCAAAACAAAGAGCCTCTTAATGATGATGAGGTAACCTCCATTCATGATGAAGGGGAAGAGTAGGTTGGAGGTAACAGTGCTATCACATCAGGAGAAGATCTAGTACCTCATGGAGAGGTAGATGGATAAATTTCTCCAATAAGAGGAGTTCTTATATCATTACAAGAAGTTCCAAAGGATATCATATGTGGAGATCAAGGCACAATCCATGAATAACATGTGCCATTATTGATAGATTGTGAGACCTTGTAGATGAAAGGAGAAGGTAGGGAGGATGGCCAGCATCACATGATTAGGCGCACACACCCCTATCTATTTCAGAAGGTTGGTGCACAGAAGAGGTAGACTGATTTGCGCAGTAAGGGCAAGGGAAAAGTTGTCCATTCATATATGCAGTCTACTCTTGATATTGATGTCTCATTGCATGGGGGCATTCCACCTGGGAGACCACCAGATCAGGATATGATGGGAGATGCTTCAAAATTGGTTGCACCACTCATTGATCCTAGAGGGGTGAGGACTTTGGGAGGACTTGACATAGTGCTGAGAATCTTGGGTAGACTCAAGGAGGAGGGAGACATTCTCCCATTTTCAGCATTACCGCTCTCACTACATATTTTTCGCTGATAGAAGTTGCTACAATGATGGAGGATGGCACCACCATGGTGCAAGGAAGCTGCTCCATGGATTTGGAGAAACAGAGGGTACTTCCCTTGAGGAAGGAATCCTCCATGTATTGGAGTATATGGAGGCCACCCATGCTTACATTGGCCAAGATCAGGAGGTTCTTTTTGGATGGTAGCTTCTCATGGGAGGCCAACTTCCAAAGGCCACCACTTTTAATTGAGCATGAGCAACTGCATGATGGGCATGGAAGCACTTTGGAGGATGAATTTGGCATGAGGGATGTCACAGGAAAATACAACAGCATGTGGGGAGCTTCACATTTTAGATCTTCAGCGTTGTCCCTTAAGAGGATTGATCCATATTGGAGGTCTCAACTTTTGGTAGAGTACTCCAATGATCTTGGTGCTTGCATGATTCTTGATGACCCAGAGGAAGATAATAGATACATGGTGGATGATGGGGTCATCTATTCTTATGGAAAATTATTCTTGAATAGAGCTTCTGAGCTCAAGGAGAAGCTATTACATGCAGCACATGTGGACTTTCTTTCCATGCACTTTGAGTCATATAATTCCTTGATGGAAAAGTTCACTTGGCAGGGCATCCAGCAGGATATATATCATCATATGGAGAGATGCATAGCCTGTATGATGATGGAGACGTTGTCATAAACACTTCCCTACTCATTGAGAGTGAGGGAGAAATTTTAGTTGAGCCATTTCAGCTCAATGACCATAGTACATAGTAGAGGATGTACATTTATGCATTATGATTTGTACTCCTTTACTTTTTGTGAGCAGAATATTGTACCAAGGAGGATCATTCCTTCTTGTATATTTTACTGTGATGTAATTGAGGCCATTTTCAGCATTGATGTTGGCTATTCTATTGGTGGTTTGTGGGAGATGCCACATGATTCTTGGTGTGCACCATTGGCATCAAATTTTACTTTTATGATCCCATCTTGTAGGATGATTATGGCAGCAAACAGGTGGTTGAAAAGACAATTGTTATACTTTGTTTTGAGGTAGGAAGGGGATGCACTACTCTAGTTCCACATGTGGGACTATGATCTACCTTCCGGTTGTCATATGGAAACTTGTTTTTATTTGCTTCCATATATTGATGATGTTCTTATTCTCATGGGAAGCTTTTTGGGGAGGATGGAACAAGAGTTGGAGGTGCCCATTGGGAGTATGATTCTCCATACTTCATATGTTGCATGTTTTAGGAGAAACAATGGGCAAGCCATGATTGCCACACTACATCTCTTGTCTTCATGTGGGAGGAACCATTTGGAGAACTTGAGTTCTTGGGAGAGGCACTTCATGGATGTTTTGATTGGTGGGGTAACTTGGGACATTCTTGGAGACCATAATATTTTAGCCCAAGATCAGAAAAAGCCCCATACATATCATAAATGGAGAGAGAAACAACATGGGTGGAAAAATATAATCTCTCCATACAACCCCAATACATTGCATGAACCGGGGGTTGAGGATTTCTTTGATGAGCTACCTAGGATGGCTCATTTCATTTGGATGATACATGGGAATGGGAGTCTCTCATTGGGAATGAGATCCACTATGTTTCTCATCACTCCTACCTTGAGGAGGCCATTGGACAGCAATAAGGGTTCCATATAGACCTTCCATTTTCTCATGATGAGAGCCATTTGGTTTATCCACCAAAGGCCAACTTGCACACATGGGAGGAACCATTGGGAGGCAGAATTGTTGTAGAATATTTGAAGCAATAATGGAGACTATTTGATGAGGAGGCCACAAGAGGAGGAGAGGAGAATTTTTCTCCACCTTTACAGTTGCTTGGGGACAAGCAACATTTTGGAGGGGAGGACTGTAATATTACTAAAATTTAGCTTTTAGCTAAATGGAATATTATAGATCATTTTATCACTAGGTAGGTGAATAAATGGGTGGGGGGGCCCATAAATCTCTTTAGAAACAATAAAAAAACTTCAAGTGTGAAAGGAGACCTTCTAAATAGCTAAATAAAGCACCTTTGAGTATGAACAGGGGTTGGATCATGTTGAACAGGTCATCTTTGACCAAGTCAACAGCCTCGTTATGAAGGAGTGGACATTAAATGAGGAATAACGCAGTTTTGGAGGGAGATGGATTGCATGGAGAAAATGACCTAATTGAGTGGGGCCAAAGGCAAGGAATCTCATAATCTATATAAGGAAGAGGATGGTAGCCATATGGGGTTATGTTTTGGATTATTATTTCGTATGTGGTATATTTAGACTTCTTGCATTCTTCAGCTGTTTAGTTGAGATTGTTGTGATGTTTAGCACTAGGTGTTCCCGAGCAGGAATCCCACCTCTTTCCTTGAGAGGCCTCTTGGAAGAGCATTGCATTTCATTTCCTGATTCAGTTTTTTAGACCAAGCTACAAATTTCTTCATCAATGCAGTTTCTACAAGATATTGTGTTGTGTTACAGGGTGCAGCAGTGGAGAAATAGATTGGGTGTCTTCAAAGCTAGATTTTCAGTGGAGGAAGGTTTCCATCCATTGGGAGGCCTATAAAGAAGGCCCATGAGCTTTATTGACACATTTAGCAGTAGGATAAGGAGCATTTATCCCCTACAGTGCAATTTCAATCCAGATCTGCATTATTTTAGGGAGGAGTTGCAGGGGTAGTTGCAGTGGTTGTTTTGAGAGGTGATTTCTTTAGTGGAGGAGCCACTCTTTCATCCAGAGGATCTATTGGAGAATATATGTAGTTATCTACATTAGCTTCAGCCATATCTTCTCATTTTAGTTGTTGCAGCATATCTTCGTCCCTAGGGTTGCAACTTACATTGGCCATTGTGTGCATTTTCTGGAAACCCTCTTGGGTTGTCTTGGAGCGTTGGTCTAGTGCCCAGATCTGTATGTTTAGATTTTATTGGGGCCTATATTAGTATTATAACATTATTGTATCATCTCCAATTGTAGTTATACCCAATATGACTGCACTGTATTTTCTCTCCGACATTTTTTTTTGTGACAACAACTCATATTTGAGAGTGATTGCTTATGGGAGGCTTGTTTCCTCATTGTATATGATCTATGCCTCACTATTTTGTACTTATTTTCGGATCTAATACACAATTTTATGACTCCATATTAGTCTCCAATGTTAATGAGTTGATTTACATTGCTATTTCCAGTTTTGTGTTCATATATTGTTTCTTCCCCATTTGGGAATATTACAAAGTTGCAAAGTGTTAGAGGATGATCAGATTTTTCTTCCATTTTCATATCAATGACCATGTTTTTTTTTATTTATTAATACTTAATGAAAATGACTAAAGGATTTTTTACACTTCTAAATCTAGGTTACAACTTACAAGCAACATAACTATACCAAAGTATGTTTCAAGCAACTTACGATGCTTGGATTCATGTTTATTATAAGCCATGCCATACCAACATCATCATCTAATAATGGATTACGACTCATTTTTAGTATTCTTCCCATTAATGCATTTCATATGATTAAGCAAGAATCAGTAAGGGTTTACATCATTATAGGTTTTCACATTATGTCAAGGGTATGCATTTATCCTTAGCAAGGTTTTCATATTATTCCCTAAGATGTACAAAAATCATTCCATCCATTCAACATGCACATTCACTTCACTACAAGAAAATAGGACATTGGTGAGGGGCAAAAAATGTCACCATAAGCTCATTGGTGACTTTCAAAAGAGCCTTCGTCACCAAAAACTGAACGTCACCAAAGGTGGCATCGCTGAAAGTATAGGTGTTGTAGTGACATTCAAGGTCTGTCACCAATAATGACTTATAATGATGGATAGTGACTGTCACCATTTCATATGAGAAATGGTGATGAAAAATAGTCTTTGTCACCAAAAACCTGAACGTCACCAAAGGAGGCATCACCGAAATTATGTGTTGTGGTGACATTCAAGGTCCATCACGAATATTGATTATAATGATGGATAGTAACTGTCACCATTTCATATGAACAACAACGATTTTTTGTAATTGACCTTTCATGACCGTCACTATTGGTGCATATATATATGGTGATGTTCGTTGACCATCACCATTTCATATTTGGCGAGGGTAAAAAAATGTCACTATAAGCTCATTGGCAAGGGTCAAAAAATGTCATCATAAGCTCCTTGGTGAGGGTTGAAAAATGTCACCATAAGCTCATTGGTGATGGTAAAAAGAGTCTTTGTCACCATTCCATATGAATATCAGGGCACGATGGAATCAAACCACCAACCTCCTGCTTGTAAATAAGGTGCTCTTCCATTGAGCTAGCACCCTTTAAAGAATCAAACTTTAAAAAATTAAACCTTGAAACCTTATAAATTTTAAATTCTTCAAAAATATTTTACTAAAAAAGAAAAATAACATCAAATTTGCAAGTCCCTACTTAAAAATTATGGAAATTATGAAAATTGGATGGAGTTATAAATGAAGTGTTGGGAAGTACCAAACATACAAAAATACATTTATTCCATTCTATAAGAAATATTAGAACAAGTTTTAGATTGTTATCTATATGAACTAAATTAAATATTCTGTGTAAAATATGTGTATGCTCTAATGAATAAATCAAGACTTCTAAATGTATATTTGTGCTATGAAGATTTGTATCCTACACCAATATGGAATAGGTATTGTTAACCAACTGCAAATTAATATACATGTCAAAGACAAAATCAGCAAGAGGAAGTTATTTCTATGACTTTTGGGGCACACTTGATACACTAACTATCTTTGAATGTCCCTTATGTAAATATATTACTATATTTAAAGCTCTAGCATATTATAGGACCAGAAGAATACTTCTCTCTTTAATGCATAGCTTCTCTTCCTTAGGTAGAGAAGATGCCCTATCATCTATAAAGATTTTGAGTGATAGATCTGCAGTTTACAGTTATGTTGACCACTAAAAGAACCCTTTTATCCTGAGACAATTTATAATTTTATGAAAATGTTTAGCCTTGACTAAAACAATGACTGGCAAGGGAAAATGGGACTAGACCTTAAAAATTCTTTGAGTGTCTTGAAAAATGATTTTTTATTTCCCATTGATAATGTTGCCTCTATTTTTTAGTAGTTTAGAAAAAACTTTTGGGAACATATTCTGCAAGAATATGGCTTGAATTTAGGAACCTGATATTACAAAGTGGCACAACTTTGAACCCTTTCATAAATTTAATGACAATTTTCATGGTGATTTAAAACAAAAAATGACAGCATACTATTTCCCTAATTCAAAAAACCATCATTCATTTTGTAGGAGATTAAAAAAATATTAGCATCTTACAGAATTAAGTTGTCTAGGTGATTAACTATTTTATCCCCATACTCAATCCTTGTCTTCAGGGGGTTTTGTATAGCCTTGAAATGCAATGATACTACTCATTGTTGTATTGATCCTTGTAGGCACTACAAATAGTCTAGGAAACCAAAAAAAACAATAACTTGAGCTTCTTACGTCATAAATGATCTAGTTTCCATAGAAAGACTCTTTAAGCATTTGACTTTATATAGTACTAGTGAATGCAATAACCAACAAAAAATTGAATGGATGACCATATGTGCAGGTAAAATATAGACATGTAGAATATATATCTCCTAGTTCTATGAATCCAGTACAATTTTTCTTAGTTATGGGAATTGAAAAACATTTTCATGGATGGTTCCACTGGGTTTGAGTTTGTGTCAACCTTGCCAAGAGCACACACAAGAAGTAAAAAGAGAGAAAAGGGTTGAAAATAAAAACACATACACACACAAAGCCAAAGAAAAGTTGATTGGGGTTTGGTTGGTTGGTAAAACAGGGGTGTTTTTATTCCCCAACCAAGTTTTAAATTCCCCTAAACACATTTCTCTCCAGTGAGATATTTCAACTAGGTAGCTACAAGTCCTGTACATTTTTTTCTAAATAGATATTCTCAGTACCCTTAGTAGGTTCATCCCAAGTGGGCCTTCTCAATTGGGTAGCTGCAAGTCTTGGGAAATTTTTTATGAATAGATAGTGAGAGTTTGGGGTAAATTGGGTTGAATAGATACTCTTAATAAGCCCCTATGGGGCTGTGGGCTGTCTCACATGGGGAGGTGCTAGAGTTGGAAAAGTTTTTCTTAATGGATACTCTTAATAAAATTTGTCATAAAATGTTTGAAATGGTAAAACGAGCATTAAGTGGTGGTCTGCTACATAATCTAATATGCCATCCTCTATCTCTGTTAGTAGTTAGAATTGGTATTGTTGGTAATAATTGTCATGGGATTATGGTGCATACTAGTAGTGAGTCATAATCCATACTTTGCTTTTGTTAGCATTTATAATTAGTGTAGTTGTGATGGGTTCATACAATGTGTCCATGTGACTACCAATGAAGAATCCCAAAGAAAAAGATACAAAAGATGAATGATTAAAATAAAAAGGTGGTAAATACCAGCGAGTTTAGAGTAAACCATAAGGAGAAGCATAACCATTATACTTGCAGCTACTCATGGATTCTATGATGGTGTCCTCTACATTGATTAACTTCCTGAAGCACTTGGATGAATAATCCCCGTGACTAATGGGAATCAGACTCTTTTTAGGACATACTATTGTTGTATTCAATAACACAAGATTGCACCTGGTCACTTCCTTCTTCACATACCCATTGCTAACAGAAAATTTCTCCAAACCAGAATCATTTCTTACACAAACATGCTTCAAGCCAAACATTATTTATTAATCAACAAATTAACATAAAACTTCAGCACATCACACATCCACCACATTATAATGAAAGGGAACAAAGATATTTGAACAAATCCAAGGAAACATGGAATACAATACCTTCAATCTCTTCAATTTTTTTACCATGTTTGACATCAAAGATAAGAATTTCTTACAGGTTTCCAATGTCCAATAAATTCTTAGCCTCACCACCTACATATATTTTTCCGCAAAAGGTAGAATTCCTAAAAGAAACACCCTCTTTGTCCACATCCTTACAATCGGGACAATGTTCTTATGGGTATACAATATCTTCCATTTGATATAAGCATCAAGATACCTAACCTATAAATGTGTTCAACATGTTATAAATGAAATCATTTCAAATCTTAAATTCATTAAGCCTTTTCATGTATATTTCAAATTATTTAAAGAAACAAATACAAACAAACTTGTTATAAATCAAATCATTTCAAATCTTAAATTCCTTAAGCCTTTGCATGTATATGTCAAATTATTTAAAGAAACTAAATAAAAAAGAAATAAATACAAACAAACTTGTTATAAATGAAATCATTTCAAATCTTAAATTCCTTAAGCCTTTGCATGTATATGTCAAATTATTTAAAGCAACTAAATACAAAAGAAATAAATACAAACAAACCTAAAGTGTAAGCAGTTAAACTTGAGGGAACCAATCATCTACATGTTTATCCCAACTTGTTTCTAGTGCAATGAGCCAAATTTTCTTCTCAAGCTGCAAAACAAAATTCAAACACCCAACATGTTACATATATCAATTAAAAAAACACCTTACATTTGAACAAGAGGGACAAAACCTGGCATATATCCATGCATTCCCTACATATCCGTTGGCATAATCTATCCATAATCTACATGTTTATCCCAACTTGTTTCTAGTGCAATGAGCCAAATGTTCTTCTCAAGCTGCAAAACAAAATTCAAACACCCAACATGTTACATATATCAATTAAAAAAACACCTTACATTTGAACAAGAGGGACAAAACCTGGCATATATCCCTGCATTCCCTATATATCCGTTGGCATAATCTATCCATAAAATGCCATGTCAAAACTTATTAAATTTGAGTAAAAGAATGTGAGAAGGATTGAATGCCAACAATCATTGCTTTTAAATCAACTATCACTTTCGCAGAGGCTCATAGTAGTTTCAATTAATTCGAGTGGGTATATTAGTACAAAAATTAGGATAATATGTAACCATGCTTAAATCTAGAAACAAGTTTCACTACAAAGCTCAAGCTCAGGATGGCGGTGTTCTAAGAGAACTAGCAACAATACCAATCATTCAACAACAATATCATGTAAAATATTGACGATTTCTAAGAAAACACTCTAGGGCTCTCTACATTATACTGGCGAGAGATCTTGAGAAAACACAAAAGGATAGGACTTGTGTTGGCCATGTTAGATACATTCAAAAAACCAAGAAAATTTGATCTCGTAGTTCATTGAAAACATTCAGATAACAATGCAACAAGTGAAAATGTTATTTAAATGTTGTGGCACAACATGATGAGAAGTTTCTACAACATTTTTTAGGCCCTGGTGCACTCAACAAAGCAGTGAAGGTGCAATAGTGGTTACCTTATAATTCCGCAATATTGGAGGAGTTAAAGAGCACATGCATTTACCAACTTCAGTTCTTAATTGATATTTCCAACAATGTAGGCGATGATTATGCGTTACATGTATACCTACTCGAACAATTTAAATCACAGTAGAACAAAGATGAAATAGACCTAGAAGTTGAAAATTCTATGGATATGTTATGCTCGAACAAAGCAATAGATGAATGTGTTACAATTCATAATGGAATGTTCTTCAACCTTCCTATGCCAGATGTGTACCATTGAGTGTATCGACTGTTTACTCCAAAAATAATATTTTCTTTTCTATCTTCTAGAAGCGTTAACATAATTCTTATGTAATGGTAGTGTTACAATGCCCACAACAAAACAAAATGTGTTACACCTAAGCCTGGAACCAATGTTGACAACAAAAAATATGTGTTACATCTAATACTAACATTACAATGGATGTTCTAACCATTATGTCTTCCAAAATTATTAAATTTGGTATTTCCCCTAGCACTTTTACATATTCTATACAAGTATAATGTATTCCAGAGCAAAGGTATCCGTGGCATGGATGTGTTTCAAATAAGTGTTCATTTTACTGTGTCGAGGACAGAGAAATCATATTGAAGGTTCTATAATAGATTAAATGAGTCGAATAATTGCCAATAAGATTGCATTCAAGATTTTTTGATAGAGTACAATGCACCGCATACCAGGAGAGGTTGAAGGTGGTAGTTTAATTGCAACTTCAAACTCTAGTTCTTAATTTCTGAATAGCATATTAGGTTATGCAGACAATGTGTTGATTCTTCAATTTCCTGAATCTTTGAATAGTTCAATGTCCTTTCGCAAAAAAAAAGATCAAGTGTGATGATAAAATTTGGCATCACAACAACATGGGCAATGTTTCTGTCTCAGGCAAGTTGCCACTTGCAGAAAAAAATTTCATCCTGTGGTCTCTCAAATACTACAGTGCTGCTCAGTTCATTTAACATTGCGCTAATTCCAGTAGATCAAAATAGACCTTTCAAATAATGTGCATTTCTTAGGAATTTCTAAAACTCTTTTTGAAAGCCTTGATAACATTTTTGGTTCAAGGTGTACCAAAGAAATATGGGAGCATGCCCATTGTGACTTCCCATTATTATGGCATCCCTAGAAGCTAAATACTCCACATCCCTTGAAAGGGAATTTATGTGCTCGATCCTTGTTATTTTCACACCGCATGGCATGCATCCAGTAGAATTATGCCCAGACGCACTCACACTTCCTATTGCCTTCTTAAAACTCACCTTTGGTGCCCACTTCACAAAGGGCATCATTAAGCCAAATAGAGCCCCGTCACAATGGATATAAAATCGGTCTTTCATAAATCTTGTTTTGAAGAAAGATGGAGGCATATTTGAGCATGGAAAGTGTTAGGTCCTTATATTACTAGTATAGTCCCTTATTCTTGTTAGTGTAACCCCCTTATTGTTATTGGTGTACCCCTGTAACCCCCATATTGTTATTATTGTGTCCTTGAATTATTATTGTTAGGTCAGCTAAGATTACATTGTGGCCCCATGGACTTCTATATATAGAAAGGAGGTTTTGTCATTTTTATCATCCAAGAATTGTTCATTTATGTAATTTATTGGAGGTTTCCCCCTCAAAATGGGTGATTTCTGAGGAGTTTTTCTCTCTTTTCTTCTATTTTTGGGGTTGGTTTCACAACATTTGGTATCAGAGGTTTGGATTCTAGGGTTTTGTTGCTCCAAACATGTCATCATGGAATTTTCACTATAATTTTTTTTCCATGAAGTTTCAGAAGCTGAAATTTTTAGAGTACAAATAGAAATCCTGAGGAACATCGTCACAAAATTTCAGAGCTTGTTTCGAAATATTTTTGGAGATATGATCTATGGAAGTTAGGTCTTTTTGCAGGCTCCTGAATTTAACCTAAATAGGTCATCGCAAAATTTTAGCTATAGAGTTTTTACAATGAGGTTTCAGAAGCTGAAATCTAGAGGAACCTCCTGTAAAAATTTTAGATCTTGGTTCGCAATATTTTTGGAGATATGATCTATGGAAGTTAAGATTGTTTCAGGCTCCCGAATTTCATCTCAAAGAGGTGATCATGGGAAAAACATCATAACTCTCTCTCTGAGCGTCGGATTGGGATTCTCTAAAAAGTGGCCACAAGTACATGAACTATAGTTTTTTCTATATCAATTTCAGACCCAAAGGAGGAAACGCTGATACGTGGCAAGTCGTAAAAGTTCACTCTATTGAACCAGTCCATAATTAGGTCATCGTGGGATATTCGGCATAACTTTGTCTTGAAGAATCCAAATCAGGTCAGACCTATGGCATTCAAAATAAGATTCATAGGGCTGCTTTAGGGCAAAATTTCAGCTATTGAAGATCCGAAATCACAAATATAATTCAGTTTCAATATCAAGCTCCTCAAAAGCAAGAAAAAGGTGTGTATTTTTTTCGAATTACATAAGTCTTGTTTGAGAAAAAATAGTTTGAATTTATTCCAAGGGAATATTGAAGAATAGATATCAGTATTGGGTTCTAAAATTCCCCCTTAAAATAATTCAACACCCATTAAGCCTTCAAAAGGCTCTACTATGACTCATGAAGAAGAAGAAACACAACATGAGATATCAAAATTCCAAGAGCAAGTGCACCAAATTTCGCTGTCGCAAAGAGAAACAAAAAATGAAATGGAAGTTTTGAAGAAAGGCATGGAAACTAAGATGGATGGTTCGAAATGCTATTTTCTATTTTTGGATCTGGTTTCGCAACAGAAAGAGCCCAATTAGAGGTTTTTCTGCCTTCCATTTTCATCTGTATAAGTTGTTGCTTCGGTAGAGAAACTCTTTTCAGTCTTTTCTCAATGTTCTTATGAGATATGCCATTTTCATCTCTTCATTATGAAGTAGTTTATGTTATGATTTTTTTATTTCAGGTGGAGTACAAGGACCTATTGTGAGAGAGTCCTTTTTCTATTGACAATCATGACTTTTTGTAGGGAGTCATGTTTTTTAGTGATATTTATTTGTAGGAGAACATTTATTTCTAGGATAAATATGGAACTCTAGAGTCAACTATTTGTAATGTGCTCATTTGTTGTTGAAATTAATAGAGAGGTCTAGCCATTGGAGCAGGCCCGGAGACATAGCCTAGGAGGGGTGAACTTCGTTATCAATTGTTGGTTTCTTCTCTCCATGTTTATCATATTGAGTTGCATATGAATGTGTTTCACTTTCAAGTTCATGTGAAAACTTAATTCATCATCTTTGAAGAGGTTGTGAAACTACTTTTACCTATAAGGACCCATTTTTTTATAACTTGAAAATTATTAGAGGACGATCGGATCTTTCTTCCATTTTCAAATCATGTGGTATAAGAGCGAGTTCTGACCAAATTGCAAGTATGGGAAAGAAACTGAAGCGTGAAAGACTTGAAGAGTTGGAGGAGATAAATCTATCTCTTCGAATGGAAAATGTCGAGTTAAGGATATTTCTTGAAGTTATAGAGGAGGAGAAAATTCAAATGCACCTACAGTTGGAACATATTTTGGAGGAACATATTGGTGATTGTTCCATCCCGGAAGCAGCAACGAGTCCCTCAAGGATGAAACCAATTTGAGGGCATGGTTTGTATACAGGATATGGACCTCATGTTGAGAATGATGCTTGTGATTTTTTCCAACATCTCAAGGATTCTCCCTATGTGCCCATTGGTAAAAGTGGCCGGCTAGAGTCATCATCCACTTCTTCATCAACATATGAAACAAAAAATATGAGTGGTTAGCCAAAGGAGTTAATTGTTATTTCTAGTTCTACTCCTTCAACTAATGTTGATAACACATATTTTTCAACTTTTGAAAAGAATACCAAGGGTATTGGTATGAAGCTTTTAACTAATATGGGTTAAGATGGAAGATGTCTCGGAGTCGTGGCCCGAGAAATCTAATTTCTCGAAGTGAAGGAACGACCACGGTATGAAGGATCGGGTTATGGCCATGAAGGATGGTGTTTCTTGATAAATTCCTTAGCACCCTCAAGAATTAGGTTCTTGATAAATTCCATTGAAGGATTGGGTTATCATATCAAGAATTTATGACATTCTGAATTTTTTGACCAACAGTTAAAAAGTCAAGTAGCAGGGTTGATTGGGTTGCTAACTTGGTAGTCTGTACAAATGATGTCATCATCTAACTATGTCAGGTATAGTGTCAGACGGTCCAATATTGTGTTGACACATGGCATCACTGTACAGATTGGAATGGTGGTTTTTGATTGGTCAGTAGATTTGAGGTGGTCCAATAAGAGGGTGCCACATGGCCTAATGAGAGGATGCCACATGGCCCTCTGTCGTTGGAAAAAAAAATTGTATAAGGGTCGAAGGGCCTCAGCGGGGTTTGACCCCTAGACCTACTACAACACAACACAATTCACTACCGCCAAGCCACACCATTAGTTATTAACATATATAAGTGGTCGTTTTTATTTAAAGTGTTATATTTATGGTGTTGAGGGAAGGGACGGGGCACTTGGCCCCAACCCCCAGTTTTTGTTACCACCATACGACCCATGGAAAAGTCAAAAGGCGCTACAATGGAGAGGGAGGGGACTAATCCACAGCACCTAGTTACATTCCCATCACACAACCAAAGGCGGAGGCTATAACAGAGGGGCGAGCCACTTGGCCCTAGCCCTGATTCTATCGGTGCCACACATGGAGGGAGCATAATGGGTGGCACCTAGCCACTCAGGCCCCTGGTCCCATGATGACTCATATGACCATGGCCACAAGCGAGGTTGTTTAGCTAGTAGGGGCGGGCGGTTAGCCCCGGCTCCCAACCACATTGCATCCACGTGACCCTAACCTAACACTTTAGGGGTTATGGCGCATTTTAACTAAGTGAAAAATTGCACCTTTCTCAGCAGGAATCCCACCGATGACAGGCGAAATTTTTGCTCGACGGACTGTGTAAAGGTTGAATTCCTCACACAATTAATAGGCTTTGCCAATTTGCAGGACAGATAGCATAGTTTGGTTCCAATAGGAATATCTTGCTCAGTTTTTAACATTTTTTATCTCAAGAAGAGCCTAGATAGGGGTTTTGAGTGTCCTGAACTCAATGGAAACCTCATATTTCTCATTTGAACATTGTATGATGGAATTTTTGTAGATTCAGGTCCTTTAGTGCTATAGGTAGAGACATTTTTGAAGAAATATGAAGGCATATTTGAGCATGGAAAGAGCCTAGTTAGAGGTTTTCCAGCTTTCCAGTTTCATATGTAGCAGTTTTTACTTCGGTAGAGAAGCTCTTTTCAGTATTTTCTCAATGCGCTTATGAGAGAATCCATTTTCAGCTCTTCATTGTGAATTGGTTGTATGTTATTATTTTTCAATTTAGGTACAGCAGAAGGACCTATTCTTAGAGAGTCCTTTTTCTGTTGACAATCATGACTTGTTGTAGGGAGTCATATTTTTTAGTGAGATTTCTTTGTAGGAGAATATTTCTGTGTAGGAGAAATATGCCACTCCAAATTCAACGATTTGTAATGTGCTCATTTTCTTCTAAAATCAATAGAGCGGTCTAGCCATTGAAGAAAGATCGGAGACGTAGCCCAGGAGGGGTGAACTCTGTTATAAATTGTTGGTTTCTTCTCTCCATGTTTATCATATTGAGTTGCATATGGATGTGTTTCACTTTTAAGTTCATTTGAAAACTTAATTCATCATCTTTCAAGAGGTTGTGAAACTAATTTTACCTATAAATACCCATTTTGTTATAAGTTTCAAAGTGTGAGAGGATGATCGGAGTTTTCTTCCATTTTCATATCAATGACCATGTTTTGTTTTATTTATTAATCCTTAATGAAAATGACTAAAGGATGTTGTTCACTTCTAAATCTAGGTTACAATTTACAAGCAACATAACTATACTGAAGTATGTTTCAAACAACTTACGATGCTTGGATTCATGTTTTTTATAAGCCATGTCATACCAACATCATCATCTAATAATGGATTACGATTCATTTTTAGTCTTCCTCCCATTAATGTATTTCATATGATTAAGGAAGAATCAATAAGGTTTTACGTCATTATAGGCTTTCACATTATGTCAAGGGTATGCATTTATCCTTAGCAAGGTGTGCATATTATTCCTTAAGGTGTACAAAAACCATTCCATCCATTCAATATGCACATTCACTTCACTACAAGAAAAAATGACATTGGTGAGGGGCAAAAAATGTCACCATAAGCTCATTGGTGACGGTCAAAAGAGCCTTCATCACCAAAGGTGGTGTCGTTGAAAGTATAGGTGTTGTGGTGACATTCAAGGTCTGTCACCAATAATGATTTATAATGATGGATAGTGATTGTCACCATTTCATATGAGCAATGGTGACAAACAATAGTCTTTGTCACCAAAAACTTGAACGTCACCAAAGGTGGCGTCGCCAAAAGTATGTTTTGTGGTGACATTCAATGTCCGTCACGAATATTAATTATAATGACGGATAGTGATTGTCACCATTTCATATGAACAACAACGATTTTTTGTGATGGACTCATAGCAACTTGATTTCTAGTCAATATATTTCTTGTTGACTCCCATAATATTTCATCCCTTTCCCTTAAAAGTGTTTGAATAGAATCCTTGACACTCCCAATATGTCCACCTTTGATGATTACACAAATTTTTCACTCAATATGCCAAGCCAACACAAATGTGTTATCCAAACCCAAAATCCCTCTTGAATAATCTCAAGAGAAAATTTAAGTGGTGGGAATAATATTCTATCATAATTTAAAGAAATGGTGAAAACTGGAAAGCCAAGTATGCCCCCTTGAGTTTTTAAATATGTTTTTGGAGATTATAACTTCACGTCAAGTCAAAATATACCTTAATACATGTTTTTTGCAGAAAACAATATTCACCCCGCAACAATGCATCCAGTGTTGTATAAGCCAAAATATATATTATTGGATAAACACAAATTAAATACAAATGTGTATATCTCGACCTATGCAAAATTTGAGACATTTTCATGGGGTGCATATTGTTTACCATGGAGGAATTTATGCCCTGGAAATTGTATGGATTAGAGTTATCTTTCATAGGGAAATATACATACATCAATGGAATTGGGGAAGGACATTCCTCCTAATCTTTAGGGGTTTATAAGAAACCATTAATCAAAACCACAATGGTAGCCAATGAAATCATCATCCCAGTATTCCATGCTTATATTGTTCCCCATTCGCGGTATTCATGAAAATTTTAAGATCTAACTATTATTGTTCAATATTTCATACAAATAAAGAACTCAAACTTACATCGAGAAATACAAGCCATGGGTCTTAAGTGTCAACAGAAAATCCAAACTAGAGAAAGAAAAAGCAACAGTGGGAGAAGAGGAGTATCAATAGGTGTCAGTGCACAAAAAAGTAGCTAAATACCAATGGTGAAAGGTTTCATTGATGGACACTTCACCAAGGTTGTAAAACAAAGACTAGAGCTCACTACCCACTGGCATGAAAAATTATGAGTTAGCAATACATAAGACTCGTTATAACCACAACTAAGATAAATAATTGATCCTAGTAGATCGAGGATTCCACCTATCTAGTACATGTAACACGACCACTCGACTTTAGTTGGTTGAGGTTGTTCCCAATAATTACATGTCAAATCTTAGCACCAAATTTAGTTTCCTTGATAAAACTTCCAAGATTTGGGGGGTATGAGAACTTGTTTTTTTAATAATATATACATGGGTCGCAGCCCAGGGAAAATGGGTTGGCAAATATTATATTCAAGGGAATTTAATTTTTTTGTAATAATTACTTTTGCTTCATTATTAATACTAAGAAGCCAATTTTCCAACCAAGATTTTGTAGTCGAATTTTATCTATATCTTGGAATATTCTAGGAATAGTACATGTTTATTTGATAGTTAGAGTATAGATTAGTTTTCTTTCCTTTTTATTTCTTAGACTAATTTTTTTGTTCAATATGTTCGCATGTCAACATCAAAAATGCTTCAAACTTGCTCACACAACCAACAATAATAAACCATTGTGACACCCATAATTAAATCTTTCGAAATGGTGCACATTGGATCAAGGAGTATTTTATGATTGCGATAATTTTTTATTTGAAACCATTGCTCAACGTATGTTTAAAGAAACCAATTGTGATTGAAACAATTGTATCCACACAATAGGTATATCCACTTGTAGAGGAACTTATTAGAGTTCCTCCAAAAGCCAATGATGTCCCTATTTAGCAAGCCACAAGGAAGGATTTATTACATGTAGATAATGGAAAGAGCACAAAGGTAGAAGTTAGACTTAATTGCATGTATTTGTAGATATTTCTTGGCACATGTTGGCTTTATGGGGCGTCGACCCTGGTTCGAAGTGACTGCGTAGTCCAAGAAAACCCACTATTACCGGCCCTTTCAGCAACGATTTTCTTGTGCAGACCGAAGTCTCACCCGAGGCAATATAGCGGGATGCTAGAAATAGGTTTCTACATCCAAAGGGATATAGGATTGTGGCTTTAGGGATTTCTTTCTTATCAAAGCTTCACAGGTCATATCTATCAATAATACAAGTGTTATTTAACACATCTATTGAACTCACTAAGAGACTGTGTTATCCTACTTATTCATGGATTAGACAAAGTAAATAACCATAAACAAGACTTTGTTATTCAATTACAGATCAAAACCCTTATTCAACATAGATATTCATAAACAGTAAGTAAAAGTAAGACACATCGATGTAACTCATATCTATACAATATTTCTTCCATTAATATCTAGATCCTTCTTATACATTCAATTCCACCTTGCGCACAGAGCTACAGGGGTCTATGCACACAGCTGCAAGATTCTTTCCCCTAACCCAAAACACTGACTCAAAACAATATTACATCCAAATGCATCTCATAATATCTATCATTCAATCTTACTTCTTTTCATGTCTTACTTCCTGTCTCTAACTTCTATCTAGACTCCTTATATAGGTTTGGCATTTTATACAATACCATGGTCCAAAACCATGGACGAAGTCCAAATTTCACAAAATATCCCTTCCCATTATATAATAAGGGGACTTGACCCACCCCAAATCCCCTATGACTCAAAATAGACTCCACGCTACATGCTCCACTCCTCGATCTGCGTATCCTTTCCTTCCTACTTTATTCGAGGGGATCCCATCTACAACAAGCCCCCAACACAAACTCTGACTCGTCCCGAGTCACAAACCTAGTGCACCATCAATTTTCTCTTTGATGCCGCTCAAGGAATCCTTCAACACGGGAACTGCTTTGGCATACTGCTTTCATTCCACATTCTGGAACCTCGCTCATGTGATCCATGCTCTTCTGAAGCTCGCTCGCTTGATTCACGCTCACTTTTATTTGCAACCTAGTTATAGTCTCAAGACCCCGACCAGCTATGTAGAGCATCAAGACTCTACGTCAACCATATATTCATTGCGAACTTCCAGGAACAGATTTGTCTTTGTATAACTTTAATCTACTACCATCAATACAACTAGGGAAAAATTCCCCAGTCATCTTGGCAAGCTCGATTGTGCTGCCTTCTGTCACCTATCAAATAATATACTGGTCGATTTAGTGCATTTTCACCTTTCCCAGGAACTTGGAAAACTTTCTGTCATATAACAAAACTAGGTCCCCATCCTTGAATGTATTTTTCTTAATATGTCGATCACGTCATGCCTTCTCTCTTTAGTTCTGAACCTGTTGATGAAATCCAGTGATGAACCGATCTTCTTCCACCTCGAGCAATTGCACCAATATATGCTCCATAATGTTTTTGTCCTCCATATTCGTCATTGCTGTGATGCGAATACTAGGTACGATATAATCCATTAGCATCATTGCTTCCTGGCCATACACTAGTCGAAAGGGGGTCTGACCTGTCAGCTTCTTACAGGTAGTTCTGTAGGCCCATAAAACAGCAGGAATGTGCAGATCCCAGTCATTTCTGTTAATGTTGCATACTTTTGTTAGTGTGTTCTCCACTATTTTGTTGAAAGCTTCTACTGTGCCATTCTCTTGGGGGAAATATGGCATACTCGTGTGGTGACCTACTTGGAATTCTTTAGTCAAGGCTTCGATAGTGCTATTCAGGAATTGTGTACCCCGATCACTCATCAGAATTTTTGGACAACTAAACCGTGACACAATATGCTTAATGATGAATTTGTTTCCATGTCTGCAGTACAATTCTTCACTGGTTTCACCTCAGCCCACCGAGTGAGGTAATCAGTCGCAGTAATAATGTATCGTGCACCTGTTTTCTTTCTTGATGGATCGATTGGTCCCACAAAGTCAATTGCCCATTTATCGAAAGCTTGCAATGTAACTTGGGTGTGCAACTCCATTTCATCTCTTCATGGCAGTCTTCCAGTCCTATGACAAACATCACATGTGCTACAATACTCCTTTGAATCTTTATGGACTATAGGCCACCATAATCCAATGCGTATAATATTCTACGTAGTAGCTTTTCCTGTGTAGTGACCTCCAGCTACTCTATCATGTGCTTCAAACAGTATTTTGTGTCATTCATGCTCAAGAACATATCGTCGCAGGATCTCATTAGCCCCCAGTTTATACAAGTGGCTTACAATCAGAGTAAAATTTGTTTCCCTTATGACCAGCTCTTTCCTCTGTTGTGTAGTGTATTCCGCATGTGTGATTTCCGTCGAGATAAATTGAATGATATCTAGTAAATTCTCATATGTAACCTTGATAGCGAAAAAATGGACATCCGATAATCCTTCCTCAATATTTTTTGGTTCCTCCCCTATCTCGATTCTAGACAGATGGTCGAGACCGACATTCAAATGGTCAAGCTTAACAATTACCTCAAAATCATATTGTTGGAGCATAGTAGTAACCATTGGTAAATATTCCCCCCCAACATAGGCTTTTTGACCAGGTACTTCAAAGCAGAATGATCCGTGATCATTTTGAAGTGTGCACCCAATATACAATGCATGATTTTTTGTAGCACATATACCATTTTCAACCCTTCGCGCTCTGTGGTGGAGTAGTTCCTTTCTACTTTAGACAGCTTCCAGCTGGAAAAGGCTACATGTTGATCTATATCTCCTTCTCTGGGTTGCGCTAACACAGCCTCCAAGGCTATGCAGGATGCATCGACATGTACATGAAATACCTTCTTCCAATCTGGGAAGACGAGAATAGGTGTAGTCGTCATTTTTTCTTTTAGTATATCGAGACTCTTCTGACAATCGTCAT
Source organism: Pinus albicaulis (assembly GCA_034641835.2). Classification (NCBI taxonomy): domain Eukaryota; kingdom Viridiplantae; phylum Streptophyta; class Pinopsida; order Pinales; family Pinaceae; genus Pinus; species Pinus albicaulis. The sequence goes on from CM076570.1 coordinate 922,177,122, forward strand.
ACCAATAGAACTTCACATCCTTCTTTAATAACTTATCCATGGGCGGAGTAATTTGCGTGTATGCCTTAATGAACTTCCTGTAATAGCTTGCATGTCTAAGCGTCGTGTGTAACTGTTTTACACTTGTTGGGGGTTCCAAATTGATAATCACGGAAATCTTCGCAGGGTCTACCATCAATCCTTGTTTTCACACAATGTGTCCCAAAAAAATACCAAATGGTACGTACAAAATGCACTTCTTCAGGTTTAATAGAATCTAATAATTCCTGTAGGTATCCAGCATCAAGCGCAGACTACAGATATGCTTCTTTAATAGGCCAAAGACTATCCAGTCATTGAAATATACTCCAAGGAACTTGTGGATATATTCTTTGAAAGTTGCAACAACAACCCTGGAAAATATAGCTGGTGAATTCTTCAAACGAAATGGCATGAAAGTGTACTAAAAGGACCCCCACTCAGTAGCAAAGGTGGTTTTTCTTTTGTCTTTTGGCACAATCCTGATCTGATGATACCTTGAGAATCCATCTGTAAATGAGTAGTCTTCTTGCTCACCAACATTCTCCAATACTTCATATGTGAAGGGTGTGGAAAACGAATCATGGACACATGCATCATTCAGTTTGCGAAGATAAACACAAGTCCTTATCTCTCCCTTATTCTTCTTTTCCTGGACCACCATAGGGCTAACCCAGTCAAACTCCTCAACTGGTTCAATGATGCCAGTGTTAATGATTTTGTCTAGTTCTTCCCTCACTTTCTCCTTGTACTTTGGGTTCAACCGATATGGGAATTGTTTGACTGGCTTTTCATCAGGCTTCAAAGTGATGTGCATCACTCCTAGATCACCTACAATGCTTTTTAATTCTGAGAACTTTGTAGGGAACAGGTCCTGGTATTCATGCAACATTTTGGTGACCTTGCTGATTGTGTAATCATTCAATTAGTCCCCTATCTTGGAAAATTTGGGCTTCGCCTCTGAGCCTATGTTGACTTGTTGAGTCCTAACAAGTTATTCTACATCCAACATTTCCATCTCAGGCCCTGCAACCTCTCATTTTCCTTCTGACTCAGGAATATTAACGTCACGCTGATCCTCCTCACCTTCCTCAACGGTCAAATTGTAACATTCACGGGCTTGTTCCAATTGCGCAGCCCAATCAAGTTGTACCAACGTCCTTGGCTCCTTGGTAATTCAGAATACCTCTGCCTTAAATTCTTGAAGGGCCTCATTACTACACTCCCAACCATTAGCAAAGTTACAATCTAACAAGAAATCCTCTATCATCTCATCCCAATCCACATTTCCATGGTGCATCTCTTTTTCAAGATACCATTGCTAAGATATCGTCTCCAAAGAAAGAAAGAATATGTGCACCCATTTTTTCTAAGATTCGGCACCCCAAGCTTTAGTCCAATGGGCCAAGTGCTCGCGGGGATCCTTCTGACCATCATACTTCTCTGTGATCCTCATTTCAACCTAACCAAATCTCAACCTTATCAACTTGCAAAACTCCTTCCATCCTTCTAAACTTTCCCTTTGCGTGCCCCACCATCAGGCTGGAGTAGATCTCAATGTGAAGTCCAAAGCCTCGTATCTCTGGTCCTCGAGCGCATTTTTCTTAAATTCCTCCAAAAACAAGACAACGTTCCATGTGCCATCATAAAAGGGTAATTCGTGCGCTTCCAATCTGACATAGTGTAGAGATATGGTAACCATGTTACAATGCTTAGTGGTTACTTCATGCAAACGATTTAGCCAGTGCTCCAGCTCTTCATCAGAGTCTGAAACGTGTGAACTATCGCACTCCCAACATATTCTACCATCGCGGTGGGATTAATCCATTCTTCATCCTAAATAGTAAGCTTATATATCTGATCAATCTCAGCATCCCCATACTCGTGCTGGACAGGCTTTGTATAGCATGCACCTTCAGAAGGATCTAATGGCACAACAACTCAGGTACCATTCATTTCAAATATCATATGTCGCTTCTTCAGATTTATTATAGCATCCATGTCATAAGCCCATTCAAATCCCAATAGTGTAGGATATGGATTACTATCATCAACGATCTCAATCACTTCAAAGTTGACCAACATGCCATCTCCATCAATATCTATGCTAATCCCCTACAGTCTCCCCATAGAAATGATCTTCTGATGATTTTCCATCCTCAGTTGAATTGGTGACCATTTCATTTTAGGCCTTCCCATCGGCTCCCATGTATGCTTTGGTAGAACGTTGGCATTTGATCCTAGATCCAAAATGAATTGCTCCATCTCATAATATTCGATCCACGCAGTCAACCGCATCTCTCAGCCAGTTCTTTTCTTGTTCTTATATATTTTGTTTATTTCGCATTGTTCCAGCTGCAATGTTTCCTTGCCAGTGCAATTATCTATCAACTCTTTCAACCATTCTACAGCCCTCTTGTCCCTCAGCAATTTCATACACATCTGCCAAAAGGACGCAAATATAGATTGATCAACTTCCTTTACTTTGGTATTCTCCTCAGGCTTTTTCTCTAATGGAAACAATTTTCTCTACGTGGTAGGTGGTGAAGCTTTAAGATTCATAAATGTCTTCCTTGCTTCCATGAATGTTTCTTTCTCACGTTGTACACTAAATCCAACATTCTTATCTTCAGCATTCCTTACCCAAGTCTTTGTCACAGTGTTTTTTCCTTCTGCATGGTCTCCTCTGGAATTCACACCACTGCACATTACTATGTTAGTGCTTGGATCTGCCTAGCGCGGTTCATCCCTCATCATTTGTATATTCTAATACAGTTGTTGGTTGCACTTCTCCTACATTTTAGCACAAAATGGTACAATCTTCGATTTAATGACCAAATTCTTGACAATACTTACAGGAAACTGCAGTATGATTTTGAAAATCCTTGGAAAAATGTCCAGCTTGTTCGCAGTTGTAATATATTCTCTGACCTTGTCCACAACCTGCACCTCCTCCTTGGCCTAGGAAACCTCCTTGCGCAGTCGACGAAACTGAATCTTCACACCCTTATACCTACATTCGATATGCACCATGATTGTTCTGCATCATCAAATCATAACTCTTACAATGTTGCTCATCATGTCCCACTGAATTGCAAAAATTTCATAATAATTGCTTCGGCGATCTGATAAACTTTTGCAACATGTGACAATATTCCATGGAATTTTGGCCTGCAACTTCACATAAGCTACACCATACATGGGGCCAAACACTTGGCCATGTGCTCGAACTAGGATTCAATGGAATCAACATCCCAACATTCAAATATTCTCTATAAACCGGGCATTTCTCTTTATATTGAACCTCTTCTTTACACTTGATACACCAGACTTCCAACCTCATACCAAATCGAACCTCCTTTCCCTTCTTTAGATCCTAGAGCTCCATATGCAATCTCGCCAATGGAGTTTGAATCTATTGCACCCCTATGCTTGTATTGACTATCGACGAGGCTTCCAGCTTCATCATTATCTCTAATGATTTAGCCTGAGTAGAAATCTTATGTTGTGACAATGGAAATATGAGATAAGGCAACCGCGCAGCAATGAACCATTATCTATGTTGTTCATCCCAGATATTTAAACTAATTTGGCCCAACAACATATTAAATCATTGATCTACATCCCATACGGTCTTAGTAGCCAGCTGCTTAATCTCCTTGATCTTTGTGATGCACTGGGACTATGACTTTGGTTTCTTGAATTCAACATTCATCGCGGTCTTTGTCTTAGCCAAAGAAGCATTTTCATTAGTTTTAACATATTTCATGTACCAAGACAATGCTCTATATTGTAGCATGGTAACCAACTGTGCTTTCTTCATGTTTTCATTTGTAACATTCTGTGAACTCCATATCGCTTCTACCACAAACCAGAATTGTTCAAGATCATATGTTCCCTTGAACACATGCATCTTCGGGGGTTGGTCCGTGGTGAATGCGGGGGTGGAGGTGGAGGAAAAAAATGGGATGGAATCATGATATGGGAGGAAGGTTGGGGGATCTCTACAGTGCTTTGCTAACTTTTAGATCTCAGACTTCTCAAGTAGTGGGGTTTCTTTCTATTTCTCCAGACCCAAACAACGAACCATATTCCTTTTCAACATATGTTCCCCCATTGGTCTTAAACCTTTTGCCACTTCATGTAGCACCAAGTTCCCTTTCTTCACAAATCAATCTGAGTGCATACATAGTATACCATTTTCACACAATAGCATTCTAATCTATAACTTTAGTGAATTCAAGTACTTACCTTTAAGGACTTTGAAGAACTTGTGCTTTTCTTCGCTACAAAAAAATGAAGTCTCGATAATGAAACAAATGATAAACCCTCCAAGATATTAACTATCCAATAATCAACAGCTCTCATGATCTTGTTATAAGTCTTTTTCAACTTATCAATCAGATCTAGGTTCCATGCAATTATCTTATTATTGAGCCAACCCGTCTTCGTAGCTAGTCTCGATATCCACTCGTACAACTCACTAGAAAAAGACATGAAAAAGATCTCATATTGAATTGTATATATGTACGTATATAACCAATGTTCAGTAGAGATGCATGGGTTTTTTTTTCTTGCACAGCAAACTCACGTTCTTTCAGAATTACCCAATCTTCAATCTCTTACTTAGATGGATTCCACATCCAGCTATCCCTCAGTCAAATCTCGGTCCCAACAATGGAACTATTTTTTGGCTTAATGGGGCATAGACCCAGGCTTGAAGTGACTATGCAGTCCAACAAAACCCACTATTACCAGCCCTTTTGGCAATGATCTTCTTGCGCAAACCCAAGTCTCACCTGAGGCAATATAGGGGGATGCTAGAACCAGGTTTCTGCATCCAGAGGGATAGAGGGTTGTGGATTTAGGGTTTTTCTTTCTTATCATAGCTTCATAGGTCAGATCTATCAATAAGATAAGTGTTGTTCAACACATATGTTTAACTCACTAACAAACTGCGCTATCTTACTTATTCATGCATTAGATAAAGTAAATAACCATAAAAAAGACTGTGTTATTCAATTAAAGATCAAAACCCTTATTTAGCATAAATATTCATAAACAGTAAGTAAAATCAAGACACATCAATGTAACTCATATATATCCAATAGTTCTTACATTAATAGACACATACTTCTTATACATTCAGTTCCATCCTGCGCACATAGCTGCAGGGGTCTACACACACAGTTGTAGAATTCCTAAGGTCTCTGCACACACATCTGCAGGAGCCTTTCCTCTAACCCTTAACACGGAATCAAAACAATATTACATCCAAATATTACTTCCTATCTCTAACTTCTATCTAGACTCCTTATATAGGTTTCGAATTTATAATACCATGGGTGGAGTCGAATGTTCACAAAATATCCCTTCCCATTACATAATAAGGGGCTTTGACCCACCCCAAAGCCCCTATGACTCAAAATAGACTTTGTGTTGTGCGCTCCACTCCTCAATCTGTGGAGTCTTTCCTTGTTGTTTTCTTCGAGGGGATCCCATATCCAACAGCACATGATCTTTTGTACCAACATTTACTCATATTAGTTTGATAGTTGGCTAAACAACTATGATGGGAAATCGACCAAAAACACTAACACATTTTAAAATGAATGTTTGTAGGTAAAAATGCAATAGGTTGATAACTATGATATCATTAACAATCATAGGTGAAAAATTATTGTTGTTTATACATATTCTTCAAGGGCAGAAGTCATACCTAAACCATGATGAGATTAGACCCACAATCTAGATTGAGATATGTATACTACAAACCCAAAATTGACTATAGATTTAGCCTTCATAAAAATTAGCAAGTACAAACTAATTGGTCAAAATTCACAATAGGTTGAAAAAGTGAAAATTGTATCGAAAGGACACCTTTCAATAAAAGGTCACAATGACCATATATAAGATTGTCTCATATGCATAAATACCCTACTAGTTATGTTATTGTAAAATAAAACTTCACAACCATAATATTCAGCTTGTGGTCCCATTCATCTATCAAATGAAATATGATCTACAAGTGTAAGCCAAGTATACTTCTTTAAAAAAATGATATAAAGCACACATTGATAACAAGCCTGGATTACATTTTTTTATAAAAGAATAGAAACCCTAATCTTATTAATTACTATCCCTTGTTCTCAAACCAAACATATAAATATTATAGTACTTGTTTACTAAAATAACATTCAAGCATGGCTTTAAATAGCTTACATGCTTGTCCAACTAGTTTACAAGTAAAAACTAGGAATGGTTATGTTCCATATCTATTTATACATATGTAGCATAACCCATCATTAGGTCACAATGAAGCATTTCAAAGATATATATATAACAATACATATCATTTCATGCGTGTAAGCCCAAACTAACATGTATATCTTACCCTTAAACCCCAAAATAGCTTTCTATTTTTTTTCTATCTATACATATCTGCACATTTTCTAGTCTCAAAACATATGAGTGAGGTGGAATTGTCTACCATGGAAATCAACCAAGATGACAAGGGATTGTGAAGAAGGCATACCAAAGAAATTATGGGGTCAAACCCTCCTTGTAAAAGTAGGTGATATCATTCTTTCCTTGGATGGGTTTGCTCCTCTGCATTCTACTTAATGGAGATGGGGTTGATCCAATGAAAATTATAGTGATTTCCTTCCTTGTGCACTCTCTATACTCATAGGTGAGGTCGGTATAGTGAAAATTTTAGTGATTTTCCCCTTTATGCACTCTTCTTACTAATATTTGGGTTCGATCAATGCATAATACAACTTGTTTTGGTGTGTGTTTATTTGGTTAAGGTTTTTGCACAATAATGTTTTTTTTTATGTTTGAATTTTATTTTTCTTTTTTCTTTTTTCTTTTTTTTCTTTTTAATTTGTTATTCACTTGTAATATATTTTCTATATATATTCATATAAAATATGTATTATATAGTTAAATATAACCCCCTTAACCCTTAAGCTCGCTAACCCCCTGACCACTAAAGCCCCTAACCCCTTAATACTTAACTTTTAACCCATCATCCTAAATTACTTCTAACGCCCCAAAAAATATCTTGTGTTAAAGATTGTAATGGTTACCATATGACACTTATAGCTCAAAGATTACATTTAATTTTTGGGTATTTTTTTTGGAGAAATCACATATTTCATGTGGTGGATGAGGGTGGAGGGTTATAAAGTTACCAAATTTAGTGGGTGGATGGTTAGAAAGTTACCAAGGTTAGTGGGTGGACGCTTAAAACGTTATGATAGATTATCAATATTGATTAAGGATTAAAATCAATCACCATCTACCTAATATGGGTTAGGAGGTTAAAGTTTGGTGGGTAATGAGATAAATCAAGGTCAATAACTTCTAACCAACCAATTATATATACAAAATGGCATAAAACTAAACAACACATAATTAACTCATATAAGAAAATGCATTAAAGAGAATAAATCATAGAAAAAATAGAGAATCACATACCTCCTACATTTCAACAATTCAATATCATTGATATTCTTCTCCATCCAACTCTGCATCTATATTATTTGGTTCAAAATCAACGTTGAAAGGATTGGCCATAGCAACAACATCATCAATGTCATTTTCGATAATTGCATTGTTGATATCATCATCAAGAACATTGTCATCTACATCTAGCTCGACTTATCTGACTTCTTCTTCTAAGAAATTTACATACTCCTCTACATCATCTTCTTATACCACATTAGACTTTACATGATTTCCTTTGGATCATATCTAACAATACATGACCAGCCTTCTTACTTGGAACCTCTGAGTAAAATACCTGCTCACATTTTCTTAGAAGAACATAAGGCTCTATACATAAAGGCTAAAAGGTTATATGCATAAAGGGTACAAACTACCTTGTAAAAAAAAATGTGAAATTATTAAAACTCGCATTGTTAAAATGGCTCTATGCATAAAGGTTACAAACTACCTTGTAAAACAAAAAGGTAAGATTGTTAAAAACGGTGTTGTTAAAATGTGTGCTCTTGAGGGAAATGCATGCCCAATGATGATATTAAGAATATATAGGCTTATGAAACATCCAATCCTTAAGATAAATTATGCACACCCCATGGTGAAAAATGCACGATGTAAAAGGGAAACATGCATGAAAATAAGGCATGATGAAAAATGCATACCTTGGGTTGGTAATTGAATGTTGACTTTATGAAATTACATGAAAACAGGGTATTGAGGAAAATGCATGACTTAAGATGAAAATTCACACTTAGTGTTTGAGATTGCACATTTACAGAGTAATGAGGAATACACGCACCTTGATAAAGGTAGATACACACATGCACTATAAAATTCATGTCTTTCACATGTTTTATGGCCCTATGATGGCCTAAACCCTAAATGGTTTTCCTTAGCCCATATGAATGGTTTTCATAGGATTCTGAATGAAAATGGATGTTTATATATTGTGTGTTATTGATTCTTGTGCGGCGTATCTTGTAACAACCATGGATCCATGTTTAACAAGTTGTTTGGAAGTAGAATTAGGTAGTTAAATGTGTATGTTGAGTTGTTGCAAATTTTGGGAATTCCATTGCTTAAAACCACAATTCAAGGTCATATGGCTATGATAGATTTATATTTCTAAACCTTAAAGAAAATTATTGAAGTTTGGGTTGCAATATTATTTAATGATGAATAAAAAGGTAAATTATATTCCTTTGATAGTTGAAATTCATTTGTTAAAAAATGTGTTCCAGTGGTATATTTTGTAAGTGAGCTCCAATGGTGGATTCTAAAGCTACCTCATTACAGAAATAGAGGCTAAAAACAAGAGAGAGGGATTAAAATATTAATGTTACATTTATAACTCTAAAATGCTTTAAAATTTATTTTATGTTGAGTTATACACACATGGACCACCATTCTCATCTTGTTTGCAAGATGTTTTCATAAAACATAAGTGGTGAGTAATGAGCTCAAGAATTACATCAAGAATGTTTTCATCGTGTTGATTTCAACTTTAATCATAAAACTAGGGTTTGTGAAAACTTAAGAGTGGTTGTGCACCATATGTGCAAGCCACAATTTTTGTCCTTATTGTGCATCTACTTGTGTTAATAATCCTAGCTAATGAAGGGAAAATGCCACCCTATGTCTTACTTTGAACTCTAGAGAAGGGAAGTCAATTCATGACTACTACTAGATGTCTAATTGAAAGAAAAAATAGTCAAAGTAAATTCTACTTAATCAATCACAACTAATTCAAATTGAAAGGAATACCACAAGTAATTATAAATTATAAAAAGCGGGTAATGTTATCAATCTAAGTTGCAAAAATTAAAGTAACGATAAAGAATAAGAATTCACAACCAAATGAAAATAAACGCTATATATTCCCTAATTTCCATTATATTGAACCTCATTGGCTAGTGTCATTTATGTTTGAGCCGAGAGGCTCATTATACAGCCCAATATGACGAGATGTGTAATTTCGTTCATGCTCAACATGGAGTTGACACATGTCCCTCTTTAAAAATATAAAATATTATCTAAATAGAAAAGCAATGTCGATTATTATTATTATTATTATTATTATATATATAAACTTAATATATATCTTTATATAGAAAAAATGTTAAAAGAAAATATTTTACTATTATATATAATAAAATATTCAATTTGGGTTATCAATAAACTATTTTACTAAAATTAATATTGACATATACTTAAAAATATATTAACAACAACAACAACAAATCATTTTAATGTGTGTTGATAAAAATGTCTCGATGCACCCCCTGATGGGGGTGAATGCACAGTGTGCCAACTAGCCTCAAGGTTTTCCCCTCAAGGCACGTGGTGGGCATGCTCCTCATTATGAAGGGATTAATGGGATGGGACAGCAGTTTTCTGAACTCTCTAGAAGAGTTGATAGCAATTATAAAGGGTATCAAGCAATACGGTTTGGTTGATGATAATTGGGCAATGAGAAGTGGGTGTAGGGTGGTGATATTGAATGGGGGTGGCCATGCGTACTCGCCCTAGAAGTCGAACAATCAGTGAAGTGAAATGGAAAACTATTATGCAACAGTTTGTTTCCTGGATGACAATCAGGCTTTCATCTGGGACCCCGAAGCGCACTTGATTTGCATATCAAGCCTCCTTCGCGGGTTCGAAATTGTGAGTGGAAACATTAGCTCCTAAAAGTGGTGCACACACCTCTCTAAACTAGATTTTTTTTACTTAAGGTAACCCTTTCTCTCTGTATGTGGTATTCGTATGCATTTTTTACACTAGTGGTGTTGAGATTATGGTTGCAAGTGAGTGATTATCGGGGCTCGAGGAAATGGGTTCGCGGAAGTGGTTTTTTGTGGGTTGGACATACATTCAAACCTCCCTGTGGTATTTTGAGTCTGAGGTGGAGTTGGTGTGCACAGTGGCTCTTGGGTGGGGAAATCCTTGCGTCTTGGGGGTCTATTTCCTTTTTGATGTTTGGGAGTCATCGAAATCTTCCATTTTTCCCTCCCTTAGACATGGCTATAAGTTTTCTTTGTCTCAAGGATATGGCCATTGTTCATTGGTCCCAGTTTGGTAGCTATGTGATGTTTGTAATGGTTTTGTGGGTGTTGGGCCTCGTATATGCCCATGTTTTCATCATGAAATATCATTGTTTATGCCCTAAAACCTAAGGTTTTTAGCTCATTCCGTACCCTAATTCCATCACTCGCCGCCAAATACTCTCTATGGTTGATTATCATAAGTTTTATTCACTTATCTATGATTAAAGATGATTATGTCATGTTTTACTGATGATAGTTTTGTTGAAGTACATTTATCACAGGGTTCCATCGTTGAAATCACTCACAAGCCAATTAAGGATGAGATGCCTAATTTAGGGCTTTGGCACTTTCGGCGCACTTCTGAGGAAAACCAAGGGAGGTTATCATCCAAAATAATATTTAATACATTCCCATGCATTTTATTTCACCCAAGTCGCACATGTGGGTCCCTAGGAGTTGATTAACAAATCTGCTCAAAATGTGCAAAGTGTCCAAACTTCCATGTTTGACCTCGATGTGTGTGCAGCTGAAGGTGTATCTATACAATCTAATCAGATGGGTTTGTTAAAAATATAACCAATTATTTATATCCAAAACATTTTATCCAGATTTGAATTTTTCTAAAAGTTATACGCGGTTCTTGGAGGCAGTTTTGTAAAAAATCACTGTTTTTCCAGAGTTCTAGAACATTGCAAAAAAATCCAAACCAACTTTGGGCACGATTTCTGAGGATATGGATTCGAATGAGCCAAATCCAAGAGATTTTTTTGTTGGAAACATAACAAATTAGTCTCCCTCTGAACATTTTTCCGAAATTCCTCATGGTTAGGAAGATATACTAATGTCTTTTAGGTTAGTTTGTTAAAATTGTTCAATTTTCTAGAATTGAGGGAAATGAATAATTCGCCTTGTGAATCTTATAAATGGCTCAACCACAGTTTGTGTTGTAAGCTTGGGAAGTTTTTGAAGGAGGGGGATGAAAAGGTGTGAACATGAGACAAAATATTGAAGGAATGTATGTAAGTGAATTTATGATTTGAATCTTAATACAATTTGACTTTGCCTTGAATTCTTTGTAAATGTTATGGCTTTTTTTTTAATATTTAGACATTGATTTAGTTTAGATTTTCTCCAGGAGTGGCAAGGATCCACCATCACCTGGAAGCAAGTTTTGTAAACATCATAGGATAGAGGTAGCATGTTTGATTTAGATCTAGGTGCATGGATTTTATTTTGAAAGCAATTGTTAATTAGATCTCATAATTTTGATTATGTACTTAAGACTGTAATTCGTTTGTTTTCTTAAAATTAAATAGACATATCATTTTCAACTCGTTGCAAGCTAATGAATGGCGTTGATCAATGATTTTATTGCATGAATAGCCCCTTTGTTATAGGTCTACGATTGAAATATTTAAAGGTGCTTCTTAATTGGATAAACAAGAGATCGATAACTCCATTTGTTTTAAATATGAATTGAAATCTATTATGTACCTTATTGATTTTCTTGTAACATTGTGTTTTGGCAACCAAGTATTTGAAACCAATGCAATGAGACCATTAAATCATTGTTTGAAGTTGTAGTTTAGTTTTAAATTCGTTATGATTGTAGTTAGTTATTGATAGAATCATTTGCCAATGTGCTCATGTTTGAATGATTTCTTGAGTTTGATTAAAGAAGTTTAAGGATAGGATAGTTTCTTATTTTTTAGTCTCTTAGATCTGAAGCATGTCAATTAAAATCTGGGTTTACTTAGTTTCTTTTGAAGCAATTGCAAAGTGGTGTCAGAGGTTAGTTTGAATGCTTATTTGATTTGTTTTATGCATCTCGGGAATTATATTAGTTGAAGTCTTATTTGTTCATTGCCTTAGTTTAAGATCATTTGAATGAGAGTGAATTTTATTGGGATTAAGATTTAGCAAAAGTTTGGTATCATTTTAAATTAATCTTGATTGATTTAATATTCTTGTATTTAGATTAAATAGACCTTAGTATTTAGATTGAGATTTTCATTTAGATTAAAATCATTTCAATGGTAATTTGTATTGCTTGGTTTATGATTAATTAGAGTTATTTTCGTTTGCACAATGATTATAATTTCTTATTTGTTTAAACATGTTTTCCTCAATTGATTAGCTTCAATTAGAAATAAAAATTTTGTACTTAAACAACAAGTTGATTCATACTGTAGTCTAGGTTAAATGCTCTGATCCTGCGTTCCCTGCGCTTGTACCTCGAAGCTTACGAGCCCTAGATTGATCATTTAATGTTGGAAATTATAGCAATATATTTCCCCAACAGTGGGTGGGGTGGTTGAGTAATTCTCAGGTTGTATTCTTCTTCTTTTTTAGTGATAGTGAACTGGGATCAAGAAAGCTTGCATTCAGCTCTGAGTTTTGTGGGTTCTGTCATGCCTTAGAGTTGTTTTACTCTCCTATTTTTTTGGTACTTGAGTCTCTCATTTTGGTTCATGCGAGAATTGTCTTTGGGGATGCGAGAAGTGCCTTTGGGGAACTCGTTTCCCCTTCTTAGAATCAATTTTGGGAAATTTGTGTGAATACAATGATGCCTCATCAGAGAGGTTAGCCTTGCAGAGGTGGTGGTCAGTAGGGGAAGGAAGTGCATCAGTCCAATAGTCCCATATCATCAACTAAAGACCCTAAAAGTGTGAATTGCGAGGTGGAGGTATCCCAGGACCAAGGCCGCTCCTCATGTCACAAATATGTGTCGGTCAAACTAAATCAATAGTCGAGCAATTTTGAGGAAACCAAGACAACCTAGACATCCTCAGGGAGAAAAAATATGAGGATAGGAATGATTTGGTGGCTTACATGAACGAAATCTAGTTCATTCATAATGAAATTTTGGAGCAGCTGGATAACATTCGTTAGAGCCAGAGTCGTACCAATGATTGCTTGTGGGATTTAAAAGCTAGAGTGGAGCACATTGGTTTTCACATGCATGAGATATTTGGCCTATCTGGAGCACCTAATCTGTAACCTCCTTATCCTCGTCTATGATATTATGTTTATAGGTCATCTGTTATTTATGTCTCATTTTTTGTTTGTATGGCTAATCATCCTATCAGAAATAAAGGCTCAATGGAAACATCTTATGTATACTCTGGCTCTCCTAGCTAATAAATCTGATCGGAGTGAAGCCCGAGGAGTCATTGAGACACATTTTTTAATATGTATTTTCATGATAATCTAATAGAAGCCCTTTGACTAAAAAAAAAAAAATGTATCAATGCACATGTTATGTAAAATATTTTAATCTCAACTATGTATATATTATATATTTTTTTTAAAAAATTATGTATATATGATATAAAGTTATTGAAAAAAATATATGGTTAACACGTTTGAAGTAATCTCAATATTTTACATTTTGGTCCTAACCTCTTTTATGCATATGATTTTTTGTCTAAATCCAACAAATTTTAAGTTATGTACTCTATATAACATTCAAAAATATAATTTATACAATGAAAAATTATACATTGTAAATTTCACTTGTTGAAAGTGTTGTATCCCACCAACAAAAAAGGGGTCTCCTTGATATGAAGTCATAATTAGACCTCACACCGTTTGGTATAGGAGCCCCATCCAGAAATGTTTCCTGGCTACCATTTACTTAAATATTTTCCTTGGTTGTAACTGATATCATAAGAGAGCAATGCACATGTACTTCTAAATGAGCAAGTAAGTATGCCTTGTGAAAATTTCGATTGTAATTTGGATCAAGGTTCTTCCACTGGGAGGAAATAAAAGTGAACCTTTAAAAGAGAAGTACTAGTACTAATATAATAAATACACATGCACATACATATGAAAGAATCATTATTCATCAAGTGAAATAGTTCACATAGATGCAATGATCATGAAATAAAGTATAACACATATTCAATAAGGTGAGTACCAAAGCCACTGAAATAGTTTAATTTATTTAGCACATATGAATTCCAACATTTATCGCAAACATCCCAAGGAAAGTCCAAAAACATTAACATTATACACATGAAAATGTGTTACCTCAATGATCTTCAAATATTAGGCGAAAGGTCCAAGATACATTAATACAATGAACACCACTAGCTCCAATAGAGGAGAGCTAACCCACTTCTTTCTCTCCAAAATAACTATGTTCCTCTCTAATTCTTGGATGGACAATCCAAGCTTAAAATTCATCTATTTGAGTAATGATGCCTCCTTTATAACAAGAGGAATGACCTTTCATATCCCCGTGACTCTTAGACTTCTAATGTGACCTTCGGACTTCTATATGAATTTTGAACTTTTATGTGGCTTTTGAACTTGTCCATTTGGCTCTTTTGTCCATATATGACTCTTGGAATTCCATATATTTATATTTATAATATTTTGCAAAATTACATCATCATGTGATGAAAAAATGACAAGTCATAGACATTGACAACTTGGACCCATGGTGACTTGTACATAAGCTTATTTGATAAGTGACAACATTGCCACTCTGTCTTCAATACTCCTAACATATCTTGTGTTTTTGTTTCCATATACTCTCCAAAAGGTATTGAGATATCTTGGAGTCTCTTTATGAGTCACTTTGATCATCGATATCCATTGTTCTTTCAATTGTCACAACATGGTGCCATTTTCTTCAGGATGCTTCCTTGGGAAACAATTATTATTATATATCCTCATATTTTTTTTACATGCTTCATTGAATACCTAAAAATGTAGATCAATCATGGAAAGAAAACTTTATCCCAAAAATTTCCTATTCTATTATGCTTCATGCAAATTTTCTGTTTGTGGATCAACATTGTGCCAAGGGGAGAGAGAAAATATTTCTAGGCCTAGGGCATACTTGTAAGAGGCAATGAGGGGATTCACTAATCACTAAAAATTCATTATGCACTTAATTGGAGGAGGAGGAGGCCTGATGGGCACACGGAATAGTAACAAGGGACATGCAGTATGATTGTTCACTAAATAGGCATTGTGCATTGAGAATGTACAGTCAGGTCCACAAGGAGGGAGTTAGGTGCAAAGGTAGGGCACAAGGGAAGACCTCTTCACACTAAGAGTATGCAATGTTCTCAGCTAGGGAAGTGAAGGAGTGATTAGCGTAGGGCGTAGAAACAAACAACAAGGAGAAGGTTTTATGGACTAGGAGTTCATTATGCGTTGGAGAGAAGGCCTTTGGGTGTATGTCGCAGCAAAAACTGACAATAGGGTATCCAATAAGCCTTGGGAATGTTTGTTTGGAAAGATAGCACATGGAAAAACACACTGAGTTAGGAGAAAAATCAAATGTGACACGACTCAACTCATTCGTATAACTTATACAGGGCCCAAAACTAATAAGTATACATCAAAACATCATTTCACTAACACTCACCAATTATAACAGACCAATTATGTGTAGTTGCGACCAAAAAGTTTTCTTTTCCAACCAGAAAGTGTATTATGACTCTAATGTAGAAATTATACAAACATGTATATCAATGGATTCAATATGATCTAACAATGTACTAAAGCTAGATACTGAATCACTTCTGCAAATCAATTGCGGAAACTAAACATAATCGCCAATCACATGAAGCAAAGAAAGAATCAAATCAAACCATGACACAGATAATTTCCTAGGGAAATCTTGCTACTCAAAACCCCTGTATCTTCTATTGTACATTAACCATGGAATCATGAAACAATTACAATGCACTTTTCTCACAAGAGTCTCTTGCACTCTACTAATTGTCTCACATTGTCCTGGACAAAACTGGCCAACACTTAGCCAATTCTCAGCCTCCAAACAGCCTTCCTTGCTTACGCAATTCCTGATGAATGCAATTTCTATTATTTAGGAATTTTGGCCTTCCTAAACTGCGGAAGGATCATGGGCACTCAAATGGATGTTTGGTTTCATGCAAGCAACCTACTAATCACACAACTTATAGTTAACCTCCCTTTCACCTTTGTCTCAAATGGGTCTCCACTTAAACTGACATGCATGCAGCTAATAATAGTAAATAATAAGTTGCATGGTAGATCATTGATTATGAATTAAATAATATTTAATTCACTTGATCTCTCACTAGTGCAACAAATAGTTAAAACTAGTTCAACTAACTCTAAATCACCTAACTGAGTTAACTGATTACACATGCATTAAACTAATGCACCAACTGCAATTCGAACTCCATAACTAATAGAATTAATCTGTATGCCTCACCAACCACCCTCAACTTGAAATACATGAGCTAATTGATTTTATCACACTCAGTTAATTGTTACAAGTGATCATGAGATAAGATTACATTTTATTGTCCATTTTAATTAAGGGAAAATAAAAATAGACACTGCACCAAATTTAGCACACACTAGTGTAGGTGCTGCTAGGACCTATTGGTCCCACACTAGTGTAGGTTCTGAAATTTCTTGTTGGACTTCAACACTCCCTCTCAACAAGAAATGGATTATCTACCACCCCGATCTTGCCTCTGTGGTATTCGAATTTGCTCTTGGTGAGCGCCTTCGTCAGATATCTGCATCATGATCTTCTGTGGGAATGTACTGAAGTAACATAATGCGCCTCTGAACACAATCTCTGAGATGGTGGTATCAGATGTCTATGTGCTTGGACCTATCATGAAACATAAGATTAACCAATATTTTAATGCAACTCTGGTTATCACAATGTATCACTATCGAATCCATCTGAGAACCAAACAAACCAACCAGGATATTTTTCATCCAAATGGCCTCACATGCAACTTGACTTACTGTCATGTACTCTGCCTAAGCTAAACTGAGTACCATAGATCGATGCTTCTTGTTGTACCAAGAAAGTGATGTCGATCCTATGCTGAAGATCCCTCTTGATGTGCTCTTTATGTATGATGGACTGCCTGCCCAATATGCATCCATGAACCCTTGAATCTTCACTCCCTCTGTCTTTTTGTACCATAATCCATACTTTGTAGTGCCCCTGAGATATCTCAATACATGCTTCCCTACCTTCCAAAAGAGCTTGGTCAGCTTAAACATAGCTTGACTCAGTTGGTTAACTATGTAGCAAATGTTTGGGCTGGTGTTCACCAAGTACATCAGTGAACCTACTAGCTACCTATAGATAGTAGCATCCACTACTTCTCCAGAAGTAGCATCCTCTTTCCTCCAATTTCCTAGAAGAGGAGTGTCCATGGGTTTACAGCTCTCTATGTGAAACTTACCCAATATCTCTTTGGCATACTTGCCCTAAGAAACAAAAATTTCACCATATCACTACCATATTTTCAAACCAAGGAAATAGTGAAGGATTCCCATGTCTTTCATTTTGAACTCCCTTGCAAGATCCACCTTGCATGAGTGTATCAGTTTCTCATCACCTGTCAAAATTAGATCATCAACATAAAGTACGATGGTCAAGAGCTTACCATCGACCACAATCTGGTAAATGTTTGCATCCGCTTCACTTTTGGTGAAGCCCAACCCGGTGAAATAGTTGTCAATCTGAGTATATCGAGCACGAGGTGCTTGCTTCAGTCCATACAGTGCTTTCTTGAGTTGACACACATGTGACTCACTGTCAAATATCTCGAAACCTTATGGATTCTCTATGTACACTTCTTCCTCAATAACTCCATTAATAAATGCATTTTTCACATCCATCTGACGAATATGCCACCCCATCTACATTGAGAGTGCAAGGACAGATCTAATGGAAGAGTGCCTCGCGACTAATGTGAAAGTCTCATCATAATTGATCCCCTCAACTTGTGAGAATCCCCAAGCCACAAATCTATCCTTGTACTTCTCCACACTCCCATCAGCAGCTTGCTTCACCTTATAGATCCATGTAGATCCAACCACTGATTTTTCGACCAGTCTTGGGACAATCTCCCATGCACTTTTCTTGACGATGGATTCATACTCCTCTACCATAGCATCAACCCAAATTTGTTGCTACACTGCTTCCTAAAAGGAAGATGGTTTTTTCAAAATACACTTTCTCATAAGAGCCATGTATCCAGTAAACTTGTTTGGAGACTGTCTCTGTATGCGCAGTGAAGTAGCACTCCTACATTCTCTGTTGCATCAAGTCTCAATCTATCAGCTTCCGTGGTGCGCCTTCTAGCATTTCTGGTGGATGGCTCTACATGAGTGTTTTCTACCACTCCATGATCCTCCGCATATGGTTGCTCCACATCTTGAGGTTCATTCCTTGGAACCAAGAGTTCCTCCTCTGCATGCAAATCCAGGTCCCTCTCAAGGGACAATCTCATGGCTTTCTCCTCATCAAATTTTATATCTCGTCACACAACAGTCATTCTGCTATTTGGAAAATACACCTGATAGTTGTGGGGAGTTTCAGTGTACCCCACAAATATCCCAATCTCAGTTGTTGGTTCCAAGTTCTTGCTGGGGTCTTTAGTCACATGCACATAAACAAATGAGCCAAAAATATTAAAATGTGAAACATCAAGTTTCTTACCACTAAAAGCCTCTTATGGTGTACTCATGCCAAGTATCCGATGAGGACAATGGTTTTGCACAAATAGTGTTGTGTTTCATGCCTCCACCCACAGATGCAATGATAGGCCCTGATCATGAAACATCGCTTGTGATGCACCCACAATTGTTATGTTCTTTCTTTATGTGACCCCATTCTACTGTGGGTTATGAGGCGCAATTAGTTCTTTCTGAATTCCTTCTTTGCTGCAGAAGTTCTTGATTCGTTGGAGATGTACTCACCAACATTGTCGCTCCTAAGAGACTTCACACGCTTCCCCGTGTCTTTCTCCACCAGTGCTTTGAACTCAAGAAACTTTGAGAACGTCTGATATTTCTTCTGCATGAAGTAGATCCAACACTTTCGAGAAAATTCATCAACAAATATCACATAGTACTTATGATTTGATGTCGAAGTAGTAAAGAATGGTCCACACATGTCTGAGTGAGCTCTCTTAAGGATCTCTGAGGCTCGGTTCTCCTTCTCATGAAAAGTGGCCTTTGCATACTTCCCCATAGTACATTCCTTGCATATGTATGACTGTGCAAGTGTACCCTTGGGAAGACCCGTAGAAATCTGTTGCATGACCTTCAAGGCTCCATGGTGAAGATGGCCCAATCTCTTGTGCCATAACTCACCCTCATCTTGGCTCACCACTTTGTCTGCCTTACCCATCAATGTTGCGCAGCCATCTACATCAAGTTTATAGAGATTATTAACTCTAATCCCAATATTCTTGGCTTGTCCTGTTGTTTTGTGTCGCGGGAAAGCTTTACCTTCACTGAAAACAACATCATTGCCTCTATCCTCCAACATTGCAACTAAGACTAAATTTTCTTCAAGCTTGGTGTTGAGTCAAAAAGGTGACTATTTTAATGGTAACCTTAATACTTTACATTAATTATCAACCTAGAGAAAGTATTGTTATTTCAAGAGTCTAAGAAAAATATATGCAAGTGACATCAAATGTTAACTACTCTAGATTGTTGTAAGAAAGATTGTCTAATTCTCGAAGTTCAATCAAACCAACTTGAAAGTGAACTATGAAATACTTCAGACCAATCAAAGGAGAAAATTATGTTCTAAGATTATGCAGAAATAACCACTCAAGACTAAAATAAAGAATAGATTGCAATTGAACAACACGCTTTGATGAATTGAACAACTACCTTAATGAATTGAACAGCAATCCTAATGAATTGAACAGCAATCAATTATTCTAGATTTTGCAATGGAATTTTCTATTAATCAACTAATGGCATCATTAGGAATTAAACATCAAACCAAACGTTCACATTTATGATGGAAAGATTCAAGAAATAACTGTATGCATAATTGAACAACAACTGCGCTGAAACTAGTCTGACAAATGTAAAAGCGTCACTTCCTGGTAAAATAAAATTAATGATAAATCTAATCTATTGAAAAGGAAGGTATAACATATCATTCTTGTGATTAACCAATTGAATTATAATGCTATGAAACGCAAAGGATAACTGAAAATGCAAGTTCTGTAAATAAACGTATAGCACAAAATAGCAGGAAAACCCCCAGGGATGGGCCCAAAGCCTCTAGAAGCCTTCTGTTAAGGAATACTCAGAAGTTTTTTATACTGAAAACGCAAATTTCTTCATTAATCAACATAGAAATACATTAGCACGAACTTGATGATTATGTCTGAATACATTTATTATAGGAAAATTATAATACGTGAACTACCTTTTCGTCTCTTTCACCTTCGGCCTTTTATAGCTTAAAGGCGAAAAAAAATAGAGTAACGGATCCTCCCCATCAGGAGATCCTGTCACTTCGTGGCTATCAACTGAATACTCCAAGAGTAGGTGTGCCTCTACATCTTCCGCTGATTCATAGGAGCTGATACGATCCTGTTTACTTTTCTTGTCTGTTGTCATTTGGTCATCTTGGTCAGCAGTTTGGATATTTCGCTTCCCTATCAATAAAGATAGAAACAAATCAGTTTTTATGCCATTAAACACACCTTTTATCAATAATTCACTCTACCTTACTTTTGCATTATTTTCCTTTACTTTATTGCTAATATGAAGGAAAAATATATAAAAGTAAATGAAAAATCGTAGTAAAGATAGTGGTAAAATGTACCTTCTCCTCGGCCCAACATACTCCCCTGCTTACCTTTTTGCAAGTCCTTGTGCAAAAATATGGTTGAGGTGTAGCTGGGTTAAAGAATATGCAGGATATACTTCTTCCTTGTAAAGTCTAAAACCATGTTTTTTGTTTTATATTTGCAAATGATGAGTTTGTGTGCCCCTCTGGTAACTCATAATCATAATTATAGTCTTCAGGAGGGTACCATATTATGCGGCATCTATATCTGTACCCTATCCATGTAGGACCCATGTTCAAAATTAAGTTGTTGTACAAAAGGAAATGAGAAGCAGCAGCTTTAAAGTTCCTATACCCAAATGGTTCTCTGTTCTTAGCATTATTTGTAGAGGCTTGCCATATCTATTTGGCTACTGATAATGCTTCTTCCTGGACGTCCTGGAAGTATGCCCGCCCATTCTGCACAATATCCTTTTGAATAGGTCCCAATTTGGCTATCACTCCTTTCTGCCGCATAAACTTCTTATGTTTAGTAAACAATTATATGGGTTTGGTAGGTTCCCCTCTGACCCATAGATCTAAGCCATGTTCTCTTTTCTGAAAGGTATTGTAGGCCTTAGCCCATCTAGTCTGATTTTTGGCAAAGGACAGAAAATCTTGGAACTGAACGTCCCCTATAAAGGGACTGGGGTTACTGTCTCTATCCTCTTCTAGAAAGAAATTGTGAAAATACAATTCGCACAAAAGGTGTTGGGTTTTCTCATCCTGATCACTGCAACATTGGAAAAAATCTTCAATGGTTTTGAAGGTAGTGGGTTTCCCTACTATGATAGCTTTGATTTTTAGCAACAGATATCTTTCCACTAAGAATAAAGAATAATTAGTGGTTGGTGCCCTGCAAGTCAATACATCTGAGTAAAGAGGACAAACAACACTCGTTTGTTTCTTATCCTATTCTAGTTGATCATGTGCCTTCTTCACTTTTGTCCTTTCCTCCCTAAGTTGGGAAAAGATTTCGTCTTTAGTTGCAAAAAGTTATTTGAATCGCTTTAGTAGTGTCGATGTTCCTGTAAGGGTACTACTTCCTTCTTATACTGGGCCGATTCATGTTGAACTTGAATTAATTTGTTGCGAAGCTTTTGATTGGCATCTTTTTCTATCAGAGGAGTGTAAGCAGGTGTTACCTCTATTTGAGTCTCCTTGACTCTTGTAAGTATCAAATCAGTCTGCATGGAGACTTCAGCAGTGTGTATCAAATCCGTCTGTACAGAGGCTTCAACATTGTCTATTAAATCAGTCTGCACAGGAACTTCAGCAGTATCTATTAAATCATTATGTACAAAAATTTCAGCAGTATCTACCATTTAGGTAATAAAAAAATTTTGGGTTCCCATGGTAGCTAATTCCTTCTTAGGCTTCCAAGCCTTGTCTGCTTCTTCCAACCATTTCCTTAGTTTTTTTACCATTTTTCTCAATTTCCTGCATTTCTTGTTCATTTTTCTTAACTTAATCTCAGCTGATTTTTATTTTGGCATGGTTTTGGTAGGAGAAGGAGTAGTAGTGGCTTCGGGTTCATGAACAGTTGTGCCATTTCTAAGGTTGTCATAAATTATTTTTTCTTCAGATGCCGAAGAGGTTATTTCATCATTGATGTCCTAACTGGGTGGAACAATATTTTCTTCAGGCGTCAGGGGAACTGTCTTAATACTTGTGTCCCGTTCTAATAGAACAGTATCCCCTGACTGGTTTGTAGACTCAGGTATTCTCTCTATCTAGTCTTCCCTAATCACCCATTCATTATCAGATGGAGATAAAACCCTCAAATCCTGCAATTCATCATGGGGAGGTAGGATTTCAGTATGGCCAGAGCTACTAGCAACGGCAGACTGGTTCAAATGGTCCCTGTGTTCCTCGGATTGTTCTAATGGGTTCCCAATTTCGCAAGATGTTCTCATTTTCTCTAGTACTTGATACATTTCTTCTTCGTAGTCTTGTAAAGACATATTTTGAGGGCTCATAGGTGGTGTATGGGATGGACTCGCCTCATCTGGAAATACAGAGGAGTTTTTTCATAGTTGTAACCTTTCATACCGTCTCTGTTTTCATGGTTCTGCAGTTGAAACATGGGTTCTCCTCCCTCTTGCTCTCCTGGGTATGGCTATCTAGGGAGTTCAATTTCTGCTCAATCAGGGTTTTCTTCAAGGGCAGGTAGGGTAGGATTAACAAACTTGTCCCATGTTATCTGATGTTTGTTTAACTCATGAATGATAATCAATTTAATCAAGCCATGGTGACTGACAACTACTTGAGGATTTTTAGCTCTTCTAATCCAAACAGCAGTATTATGCAATACAGAATTTAGAAAAAAATGGTAAATTAACTGAAATTTTTCACTTGAGAACAGTTAATAGTTTAATTTAACGGGACTTTACCACATCCTGGCGTCTGTCGCATGTGATATATCTTTGAATGAAGACTGCCAATTCTTGCCAAGGTTGTTGCAAGGATGCAGGATTAATACCTTTCCCTTTTCGTTCCAGTGGCTCACCTGGGTCCTGGTACACTGAAATTTCTTCTTGTAGAAGGACGTGTTTATCAGTCCATTTTTCTCCTTCTATTGGAAGTTCGAAGACCTCAACGATGATTTCTTAGGAGACTGGTATGATTCTTCCTTTGACTGTGGTGTGCCCTTCCCACGGGTTTTGCAAGAATTCAACTGATGTCTCTGTATTAAACCCTTGTAGTCTGTGTAGATATGGAATCCAGCCACCTTGCTAGAGAACGGTGCGAGCTGATTCTGAGGCTTCAAAATTTGTGGGTTCATTGTGGAGAGAATTTCCACCCATGGCTACTGTGTTTTCAGAACTGGTTTCTTCTTCTGCATGTGTTTCTTTCGGCTCTGTTAGTTAAAACATCATAAACACTGCATGCGACTTTTATAAAATATATTATTAAAAATATGATGTAATGCAGTGATTCTTTCGTCCAATCAACATATCAGAATGGAGTCGCATGGTTAATTCGCATGCTTATTCATTATGAATATTCGTACCCCCTCCAATGAGAGAAGGGTGTCCACGGCCTTAAATCTCAAGAAAATAGGAAAGGTGGTAACAATCATGAATGCACAGGAGGTAAAGGTCAGAAGTTGGTAATCATCACAACTGTACATCAGGTGGAAATGACCGAAGAAGGGGAGAAAAGCGAAATAGAAATTATTATGAAAAATATGTGCTATTTTGATGGCATAGTATGACGAAAGCATGACAGGTGACAGATTATGATTGATGTTTTCATCCCTTAATTCAGCATGAAAAGATAATTCACTCATATTTAATTATGCGGGTAGGTAGCGATAACACTTCTTGAAGTAATGCATTTATTTCCAAGAATGGATCAATAGGAAATAGGGTATATAAAATTAATTGGCTATTGTTAGAAAAATACTCTGATACCACAAGCAGAGCCACTGCTGCTAGCAAGCATCCATAGCCTTGATAGGGTTTCTATTTTAACCCAGAAATGAGCCAGAATCCTCTATTTAAAAGTAGAAAAATTGCTTGTTTTATGGAGAGACCACTATGCTAGTGTGGTGGCCAGATGGTCATAGTGCCATTCATGGGGATTTTAACAGAATGATCAGGCCAGCTCATGATGAGACCTCTTTTCCTTCAATAAGGTCACTACCTTGGTGTGTTTTCCATTGTGGGAATTTCATCTGTTAAACCCTTATGATCATGGTAGGTTGGCTTGTGATGCGACCCCATATTCTTTCTTCTTAAAAAATTTTGCACATATACATAATATTTTCTTTTTTAAAAGTAGACATTTTTCTTGTTTTATGGAGATACCAATGTGCTAGTGTGGTGGCCAGATAGTCATACTACCATTCACGGGGATTGTAACAGAGTGATCAGGTCGGCTCGTGATGAGACCTCCTATCCTTTAAGTAGTTTTAGCTGTCAAGAAGGTCACTACCCTGGTGTGTTGGCCATTGTGGGAATGTCACCTATTAAACCCTTATGATCATGGTAGGTTGGCTCGTGATGAGACCCCCTATTTTATAAATGGATGGAGGCTCATTAACTCCTTAAGAGTTAGGGATGGTGTGAGAAGTAAAAATAATTCCAATACAAGTAATACTCTTATTCCTATATCCTCATGTCAAAGAGAATTACTACTTGAGAGTGTAAAAATATATACCAGCATAATACTACGGAAATGAATTGTGTAATAACATGTCTGAATGGGAGATATCCAGCCCTTCATTATACAGATAAACCATGTCAGCTTCCGTAGTAGAGATTTCCATCAAAATTTCAAAAGATCATAATATTAGTAATATCAATGCTTTTCTCCTCTTTAGGTACCAATTCTTTTTCTTAAAATGGTTTTTATGGTGAGGATGTGTAAAGGAAGAGTGGATATTCGAAAAGAAATCATCAAAAGACAAAAAATTGTGAAAAAAAAGAGAAAAAAAAAACATGCTAGACAAGAAATCAGTGGTTCAATTTGATTGAACAGTAGCTGTTCAATTCGATTGAACAGCGACTGTTCAATGGATTGAACAGCAAAAGTAAAATTAGGCAAAAAAAAAATAGTCGTTCATTTGAATTGAATGGTAGTTGTTCAATTCGATTGAACAACAACTGTTCAATGGTTTGAACAGAAAAAATAATCACACTAAAAACACAGTCGTTCATTCGAATTGAACGACAATAGTTTAATTCGATTGAATAGCAGCTGTTCAATTCGACTGAATAGAAGTTGTTCAATTTGATTGAATAGCAACTGTTCAATGGATTGAACAGCAAAAGTAAAATCACATAACAAAAAAATAGCCGTTCATTTGAATTGAACGACAGTTGTTCAATTCGATTTAACATCAATTGTTCAATGGTTTGAATTGTAGAAATAAACACACTAAAAACACAACCGTTCAATTGAATTTAATGGGAGTTGTTCAATTCGATTGAACAACAATTGTTCAATGGATTGAACAAAAAAACACACAAAAGAAAAAAATAAAAGAAAAATAATGTAGCTGTGAGCATCAAAATAATGAAAAAAGAGATGGAATTCTTATGTACAACAATGATAAGAACTATAAATTGCAGGAAACATATATACAATATTTACAAGAGGAAATAATAATTTTTTATGAACTTAAAGCTATCAGGCCATCATCCCCTACAGCTAAAATTTGGATGTTGGGGTCGTCATGCACCTGCTGGCAGAAATACTCTTTCGTAAGTGGTTTATGATAGAGGCGTACCCGATGTCCATTGACTCGAAAGGCGGAGCCATATCCATCTATGGTGGTCAAGGTAGTGGTACCGTTGTTGTGCACTTCTTGAATTTTGTATGGCCCGAGAAAACTTGTTTGTAACTTACCCGAGAAGTATTGGAATCTGGAGTTGTAGAGGAGTGCCCAATCTCCTTTCTCGAATGTCTTCTTTTTTATGAGGTTATCATGCCACTTAGCTCGTTTTTGTTGAATAATTGCAGTTCGTTGTAGAGCAAGTAGTCGTGCTTCATCCAATTCATTTATTTGTTGGAGTCTTCTAACTTGGGCCTCCGTCAAATCCAGCCCCACTTCATGGGTTGTTCTCGGAGTCTTTATTTCAAATTCAATAGGAAAATTTGGTTCCCTTCCAAATACCAGATGGTACGGAGAATATCCGGTGGTGTTTCGCCACATTGTGTGATAAGCCCACAAGGCCTCTGGCAGTCTACTAGCCCAATCTCAGCGATGTGTTGAAATTGTTTTAGTGAGAATTTCCTCAAGGACTTTATTGGTGCTTTAGACCTACCTGTTCGCCTGCGGGTGGTAGGGAGAGGTGACTCTATGGGTGACATGGTGGTTCTTTAGAGTGGCCATGATTTTATTTCCCACAAACTATGCCCCTCCATCAGTTATCACTACCCTAGGTAAGCCATATCGCACAAATAGCTCAAAAAGAAAATTGATCACAGATTCTTCTGTAGCTCTTGACAAAGCCATTGTTTCTACCTACTTCATCACGTAATTCGTGGCAACCAATATGTAGGTCTTCTGATTCGATGGTGGGTTGAATGGTCCAAAAAATTCCAGTGCCCACCGTTCGAAAGGTTCTACTACCAATTGTGGTTGTAATGGCATCTCGTCAATTTGGCCAAAGCTGCCCATTATTTGGAAACTATCGCAAGATTGGACATATTTCTTGGCATCTTTAAAAATTGCAGGCCAATAGTAGCTGATTTGTAATACATTGTGCCCCGTCCTGCGATCTGCAAAATGGCCGCCACATGGTTCATCATAACAGGCCCTTAGGATGTCATAAATCTCATCTTCTTGGATGCATCTGCGTATATGCATATCAGCTCCTGTATGGAAAATATATCCACCAATCCAGGAGAATCTAGCACTGCGCTAGACAATCAACTTCCGTTCCTTTGTTGTCAAGTGTCTTGGCAGCTTTCCTACTGCCAGATAATTCGCTACATCTGCGTACCATGGTGTGTTTACTGATACAATGAAAAAATTATCATCAAGGAACTGATCCTCCACCGCTAGTGGGTCATTTGACTTTGGAACTCTAGACAGGAAATCTGTAACTATGTTCTCTTTTCCTGGACGGTCCTTGATAGTTATATCTAACTTCTGTAAAAGCAACAACCAACGAGTCACTCTTCCATTTGTAATAGTTTTATTAGCTAAGTATCTAATGGCAAAGTGATCACTATATAGGAATACTTGATATCCAATTATATAATGTCTAAATTTATTAATAGCATAAATGATAGCAAAGAACTGCTTTTCAGTCACTGTATAGTTTAATTCGGCAGAACTAAGATTCTTGCTGATATAGTAAATAGTGTAGGGCTTCTTGACCTCTTCTTGACCGATAACCACCCCTATCGCTATGTCAGATGCATTTGAGGAAATTTGAAAAGGCAACTCCCAATTGGGGTCGAGACCGGTTTCTTCAAATCTGAAAAAGCAATGTCACATTTGTCAGACCAATGGAATTCAACATTTCCAGTTAATGCATACAAGGGTGCAGCAATTTGTGAGAATTTATTTAGAAACCTACAATATTACCCTGCATATCAAAGGAAACTATGTACCTCTGTCTAAGTACAAGGTGTGGCTAATAAAAGAATTACCTCTACCTTTGTCGGATCTATCTGTATTCCAGCTGCAGAGATGTAGTGTCCTAGCATCACTTCTTTGATCATCATCATGTGACACTTTTCGTTGCTCAAACAAAATCTGGTAGCAATACATCGTTCCAATACTTTTTCTAGTGTTTGCAGTGTCTGATCAAATTCATCTCCATATGGAGTAAAGTCGTCCATGTAAACCTCGAGCCCTTCATTTATTAAATCATAAAAAATGTTGAGTATGTCCATTTGAAATGTTGTTGGGTAATTTCATAGTCCGAACGGAAATACCCTACAGGCGAATGTACCCTAGGGGCAGGTAAATGTTGTTTTATCTTGGTCTTCAGGGGCTATCTGGATTTGATTGTAACCACTAAAACCATCAAGAAAAGAGAAGAACCGCTTTCCTACCAATGTATCAAGGACCTCATCAATAAAAGGGAGGGGGAAGTGGTCTTTTTGTGTTGCTTTATTCATTTCTATGTAATCCACACAGATTCACCACTTACCATTCTTTTTAGGAATGACTACTAGAGGAGAGACCCATTTGTTGTCTGAAATAGGATAAATGAAGTTTACATCTAGCAGATTTTGTAATTTATCTTTTACAATGTCTTTCAGATGTAGGTTTAACCTCCGCTGAGGCTGCCGAATAGGTCGGGCATCCTATTCAGTATAAATGTGATGTGTGCATAGTTGATGATATATACCCTTCATGTCTGGGTAGTCCCAAGCAAAGGCTCCCTTATATTTTTGTAAAAATTTAACAAGATTTTGTTGTTGGTTACTATCTAGATTGCCATTGATATTTAAAACTTTTCTTGGCTCAATTTCAATTGGCATGTTGTTACGAACAGAAGTCGTAGGTATGTGTTGGTCATCAATGTTTGCTAAGGGGTCCTCCTGTGCTTCGTTATCAAGAACTGCTTTTAACATTTTGCACTTTAAATTTTCTGAAGTAGATGGTTGGTTCATGAAGTTATTGATTACATCGTCTTTGGTTTGATCTTTGAATTCGAGTGCTTCAACTATTTTCAGTGGTGAACGGATGTTTTTCTCCCAGTATGTATGTGGCTGTTTGTGAATATTTACAAAGGGAAGACTTGGTTTGGCAAGGGGATATATGGAAATATTCTTTATGGCATATCCTCTAGCAATGGCATGTTGCCTATTCGACAACCTATGTAAGCATCAGTTGTTGCTAACCAAGGTCATCCCAATATCAGGGGATATCCATCTAACCTACTTTTTGGGTAATAACTAAAAAGTCTGTCGGGTACTCCCATGAGTCCACAGAAACTAGGATGTCCTGTAATATACCTTTTGGTTTGATAATAGATTTGTTAGCAAGTTCCAGCAAGGTAGATGTGGGTTCCAAGGTTGTTATCCCTAACTTCTCGCAGGTTTCTATAATTAAGATGTTAATGGCCGCCCCCAAATCAACTAATGTTTTTGAAAAGGAATGGCCAGAAATCTGTACTGTGACTATGGGGTTTCCTGGATCCTCATATTTTATTGGTGTTTCTTTACCCAAGAGTAATTCTGACAATGCTCCCACTACATGAACAGTTGGTACAGTCTTTGCTTTCCTCACCTACTTTTTTTCGCACAGTTCTTTAATTGTTTTGGCATAGATAGGAATGTCTTGTATAGCCTGTAAGAGAGGAATTTTAATGCAAAGATTTTTTAATTCCCATAGGAGATCAAAATCTAAAGAGACTATTGGTTTAGGTAGTGTTAATCTCTCAGGGAATGGAGGGGAGGAAATAATAAGGTTTTCAGGATCTTTTTGGTCAAATTTGTCCCTCCGCTGCTCTATCTTTGTTTCTGTCACAGTTGATTGTTTAGGTATTGTTGGAATTTCAGAATCGAGTTATGGCAGGGCCATATCTTCTTCAGGTGAAATAACATGCCCTAATCTCAGCCTAAGTTAATTGCATTGCTTCTGTTCAGTTTCGGGGTTTGGGTTCTCAACAATCTGGATTAGTTGAACCGGTCTGTTATTGGAATTAGGATTGGGTTGAGCTGGCAGTTGAGGACGCATAATAGGCTGAGGATTGTGTTGGACTCGGTATGGATCCGATAATGTGGGTTTATTTTGAGCCCCTATTCCCATAGGTAAATTGGTCATTCCTAGGGGTCGCTGCCAGTTTTGAGACCAATTTGTATTATGTGAAGTGGAGGTGGGCCACTGGGACTGATATGCATTGTTTTGCCAGTAAGGGGGAGAAAAAGGAAAATTTGACCAAAAATTACTTGAAGGGGATTATTTTTGCCAAGGAGGCATGGAAAATGATTGGTGGACAGACAGAAAAATATGATTGGCCCTGTCATGTTCTTCCAGGGTTCTGTTGATTAAATTGTGGAGGAGAAAATAATTGAGATGGGTCTTGTGGCATACCTGGTCACACTTGCCACTGCTGACGTTGATTCATTAGATACACTAGTTCTGTTTCTTCTTCTGCTTCTTTAAAAACCACTTTCAACCCTGGGAGTGAAGGGAAATGGTCAGTGACGTGGTCCTTGGTACAAATAGCACATGTCTGGACCATGTCTAATGGACACTCCTGCTGGCTGTGCTTCTTCTGACAGCGTAGGCAAAAAACAGCCAAGTTCTGTTCTGCTAAAACTTACTTCTGCTTGGCTTGTAGGACATCTAGCTGCATTGTGAGGGTACCTAAGATATCGATTTTAAAATCTTCTACCGAATTCTGCTCTGGTTACTTTACCACCTGACTGTTTATAATTCCTTGTAACTGAATCTCGTCTGGTTGGCCTGCTTCGTGTACTACCTCGAGAGCACCTTATTCACAATGCAATAATGTCATCATATTCTTCTTTATAGATGTCCCCTTTTCCCATTATATTAAGTGTTTCAACCCATTCTTATTTCATTCCTTTAATCATTGTTGCTTTTAAAATATCTTTAGACAATGTAGTATATGGAGATCTTTGCAAATTATATTGAAATATTTCAACGTATTCTTCTAATGTCTCATTGTCTTTTGCAGACATATTGAAGATTTCATCTTTTAGCTCTCGATTCTGGTAGTAGTCTTGATATTTTTTTAGAAAAGAGTTTTTCATCTGATCCCAACTATTAATGGTTCCTCCACCGAACCCCATAAACCAACATAATGTTGTCCCTTTCAAAGCAGAGGGAAATAGTTTCATTTTATGAGGGTTAGTGGTGTAGTAATATCCCCTACATAAGACATCAAATTAAAATAAAAATGCATCCAGATCTTTTGAGGTCAGCCCATGGAAGGTGGGGATGTTTTGTAATGGAATAGCTTTCATAGGGGAATTTGCGGCCGGATCAACAATGGGATACTCCAATGTTGATGTCTATCTCTAGTTTTGGCTGTGCGCCATCTGATCAAAGATGTGCCAATAATCTTCAGGGATTTCTTGATCTGGGAGGAAAATTTGAGTGGAATTAGGGAGTAGATTTGGAGGATGCCTTGTAGCACTTCCCCGATCTAGGATACTAGGTGTCTCTGTCTCAACTACTATCTCAATAGATCCAGGCTCTAGAGTTTGTACCTGTACTACACTACTATTTTCTCCCTCTCCTTTCTACAAATTGCAAGAATTTCACTCTCTCGAAGGGTCGGGACTTAAGTGGTCTATAGTCTGAAGGCTTCGTTCAAACCCTTCTATTTCGCTGTGAATATTGGCGTGGGCTACAGATGGTGAGGTTGCTGCCTAAGGGACTATAGTAGGACTCTGTGCAGGAATGGTTATGGGTCCTACGGATGCCTGGGATTCAACTTTCTTAACGATTTCATTTATATATGTTGTTTTTCCAAGGACCACTGATTCCTTGGGTTTTGTGGATTTAAGTGGGGGGTTTTGATCTAATTCTATATTTTTCTTCCTAGTCATAAAAAACAAAAACACCTATCCTATTAACCTCTGCACAATTGTTGAGAAGCGGGTTGGAGAGAAAGCATTTTTCTTGCTAGTACGCAGGTTCTTACTCTCATTTTCAATAACCAATTCTTTCACAACAAAAGGAAAAAGAAATAAAAGACATCACTCTTAAACACTCTCCCCGGCAACGGCGCCAAAATGTTGAGTCAAAAAGGTGACTTTTTTAAGGGTAACCTTAATGCTTTACATTAATTATCAACCCAGGGAAATTCTTGTTATTTCAAGAGTGTAAGAAAAATATATGCAAGTGACATCAGAGGTTACCTACTCTAGATCGTTGTCAGAAAGATTGCCTAATTCTCGAATTTCAATCAAACGTCCAACTTGAAAGTGAAATATGAAATACTTCAGACCAATCAAAGGAGAAAATTATGTTCTAAGCTTATGCAAAAATAACCACTCAAGACTGAAATAAATAATAGATTACAATTGAACAACACGCTTTGATGAATTGAACAACTACCTTATTGAATTGAGCAACAATCCTAATGAATTGAACAACAACCAATTATATTAGATTTTGCAATGGAATTATCTATTAATCAACTAATAGCATCATTAGGAATTAAACATCAAACCAAACGTTCACATTTATGATGGAAAGATTCAAGAAATAACTGTATGCAGAATTGAATAGCAACCATGCTGAAACTAGTCTAACGAATGTAAAAGCGTCACTTCCTGGTAAAATAACATTAATGATAAATCTAATATATTGAAAAGGAAGTTATAACATATCACGCCTATGATTAACCAATTGAATGATAATTCTATGAAATGAAAATGATAATTGAAAATGCAAGTTCCGTAAATAAACGTATAGCATAGAATAGCAAGAGAACCCCCAAGGTCTGGGCCCAAAGCCTCTAGAAGCCTTCTATTAAGGAATACTCAGAAGTTTTTTATACTGAAAATGCCAATTTCTTCATTAATAAACAGAGCAATACATTAGCACGAACTTGACGATTATGCCTGAATACTTTTATTAAAGGAAAATTATAATACATGAACTGCCTTTTTGTCTCTTTCACCTTCAGCCTTTTATAACTTAAAGGCAAAATATAACAAAGTAACATATCCTCCGCATCAGGAGATCCTGTCGCTTCATGGCTATCAACTGAATACTCCAAGAGTAGGTGTGCCTCTACATATTCCGTTGATTCATATGAGCTGATACAATCTCGCTTACTTTTCTTGTCTGTTATCATTTGGTCATCCTGGTCAGCAGTTTGGCTGTTTCGCTTCCCTATCAATAAATACAACAACAGATCAATTTTTATGCTATTAAACACACCTTTTATCAATAATTAATTCTACCTTACTTTTGCATTATTTTCCTTTACTTTATTTCTAAGATGAAGGAAAAATATATAAAATTAATGACAAATCGTGGTAAATATAGGGGTAAAATGTACCTTCTCCTCGGCCAAACACCTGGTACATGCATTACATCTTTTAATTGAAAGAGTTTACTTGACTATCTCTGGAAGGTAATGGTACCAATATCGGTAACATTGTATCACCCGTCATCACCCATTTCTATATGCATTTGGAGGTCCTTCTTCTCCAAGCTACTAAAAAGTTCTTTGTATCCCGTCATGTGAAAGGAAGCACCACTACCCAAATTCCACACTCATCCCATTGCACTTGACACCATGCATGCAATGAGTGAGAAGTCAAGAAAAAATTGTGAGGCCAAAGCCTCACCATTTGCAGATCTGAAGCCTTATTTTTCTTCTTATTTTGTGGACAATTAGTGGCATAATGTCCATGCTCGTGATAGTGAAAACACTTCACTCTGGACATGTCACGCTTATTTCCATCTTTACTAGACTAAGATTTGGAATGGAATTTCTTTCCTTTCCCCTTCTTCACCTTGGCAATCAAAGCACAATCTTATTCATCTTCATTCCTAGATGAAGATCCATCTCTAGTATTCCGCCTGAATTCCTCTTGCACCAAATCCGACCAAAGTCGTTCCCAATTTTGCAGCTTTTCCCTTCCATTGACAAAGTCCTGATAACTATGCCAACTCTTGGGAATTCCTAGAAGAGCTAGGCTCACCAAATCATCATCAGCGAAAATAATACCGATGCTCCCATGCTCATCCTGACATTGGAAAAACTTTGTTAAATATTTCAGCATGGTTTCGCCTTTCTCCATTTTGATATTCCTGAGTTTATCCTTCAGTGCCAATTTTCTATGAGCAATGCTGCTCTGAAATAGATCTGTCAAATCTTTCCACGTTGCATATGGTGTCGCTTTTCCATAGAGACTTGAGACAATGTGGTCTTGTACTCCCTCCAGTAAGATCCTCCTTGCCTTTGCAACCTTCTTTTTCCAAGCATTAAGATTTGCAGCATCTATTACAGCGGTTTTGGGAAAATCATTGTTAATTAATTCTTTCAACCCATTTTCCTTGAGTAATACCTCCATCCTGTCTTTCCTAGAAATATAGTTAGAGCTTCCCTCTAGTGCATACTCCAATATCAAGCCATTGAAAGCTATTTTGATCATGAATCACCTATAGCACCAAGAATGTCTTCTGCAAATTTGAATTCTATTCAGTCACAAACTCAGCTTCTCCTCCACTATAGTGATTTCATGTGCTCTGATGCCATGTATAAATTATACAAACATATGTATATCAATGGATTCAATCCGATCTAACAATGTACTAAATCTAGATATTGAATCGTTTCTACAAATCAATTTCGAAAATTAAACACAATCGCCAATCACATGAAGCAAAGAAAAAATCAAATCAAACCACAACATAGATATTTCCTGGGGAAAGCTTGCTGCTCAAAACCCCTCTATCTTCTATTGTATATTAACCATGGAATCATGAAACAATTACAATGCACTCTTCTCACAAGAGTCTCCTGCACTCTGCTAACTGTCTCACGTTGTCCTAGACTAAACTGGCCAACACTTAGCCAATTCTCAGCCTCTAAACAGCCTTGTTGAAGATTGCAACAAGAAACAGTGAAGGAGGCATCCTGAAACATCTTTCCTGATCCTAGTTGGAAAGTGATCACCTAAACTAGGAGGGGGCCACACAAGTGATTTTTGTCGCAAATTCTATTTTTAGACTATGTCTATTTTTAGACATATGGATCATGGTCTATGAGTTGCAGGATGTTATTTATGGATGGTTGGTCAAGTTGGTAAAAATAGATGGACCTATATTTTTAGACATACTGGGCGGAGTCTATTTTTAGACTGCCAGTCTAAAAATAGATCAGTCGAATATTATTAGCTGTTAATAATATTTGGACTATAAACATTATCTTATCCTTTTGCAGCACTTCAGTTCGAGCTACGAATGTGGCACATGTAGCTGACAGAAGGAATTACGCTATTCCTAGGGGTTAGTTGAGTTATTGCATGGTTGACTTCAGTTAGAACTCATGTGGCAGAGTTTGGTGGAGTTAATTATAGTTGTACAGAGTTCGATTCGGTTAAATCAGCTGAACTAGTTGTATTTATCTAACGTCTAATCGATAAATACACTAGTGATGAGTGGTGTGAATTAATTATTAATTAATTCACTAATTATTAACTCATAAATCAACTAAAGAATATATCACAACGCAACAAAGGGAGCACGCTCATGGAGACCAAAAAGTGAGGTGGGTGAAAGGGTGAGTCTACTATCAGTTGTGACTATAGCTGTGCATGAGATTTGCACACACGTTGATTGAGATTGCCAATGAGGATTGCACAGTACAAGTCAAGGGGATTCGAACTTGGATCTCATTCCTTTCCATCTTGGATTGCGCAGTAGAGGCAAGCTAACAGGTGGAGGAGATTTGAACTTGTGACTTGTTCATATCTGAGCTAGTTAGTGTGTAAAAATTTGAGATAGTGCTGAGAGCTTGTGAGGAGTTTGTGCTATGTATTGTTACATGTTCTCTATCATTATAATATACAGATAGTTGGGGGTTTTCAGCTGTAAGCTTTCCCCATTACATAATGTGTTATATGTGTGCTTGATTATGTTTTAATGTGTGCATGCGACTGCTTCTAATTCCGCAAATTGATGATCAATTGTAGAAGAGGTTATGTATTATGCATGAAGCTTAAATAGTGTGTAATCAGGATAATCTCGGTGAATAATTCATTTATTATTCAAATTTCTACAAGCCTGCCTTGCTTGCACAATTCCTGATGAATGCAATCCCTATTTTTTAGTAATTTTGGCCTTCCTAAATTGCGCAAGGATCATGGGCACTCCAATGGATGTCTGGTTGCATGCAAGCAACCTACTTATCACACAACTAATAGTTAACTTCCCTTTCACCTTTGTCTCAACTGGGTCTCCACTGGAACTGACATGCATGTAGCTAATAATAGTAAATCATCAGTTGCATGGTAGATCAATGATTGTGAATTAAATAATATTAATTCACTTGATCTCTCACTAGTGCAACAAACAGTTACAACTAGTTCAACTGACTCTAACTCACCTAATTGAGTTAACTGATTACACATGCATTAAACTAATGCACCAACTGTAATTCGAACTCCATAACTAATAGAATTACTCTGCATGCCTCACCAACCACCCTCAACTCGAAATACATGAGCTAACTTAGTTTATCACACTCAGTTAGTTGTTACAAGTGATCATGAGATAAGATTACATTTTATTGTCCATTTAATTAAGGGAAAATTAAAATAGACACTGCACCAAATTTAGCACACACTAGTGTAGGTGCTGCTAGGACCTATTGGTCCCACACTAGTGTAGGTGTTGCAATTTCTTGTTGGAATTCAACATCTTAAGTGCAGTATTGTTACTCTTGATGATCCTATGACACTTGGAAAGGAACATGGACACTTAGAATATGTGTAGAAACACGAAACGACACTTGACGACCAAAAGCAACACTTCACATGTTAGAAATATAGGCTCCAAAATTTGAATATAGTAAAATTTTGGAGGGTTTTGTAGCAATGACAACACTTGGCGACACATTGGACGAACTTCAACTTCACTTTCTAGGAATAGCTTTTAGTAAAATAATGATCCCTTCATAATGTATTGATTCACTAAGGGGTTTTCCTTGGCTTCTCCACTTAACTCGGTTATAGATGTAGTAGACTCATTCCCTTTTTTAGTTTCACACACAACAATTTTTTTCCATTTCACAATTGTTTCAATCCATGAGAAGGCTAATATGTAATTGTGAGTTAAATATATTTAGGGTCTTAGTTTTCATCTCTAGTGTTTCTCCTCTTCCAGCAGGCATGTTCAGTACCCCGGTGGAGTCACTATCGGAACACAAGCATTGCTTCGCTACCAGCGAGCATGTTTAGTACCCCCAACGAAGTTAATTGCTTCACCTCTCTATGCAGGAAACCTTTCTCTTCATCACATTTATTTATTTTACTTACAAAACTCTGCTTAGGATATTATTACCTCATTGGGGAAAAATATGGATCCTCACTTATTGAGAGGAGAAGAGGTTGTCCATTTAGATAAGGGTATATATACCTCCAATCAAGTTTTCTCGCCACTGATTTTACCCTTTCCCTTCCCTTCTTGATTATATTAGTATGAAGAACACCAAGTGAAAGAAAAAGGATGCTAAATAGAGGCATGTGTCATGGTTATATTGTGTTTCCTCTTGAATGTATCGTATTATCCATCTGGACATTACTTGTTTTGAGGCATATCCCAAACAAAGAAGAAGAACTAAAAAAAAGTCATGCATTGAAGTTGTCACAATCCTTGTTTCCTTCACCACATAGTATTTTTGAGCCATATATATATTCACACACACAAGTCGTATTTATGTACACTGAAAAAACAAAAAAAATGGATCAAACATGACCAAAACAAATAACAAAGACAAGGAAGGAAAATTGTATAAAAGGAACGCAACCCAAAGTTGCTACTGAAAGTAGTATTTAAGGTCTCAGCCATTGACAGGAAGAGGTTCAATCCTCCCATATAAATATTTAAACTTTTAATAATTGTGGCCAAGCTCTTCAATGATGGTATATGATCTAATTCACAGAGGTTGAAATTTGGTGTGCTTTCCTTTATCTTCATGGGCTTTTTCCCACTTCAATACTAAGTCATCCACACTGATATTTTTATTCCCTGTGGAATTCTTATCAAACCAACACTTTATTCGGTTCCAATGGATGGAAAACTTGTATTTCATATTGAGCCTTTCTTCTTCAAGCTTAAAGAGAGTTTTTATTCTAATTTGAACAAGAAGACAAGGTTTTCCCTGAGATTCTTGCCAAAGTTGCAGGGCATGAAGGTAAATGTTCAATGGAAGGATAGCATATTTTCCATATGCAAGGAAGTATGGATATATTTTCAGAGAGGGCTTAGGAGTGACACCGTCATTCCATAATGCGTCTACCAAAGCATTGTGCCAGTTCTTTTGTTTTGATAAGATGGTTTTCTTGATAATGCGGATATGGTTCTTGTTTGTCAATTTGACTAAATTTTTTCCCTATGGGTAATAGTTATATGCATGATTCAAAACAATACCATATTCTAATGCAAACTCATAAAGCTTTAACGAAGAAAATTAAGTTGCATTATCACAGACAAGGTATGTAGGAATGTCAAACCTGGTTATGAGATTTTGTTTAAGAAATCGAATGAATCCTTGATCATTGACTTACCTTGATGGAAATTCTCTAGTCCACCGAGTGAAATAATTGGTTGTTGTTAGAATGTATCGGTGTTGTTTTGAAAAATGAGGAAATATTGCACCAATAACATCCAATCCCCATTTTTGGACTGGTTCTTCAATTGTTATGGGTAGCAATGGTGTAGTTGACTTTTAATCATGACCATAACATCTTTGACATATAGGGAAAATTCGAGCATAGGCATGGGAATCTTTGAATAATTTGGTGCAATAGTAACTAACCCTCAAGACCTTATGATTTTTGGTATCGCCTGCAAAGTTTCCACCTTTCGGTCCATCGTGCATATCTTTTAACACCCTTTATGAATATTGTGGCTTTAAGCATATAAGTAGGACACCATTATGGTGCTTTATAAAAAGCACACCATGTACTAGTTGGTAAGATAGAGCTTTAAGGTGGATTACCTTATTCTGTTTGTTCGATAAATTTGAAGGCAAGGTGCCATGCTCTAAATATTTTTGCATATATGAATAACAATACATGGTTGCACTAGTGGGAGGAACTTTTTTAACATTATACATTTCTATTTCTTGTTCCCATCCTAAAGTATCTTCTTCTGGTGAATACATCACTTCAGTTGAAAATCAATAGAGACGGTGGCCTTTGGAAGTATGAATTTTCTTGAAATCAATATGATACTCTTGTAAGCACATCATCTAGTTCTCTCTCCTTTCACCCAGTTCTTGTTTTAAAAATAATGTTATATTTGTTGGATGAGGCACATAGATAATCATATGATCTTTTAGAAGGTAAGGCCTAAAATATTTAATCACTTTATAAACTATGTATGCTTACTTATCAATAGTGGGATAATTTAGTTCAGATCCATGTAAGCCATCACTCATAAAATATATAGGTCGTTCATTCCCTTGATTATCGTTATGTCTCGACACAACCACAATAGATGAATCAGAAGCGAAAGTTTACAATATGAAATCTTTGCCAAAATCAATAATATATAAGGTTGGAGCATCAACAATGGTTTGCGTGATTCGGGCAAAAAAATGTTTCTCCCTTTTGTCCCATTTGTATGTAGAATTCTTCTTTTTCATCCCTTGTAATGATTTTAAAATTTGTGCATAGTCATAGATGAACTTGCGCAAAAAAATGATCTTCCCCAAGAAATATTGCATTTATCTTACACGAAAAATTATTTGAGCAAAGGCTCTAGCCCTTTCCAGGTCAAATTTGATTTCACTCTTGATTATTTCTTGATGCTTATGTATAAAATTCTCATCCTCCCATGTGGAATATTCAACGGGTAAGTTCTTCCACTTGCTGAGATACTCTGAAATTGGTCGATTTCATAGTTGTTGAGTTCTTGTTTCTATTACTACTTCAGAAATTCTTTCGTTGCGATGTTGATCTTCCTATTGTTTCATTCGATTCTACACCAAAGTCAGGTTATCCTTTGAGAGTTGGAGAACTTGTTGTTAATGCTCGATGTGATCTTCCAATACTTTATCATCCATATTAGCTTTCATTTGATCCTTAAAACCATCCAAATTAGCCTTCTTTTCTTCTTTTAAACCATCTATGTCATCTTTGGTTGCTCTTTGTAAGATCGAAATTTGTTTCACTTGGTATCGTAATTTTGATATATCATACTGCAATTCTTCCTCTTCATGTGTCATAGTAGACCTTTTTGAGGGCTTAATGGGTGTGGAATTATTTTTGGGAGACATTATATAACTCAATATTGATATCTATGATTCAGTATACCCTTGGAATCACTTCAAACATATTTTTCAAACAAATGTTATGCAAACTTGTTTAAAAAATACACATATTTTTCTTTCTTTTTAGGAGGTCTATATTGAACCTAATTTATCTATGTTATTTCGGATCTTCAAGATCTGAATTTATATCCTATATTATCCCTCTGAGTACTCTTTCCAATGCCATAGGTCAAACCTAATTTGGATTCTTGAAGACAAAGTTATGCCCAATCTCCCACAATGACCTAATTATGGATTGTTTTAGTAGAGCGAATTTGTATGGCGTGTCACGTGTCATTGTTTCATCCTTAGACTCTGACATTGATATACATTAAACTAAAGTCTATTTGATTTTGGCCACTTTTTACAAAATTCCAATCTGCTGCTCAAATAGAGAGTTATGGTGAGTTTCCCAAGGTCACCTCTTTGAGATGAAATTTGGGAGCCTGCAAAAACCCTAACTTCCACAAATCATATCTTTGAAAATATTGTGAACCAAGGTCTAAAATTTTTACAAAACGTTCATCAAGATATTTTCACAAATGGGTTTTTGTTTTAGATTCTGAACCTTCGTAGACAAAAATTTATAGCGAAAATTCCACGATGACCTGTTTGAAGCAGTGAAACCCTACAATCCAAACCTCTGATACCAAATGTTATGAAACTAGCTCCAAAAATAGAATAAAAGAGAGATCAACGCCTTATAAATTAGCCAATTCGAGGGGGAAAACTCCTTTACATTATATAAATGAACAATTATTGGATGATACAAATGAAAAAACCTCCTTTCTATATTTAGGAGTCCAATGGGTCACAATATAATCCTAGCCGACATAACAATAGCAATGTAAGGGCACAACAATAACAATAGTGGGCTTATATGGGGCACAATAATAATAATATGGGGACTACATGGGGAAGACAATAAAAATAAGGGGGCTATACTAACAATAAAAATAAGGGGATACACTAGTATTATAGGGACCTAACAGTCATAATATATTACCTTCTGACACACCAAAGATGCTCTTTTTCAGATTCGACAAGATCCCATTCTTGTGACATCATTCGAAAATCTTCTTAGATGACAAATATGATCTAATCTCTTATTTAAAAATACAGTTATGTCATCCAAGTAGATGACTATAGTCTGTCCAATTATTCCACATAATGTGATGTCCATGGCCTTTTGAAAAGTAGTGTCATCATTAATAATTTTGAAAGGCATGCACTTAAATGCAAAATTTCCCCACTTTGTCCTAAACATGGTTTTCAAATGATCTGGTTATGCTCATTAGAGAAATTTTGAGTTCTAAAATGGGCTTTAAAACAAAAATTTATAACCAAAATAAACTTTATAAGAACCAATATAATTCAAGATGATGATGTAAACCATGAAGGATGATTCACCATTTTTGGAGTAAAAAGGTAAAAAGATATTTAAAAAAAAACAACAATAATTTTTTCAACTTGTATTTTTATCTTATCTCTCTATGGTTTTACTCAAATTTAAAGCGGGAGAAACCATTGGATGCTAAATTGAATTCCTCATCCAAGGAGTACACATGTTACATACTTTCGATGAATCTTGCTACACGAAAATGAGAAATACATGAAAAATGTGATTGCAATCACGTTTTTCATGTATTTCTCATTTTTTGTGTAGCAGGGTCCATCGAAAGTGTGTAACATGTGTACTCCTTGGATGAGGAATTAAATTTTTCATCCAACATTCTCTCGCTCTAAATTTGAGTAAAACCATAGGGATATAAGCTGAAAATATGAGTTGAAAAAGTAGTTTTTTTTCTTTTTTTGACTCTAAAATTTGATGATGTAATCTAACCTTATTTTATTATATCCACTATTATTTTATAATATTCCTTAGGTCTCTAATGACTGGCACCTTATTATATCTAGGAAAACCATCTAGC
The DNA here is from genome assembly GCA_034641835.2 of Pinus albicaulis. Taxonomy (NCBI): domain Eukaryota; kingdom Viridiplantae; phylum Streptophyta; class Pinopsida; order Pinales; family Pinaceae; genus Pinus; species Pinus albicaulis. The sequence continues at coordinate 922,219,690 of CM076570.1, forward strand.
AGCAATAACATTTATGACCCACATATTGTCTGGAGTATCTACTCCATTGATGGCACATGGTAATTGTCTTTATCTGAAACTCGGTTAAGGTTGTGAAAGTTGACACATAGGTGTATATTGTAGGAATTATTTCTAATAGGAACTAGGTTGTAAACCATGTAGAATGTCAAAATTTTAAAATGATCTAAGAATCCAACAATTTTCTTAATTCATTTTGAATCAGGGACTCAAACATCAGATGAAATTTCCTTGGTTTCTAAATAAATGGATTTTCCCCTTTCTTGATAGGAATAACATGTTGAATGATGTGTGTATCGTAATTCTTCAAATCATCGTACGTCCACGAAAATATGTCTCGATACTATTTGAAGAGGTGAATGAAATCTTGTTGTTCTTGAAGAGAATAACATGTACTGAGGTTTACATATTTCGGATCCTCTTTGGTTCCCAAATTGACTTGTTCATATAATAACATTGAGATCTAAGTATTTGTATTCATTGATCCTCTGTAACGGTTTTGCAGGCCATAAATTTTCTCAATAGATACCACACCCTTGGGCATAGTGTTCCCTTTTGATGTTTGAACTACATCCTGCAAAGCCTTATCACGCTCATCTTCTTCAATAACCTCATATTTAAACACATCCACATTGGCCATGAAGTGTAGTATTTGTTGGTCATCATTAAACATGTGAAAATTAGTTATGTTTTCAGGCATATGTGGCTTATAAATCATTTATATATAAAAGCCATCTTTTAATGGTGACATTCGAGCAACTACATTGGCTAATATATCTATGGAAACATTAAATTCTTTGATAAACGAAATAAGTCACCATACCTCTTGTTGGTATTTTTCCAAAGTAGGTGAAACATGTTGTTCAGTAGTTGTCATTAATGTCAACCCAAGCAGCACCAGGGGCTACTCCAATATTGCATGGGAATTTTGACCTACCAAATTACTATATTATGGGTCAAGAATGCTTTTGATGGTTTCTACTTGTCGAAATGTTTCTGTTGATGTATGGCATGCCACGTAATTCTTCATGGTTTGAGAGATATTCATGTTTGAAGTTTGTAACCCAAGTTAGTGGGCTAAAACCCCATGGGGTTGTGGCATGGGTCATTGAAAAGTCAATAATTAATAATTTTTAAGCTCCTAAAATCCCTCCCACGTTCACTTGTTGAAGCCCCTCTCAACCTAAGCATTTATATAAATTGTGATCCTCATATCCTCCTTATGTAGGGATTTCGCTACCTTAAATAGGTCATCGTGGAATTTTCACTCTAAATTTTTTTATATGAAGGTTCAGAAGCTGAAATTTTAATGAGGCGAAGAAAAAATCCTAAGGAAGATCCTGTAAAAATTTTAGATCAGGGTGAGCAATATTTTTGGAGATATTATCTGTGGAAGTCAGTGTTTTTGCAGGCTCCTGAACTTCATCTCAAGGAAGTGACATTGGGAAAATTGTCATAACTCTTTCTTTGAGTATCAGATTGGAATTCTGTAAAAATTGGTAGATATTTCACGGACTTTATTTTTCCCTGTATCAATTTCAAAGCCAAATGAAGAAACAGTGACATGTGGCACACCGTACAATTTCGCTCTACTGAAACAGTCCATAATTAGGTCATTGTGAGAGATTGGGCATAACTCTCTCTTAAAGAATCCAAATTGGATCAGACCTACGGAATTGGAAAGAAGACTCAGAGTACTACTACAGAACTGAAAATCACATATTGGGGAGCAGAAATAACAGAGATACACCAGATTCAATATCAAGATCCTAGAAGACGAGGAAAAAATTGATCATCTGTTGTCAAGGGTTGCAAAGGACCAGAATTTCTAGGGTAGCAAAGAAAAGCAAGGTGCAGCAGAGGGTAGCATGACAAGAGCATAAATCAAGGTGCAGAACAACAGCAAGAAGTTCAGTGCATGAATTCTTCAAGTGGGCAGCACTGCAAAGTCATTGTAAATGCATCAATGTAAAAATTGTACAAGTGTCTATCTGCCAAAAGTTGAAGAGGAAGATTCGGGAGGTCTAGGATCATCATTAGGTGGTTGTGTCATAGTTGGGGTTATGGTCTAGTGTGTCTTATTCTTTTATATCATTCTATATCATTGTAAAGTGGACCATTTTCTCTGGTATGGGAGTCCATTCTTGTTTTATTCTTCTATAGGGTGCTAGGCTGGTGCTAGGCTGGTGCATGAAGTCACCAACAGGTTCAAGCCTGTGAAAAATTTAGGGTGGTAGGGTCGTTCTAGGGTGAGTTGTATCTCATTGGGTGTTAGGGCATCTGTTCAGTTGACTACTGAAGAATCTCAGGCATTGGAGCGCCCATCCAGTGGGAGCTGGAGAAGAATTATTTTCTATATTCTAGGAAGTTGGAGCTTTATTTTCAATTGTGTTGGAAATATGATGCTGAGTGTTGTCCTTGATGGCAGCCCACTTGATGAAGATGATGGCAACCTACTTGATGAAGATGTCCTTGATGGAATATGTCTTGATGAACTTGTTAAATGATGTAAATCTGATGTATATACAGTGAGTACAGAAGGTAATGATGGAAGGAATGTCAGTATGTGCCAAAACATGATGAAAAGAGTATGTCTCAAGGCATATGCAGATTTTTCTATACAAAGTAGCGTATGCACACGGGAAATAACGTGCCAAGTCGCGTATGGGCAAAAGCGCTCTAAATATGTAAAACCAGGGGTAACCACCATGGTATTGACCCATTGTATTGAGTAATGATTCGTCTATGTGACCCCGTCCAAGAATACCATCGAAAGTAATGTGGTTTTGGCTCATGGTATTGATAAAGGGTAAACCTATATAAGGAGAAGAAATTCATTGTGCAAAGGGGTGCAAGAAGTCTGAGCTTGAATGAATACTTCTCTCTGAAGCATATCTGAATGGAAAGGGTTACAGTTGAATGAAAGATTTGAATGTATGATGCACCAATGAAGAAATGATGAAGAAGGGAATCTAGATCTGGAATGTATTTGTATCTGCTAGATCTGTTTATGGAATGATTAGATCTAAGATGAGGTGAACATCTGTCTGAAGTAAAGGGTAAAATCTGAGTGATGTATCTGTTCTGAAGAATTGCAATGACCTAAATGTCTGAAGAACTATACGCTAGTTCGCCGCAGAGTAAGCGCGTATATATGCGGGTTTGCTGAAGATAAAGCGCGTATGGGCAGTAAAATTAGCTCTCGTAAAATGCGTAAGAGCACGCGGGTTTGTATAGATGAAAGCACGTACACGTAGGATCGTTGAAAGGAAAGCGCGCAAGAAGAACTAGGTTTGCCAAAGTATTAGTATGGCATGTCCGGACCGTACCATTTGCTTACCACTTATCCTAGTTATCCGAATTAATATGTATCAGTTTTAATGCATGATTGAGCTTTAATGTATAGAGTGGGTCTAGTCCGAAAATATGATGAAACGTGGTTTGTGCCAGGCTCTAAAGGAAGCTGGATCCCACAGAAAAATTTCTGATGAAACGTGGTCCATAGAGGTGCTCAGGGTTGTAGCCTTCAGACAGGGGGTTGTAGCTCTCTTCCAGGTGAGGCTGGTAAACGAGATCAGGGGGTCGTAGCTCCCTTCCAGGAGAGGCTGGTAAACGAGAGCAGGGGGTCGTAGCTCCCTTCCAGGAGAGGCTGGTAAACGAGCACAGGTGGGTGCCTGCGTACTGGTATGAGTCTGCGCCAGTACATAAGTTGTAAGATGTTTTCTTTATAATAAAATATTGAAGGCTGAGCAACGACAGCGGTGGTTTTCTCCCGACTTGGGTTTCCACCTAAAATCCTGGTGTTCATGTGTGATGCTTATGTGTGATGATTTATTCTGTTATTACTGCACATGTTTAATGTTAACTAAACATCAAAAGAATGAATGTTGCATAGATCTAAGTAAAGATTTAATTGCATAATAAGATCTCTGTGTATACGCGATTTTAATGAAGGAGATCCACATGTATACGCTAGTTGCCTTCAGCAAAGTAGCATATGGGTTTTTGAAGTAAGAAAAAGTAAAAAAAATTGAGTAAGTCCTAAATACTGATTCACCCCCCCCCCCCCCCTCTCAATAGTTTTCCCAACAATTGGTATCAGAGTAGGTCCTTTTACAGAAGCTTGATCGCTTGAAGGAGATCCGCCGCAATGGGAAGTCATGAAGAGATAATGTCTATAAGTTCACCTCTATTCAATGGAAATAATCTGTTATTCTGGAAGATACGAACAAAAGCATATCTGCAGAGTCTTGGTGCAGAAGTATGGGCAATCTTGGAAAGAAGGTTATCAATATCCGGCAAGTATTCCTACTGATGCAGCAGAAAGGAAGAAGTATGAAATCAATGCCAAAGCAGTCAATGTCTTGTTAGGAAGCATGTCTGAACCAGAATTTGCTAAAGTGATGCAGCTGAATTCAGCAAAAGAAATATGGGACAAAATCATTTTGAGCTATGAAGGAGATACAAAGGTAAAAAGTGCCAAACTCCAAACTCTCAGAATTGAATATGAAAATTTGAAGATGCATAGTAATGAGAGTATTGCCAGTTTCTTTTTACGTCTAGATGATATTGTGAATCGTATGAGAAGTTTGGGTGAAACCATAACTGATACTACTCTGGTTGAAAAAGTCTTAAGATCTTTGACTTCAAAATTTGAGTCAAAAGTAGCAGCTATTGAAGAAAGGCAAGATCTGCAAACTCTTACTATTGTTCAATTGCATGGTATCCTAACTGCTTATGAAATGAGACAAGGAGGTCCCTCCCAAATTAAAGAAGCTGCTTTTAAGGCATGTGCAAAAGGAAAAGAAAAGGAAGATGTCAAGGAATCAAATTATATATCAGAAGAAGAAGAAGAAAATTTTGTGAGAAAACTCCAACTCGGAACTGGAAGATTCAAAGGTAAGCTCCCCTTCAAATGTTTTGGGTGTGGAAGAGTTGGTCATTATGCTGCTAAATGTCCTTATAGAGAAAATCGTGATAAAGAGAAACAATCTGCAAAGGGAAAGAGTTATTATGCAAATGAAGATGATACGTCAAGTGAAGATGAAGAAGATTCTAACCAAGATCTGAAAGTGCTCATGGCAAAGAAGCAAAAGAAGAAGGCTACTCAAAGAAAGGACCTATCTTAGAAAACATGTGCAACAGAAAATGAAGAAGATGAAACAGGTATTGATCGTTGTTCTTGTATCTCACTTACCTGTACATGCAATGATGAAGACAGTGAAAGAAGTGTTATGGATCTAGAAGAAGCCCTCAAGAATAAAGTTGAAGAACAACAAAGAGAATCTAATAAGCAAGAAGTTATCTACAATGAGATGATCTCTAAAATGAAGGGACAGATAGAAATACATCAAAGAATGCAGGATGAAGTAACCAATCGAAGTAAAAGCCTTGAAGCTGAAATCATCTCTCTCAAAGAAAATTTGGAAAAATCAAATAAGAAAAATGAAGAACTTGAAGCAAAAATCATCTCTGTCAAAGAAGAATTGTATAAGGAGAATTAAGAACTTCTACAAACATTTGAAGAACAAGAAAATGGGTTGAAAGAAGCAATATTGAAACTGAATGATCAAGTAGAAGAAGGAAAAAGGATCGAAGAAAGTATGAAGAAGCAATGCCAAAGCTTGGAGGTTGAGGTAAACATTCTCAAAGGTAAATTAGAAGAAAAATAAAAACTCTTGAGGTATCAAGATAGTACTAAGATTCTGGACAATATTCTTAGTAGTCAAAGGTCTCCTTCTATTAAACTTGGTCTGGGTTTTCATGAAACGGTCAAAGGAGAATCTAGTTCACAAGGAGGTGCTAAAGAATCAAAGGACATCAATGCAAAATCTGAAGTGTTGAAAGAAACAAAAGGTCAACCGACAATCATGAATTCTCAAAGGAAATCATTCAATAATGTTGAATGCTTTAAATGTCATAATCATGGACATGTTGCAGCCAATTGCAGAAGCAGATTGTTTCAGCCACAAACAAACATATCCTACATAGAAAGGTACTATGGTTTCTTCCAGGGATATTGTTTTTCATGTAACAAGTATGGTCATAAAGCAGATGATTGCAATAGAAGAAAGAATAGAAAAACTCATTATGATCCTTATGCTTATTTTTCTGGTCATGCAAGATGTTATGCTTGTAACAAGTATGGACATGTAGAAAAAGAATGCAGGATGAATAGATCTGAGAAATTGGAGAACTTCCAACACATGATAAGAAAGCTCAAGCAAAGTTGGAAAAAGAAGGAGGACCGGTCAGAAACGTAGGGAATATTGACCCTACTGCAGTCATCAGCTTCTGAAGCTTACTTCTCTTAATGACTGCAGAAGTGATGTGAGATACATTATAGGGATTTGTAATGTATCGTCACAGGGGGAGCGATGTATGATGATTCTCATGGTTGTTTTGGTTATTCTAGTTATGATTATTTCTGACAGAGCATCTGATGTGAAGAAGACAGGTACAGGAGGCATAAGTTCAGGGGGAGATGAAGGAAAGTGAAACTTTCAATGTATCAATTTCCATACGCGGGTTCGGTGAACTAAATTCGCGTATACACACGAGTTCCAGCAAACACAGTCGCGTATGCATTGATGATAAGAGAATTGTACATGCGAGTTCCAGCAGACACAGTTGCATATGCATTGATGATAAGAGAATTGGGATGACAGCTGAAGATCAGGAGCAGAGGTTCAGGGGGAGCATCAGTCTGACTGCTAATGATTGTACTGTTAGCATTATTCTGGTTATACTCATGCTAATGAAATGATACTTGGTTTCTTATGTTGAAGATTATGGATGAGCCCGGATTTCTTATTTGATGAAGAATATCTTTTGGATATGATGGAAGTCTTATGATTCGGAGATCCGGACAGATCATGCAGAGATTGTTGCTGATGACTTGCTGTTAAAAGTATTTAGATTGCACAAGCTAAGGAGGAGCCTTGGACATATGGAAAGGATGTTTGGATGCACATTTTCAGGGGGAGCACTAGTCTTGCTGAGTATAATTCATTGTTGGCATTATGATGATTCTGAAATATGATCTCTCTCTTGAGGTCTTTCTGGTATTGGTCATAAAAATTCATACTTGTAATTTGATAAAAAGGTCTTGTTGAGACCCATGATGTAAAATTGTAATATTCGGTCATGTAAGGACTTGTCAAAATTTGTAAACCCACTTGGTTGGGTAGCTGAGTCAAATTTGTAAACCCACTTGGTTGGGTAGTTGAGTTGAGATGTGTAAACCCACTTGGTTGGGTATTTGAGTCTCATATGTAAATCCACTTAGATGGATCTTTGATGTAAGTATGAGTCATTGGTGATAGGAAGGTCATAGAGTCATGTAATTCATTGAAAAATATGTTTATAGGTTCAGCATGAACTCAGGGGGAGCATGGTCACTTCAGTGTACATCAGATCTGCAGAACGCTTCCTTCTACAAGAGGAGAAAAAAAAAAAAACCTTGGGTTGGTTTTGGTCCGCCCTTTGCCCTTGATGTCAAAGGGGGAGAGTGACATGGTGTTTGAATATTCTTAATGTATCTATTTTTTGTGGTGATCAAACACCATCGTGGTTTCCATCAAGTCCAAAGGGGGAGATTTTTGGCAATATGATGCTGAGTGTTGTCCTTGATGGCAACCCACTTGATGAAGATGATGGAAACCTACTTGATGAAGTTGTCCCTGATGGAATATGTCTTGATGAACTTGTTAAATGATGTAAATCTGATGTATATACAATGAGTATAGAAGGTAATGATGGAAGGAATGTCATTATGTGCTAGAACATGATGAAAAGAGTATGTCTCAAGGCATACACGGATTTGTCTAGACGAAGTAGCATATGCACGCGGGAAATAACATGCCAAGTCGCGTATGGGAAAAATCGCTCTAAATTTGTAAAACCAGGGGTAACTGCTATGGTATTGACCCATTGTATTGAATGATGGTTCGCCTATGTGATCCCATCCAGGAATACCATTGGAATTTATGTGGTTTTGACTCATGGTATTGATAAAGGGTAAACCTATATCAGGAGAAGAAATTCATTGTGCAAACGGGTGCAAGAAGTCTGAGCTTGAATGAATACTTCTCTTTGAAGCATATCTGAATGGAAAGGGTTACAGTTGAATGAAAGATCTGAATGTATGATGCACCAATGAAGAAATGATGAAGAAGGGAATCTAGATCTGGAATGTATTTGTATCTGCTAGATCTATTTATGGAATGATTAGATCTGAGATGAGGCGAACATCTGTCTGAAGTAAAGGATAAAATCTGAGTGATGTATCTGTTCTGAAGAATTGCAATAACCTAAATGTCTGAAGAAATATACGCTATTTTGCCGCAGAGTAAGCACGTATATACGCGGGTTTGCTGAAAAGAAAGCGCGTATGGGCAGTAAAATTAGCTCTGTAATATGTACAGAAGTATACGCGGGTTTGTATGGTCGAAGGCGCGTATATACACAGGATCAGTGAAAGGAAAGCACGTATGAAGATTAGGGTTTGCTGAAGTATGAAGTATCAAATGTCTGATCTGTTTTGTTGTGTTACTGCTATCTGATCTGGGTTGTCTGAATTGATAAGTATCCGTTTTGATGTATGATTGAGCTTAAATGTATGGAGTGGGTCTAGTCTGAAAATATGATGAAACGTGGCCTGCAAGTTGTGTTCTAAAGGAAGCTTTGGATCCAGTGTGAAAATTGATGAAACATGGTCCATGGTGGTGCTGAGGGTTGTAGCCTTCAGTCAGGGGGTTGTAGCTCCCTTCCAGGTGAGGCTGGTAAACGAGAGCAGGGGGTTGTAGCTCCCTTCCAGGAGAGGCTGGTAAACGAGAGCAGGGGGTCGTAGCTCCCTTCCAGGAGAGGCTGGCAAACGAGCGCAGGTGGGTGCCTGCATGCTGGTATGAGTCTGCGCCAGCACATAGTTGTAAGATGTTTTCTTTATAATAAAATATTGAAGGATGAGACAACGACAGCGGTGGTTTTCTCCCGACTTGGGTTTCCACCTAAAATCCTGGTGTTCTTGTGTGATGCTTATGTGTGATGGTTTATTATGTTATTACTGCACATGGTTACTGTTATCTAATCATTAGAAGAATGAATGTTGCATAGATCTAAGTAAAGAATTAATGGCATAATAAGATTTCAGTATATACGCGAGTTTTGTGAAGGGTATCTGCATATATACGCGTGTCTGGTTCTGTAAAGTAGCGTATGGGTTTTAGAGCATGAAAAAGTAAAAAAAATTTAGTATGCCCTAAATACTGATTCACCCCCCCCCCCCCCCTCTCAGTATTTTTCCCAACAGGTTTCTGT